>JAPQVY010000089.1:36641917-36956917 GCA_028535165.1 Quercus tomentella
GTTCTTTAATGCTTGTTGATTCTCATCATAAGATTAACAACAGAAAGAAAAACAATGCATATAAAGAGATGCATGATGCACAAATGCATGATAATGAAGTATCTAATACATGAAGAGTCCTACAAAGATTGAAAGAGTTAGATCAAGGGCCAAAAGAGCATAAGCTCAACCATAGGAACCCTTCCTCATCCAAACGGAGCGATTATTTGGAATGAATGTCTCATGAGAAGTCAAACGAGAGTTGGAAGATTGAGAACTAGAGATGCACATAGACAAAAAGGTAAGAGTATTAACCACATGCTTCAACGACTTACCACTTTCAATCAAATCTAGTTTACCTTGCAAAGCACAACTTCCAAGAAGTTCAAGTTTCTCTTTTCTTTTAATTCTTTTAAAAACTTGAAACTTAGAGCAATGAGGTCCAAGATGACCAAAGGCATCACAATGGTGACAAAGTCCCTTCCACTAGGCTTTTTAGGGAGGAATCTAGCAACATGGTTTGGTTCTCTATTCAACATAGAACATTGAGGTCTTATGTGACCGATCACACCATAATGGTGGCAAGTAGGAAGAAAATAGATCCACTCAAATCCCTAGGATGAGACCTAAACGAAGGCTTAGGCTTAATAGCCTTTCTCTCCACCTTTCGGTTTCTTTTGTGTGGAGGAATGTACACCGATTTTGTTTTAGAGGTAGAACTCACAATAGGCACAAAATTGGGCCTCACAACATGATTGCAACAAATATTTTCTTCCTTTTTAGCAATAGGTTTAGGAATCAAACACTTGGAATGCATCTTAAAAGATTCATTTTCACATTTGAGGTCATCAACAAGTTTGTTAGACAAAACAAGTTTAGCATCCAAGTCCACATTCAAACATTCAAACTCCTTTAGTTTTTCAAGAGAATGTTCAGCAAGTTTCTTATACTTTTCAACCAATTTGTTGGATTTATTGAGCTTAGCAATCAAATCATCATTTTCACAAATGAACTTGCTCAAATTCTCATGAAACTTCTTAGCCTTTTTCTTCAAGAGTTTGTCATTTGGAATTTTAACAACACCAAAAGATTCATGTAACATGTCATCACAAGCAAGAGGATAAACACTCATAAAGGCATTTTCATAAACACATGGAATATTACAATCAACAACATCCATAGAAGCATACAAAGCACTATCCATGGCAATAAACACAAGGGGCCAAGGATCACACTTAGGTATTTAAACCAAAACAAGTGTACCCACTCTGATACCAATTGAAAGTTCAAATTAGTATGAAACACTAATGCTTGTTTAGACCCCCAATTTTAAAATTATGGCTTAATTGCTTTTACTCTAACTTATCTAAGTGAAGAATAAGAGTAAATGAAGCGCAATCATTAGAACTACTCTCTAAGCCAAGCAAGCAAGCAACAATGAATATAAAGCTTAAAGAGTAAGGGAAGAGAGATGCAAACAAAAGATAACACCAAGACGTGTTATCGAAAAGGAAACCGAAGAACTCAGTGAAAAATCTCTCCATGACCCTCCAAGTTGAAATCAATCCACTAGTGAATAAGTTAGAGTACACGAATAACAAAAGACCCTCCAAGCCTAGTCTGCCTAATGTACTTGAGTCCTCCAAGCTCCTGCTACTAATGGACTTCTCAGAGTCTTGTCTTCACTAGCTTTCCAAATCCCGAAATACTGCCCGATTGCATCCGCCAAACCTTACCGACTTCTTTTGGCAAATCCCCAAAGCTTACCAAGCTCCAAAACACTCTCTACACTTTGAATAGGTGTGAGTTTGTGTTTGGGTACAAATCTCCTCTCAAGGTAATACAATGGAAGAGGGAAGGAGAAGAGACTACAATGATTTCTCACTAAAGGATAAGTAGCTCTCTCTCTAAAAGGTGGGTGTGTTGTAGAAACCTCTAAGGTTTTCTCTGAATAGCCTCTTTTACTTTTGTAGCTAATGAGGGTATATATAGTATGGGTGAAGGGTAAGAAAGTCACACTTAAAATCCTTCAAGTAGAGAGTTTCGCGGGTACCTCGCGAGATGGCCTTTCTCACGAAGTACTCACGAAATTCAGCCTAGTACTTGACTCTTTAACTTCCAACATGTGCTTCTCATGTGGCCTTTTCGCGGGAACCATTACTCACGAATTTCTTGTGAGATAGTCGAAAAACTGCACTGATCTTCATTGCAAGCTTGATTCTTCATTAAATTAATACTAAACCTAATATAATAAAATCCCACAAAATACAAGGAACAAAATTAATGCAATTAAAATACTTTTTGTTATGGAATAAAGACAACATAAAACATAGTTATAAATCACAACTTTACAATATATAACAAACTAAATAAAAAAATGCTTGGACTGGTTCAGGCTACGATAATCCACATAATTAAAAGTACATAGAAAACTTATGACAAAAAGAATAAAGGAAATTTAAAAGGTTGGTACTGAATATAGTAATGGAATCACTTGTCAAATGGCAATGGAGCAAAATGCTTGCTATATTTGGCAAACGCGCTAACTAGGTGATGTCAAAGATGGAAATTAAGGGGCTGTTTGGTACATCATTTTAAACACATGTTTTCAGTTTTTAAACAATATTACACGCATTTCTACACAATTTTTCACTCACATGTATTTTTAAAAAAAACTAAAAACTATTATTTAAACATACGTACCAAATGGGCCCTAAGTATGCAATTTTGCTATAGGTAGGTTATTTTATTATTGTTTTATTACTTTGAATTGTTTTTGTTTTAATTGGTTAGGGGCTATAATTAAATATTGGTCCATGCTTTCAAGCAGCAATATGTTTTCTAGGCTTCATCTTGTTTTCCTTTTTCTTTTTTTCAATTAATTTTATTCACCCAACTAGAAAAAAAATGAAAAGACCCTGACCTAACTTGCCAACTGAATAGTACACACAGTTCACTCCTAACCTTACATGTTGTTTCAGGTCTCTCCTTGGAATTGGGTTCTATGATTTAGATCTCTCTCTTTTTTCTTTCTGAAGTTTCTTTGTAATCTTTTACCACTTACTGAATAATACAGCAAATTGGATTCTCTTGTATCATATCTTGCCTCTATTTTGTTCCACGTGTGCATGCTTTTTGAAGGATCTTTCGCAATATGTTCTTTTTCCACGCTGCCTCCAAAGAGTGGATGATGTAGCTTTACACATTGTTTCATACATTTAGGTAGTTCCTTACATCTTGACATTTGGATAGTTGTTTCTTTTTCTTTTTTTCAAATCTTATCTTTCCCTTTTCCCATTAATTTCATTGCATGCAGGTTTATACAAGTGGTCCAATAAGATCTATTGCTGAATTTATAATAAAAAGGTTCAACATTCTGTTTTTCATGAAAAAAAGAATCTACAATTAGAAATGAGATCTTTCATCATCACCCTAGAGATAACTATGTTTCCAAACCAGGAGACAATTGGAAGACATTCAAAAGCTTTTTAAGTTATATTTAATTAGTATGACTTCTTTTCTTTTTTCTTTTTTAAGTTACACCACATAATTTCAACTAATAGTTTGAAAATCTTGATGTTTAATTATATATTCTATTTATTTGTGAGATGTTTGTTAAAATTTGAATCAATTGGATGCTATTTGTCACCAAATCCATAAAGTTAAGCTTTATGTATAATTAAAAATAAAAAATAATGTAGTTTAAATGTTATATAAATGAGAATAATCTCTAATTATCATTATATTTGTCATAGTAATTAAATTCTATAATATTAATGAGAGTTATACTATATGAAACATGAATTCCTTTTAAAATATATTAAAAATTACATATTATCCCCTATATTAACCCCTTAAATTTTAAATGGTTTCAATTAAAACCTTAATTTTTTTGGAAACGTATCAAGTCACACCCCCCATATATCTTCTCTCTAAGACCATCGTTAAACATGCGTCCCAGAAACACACTTGTTTCAGTAGAAGAACTTCATTAAACATGCGAACCAAAAACACTCATGTGTTTTAGTAGAAGAATTTGACACGTTATAGCTACAAAAAGAAAGACACTGGCCAATCCTCTTTGCACTTTCTTTTCTATTGTGAAATCGTCTAACATTTCTTGGTCATTGTGGGGTAGCGCAGGATAGCTATTGGAAAATAGCGACTTAAAGCTGATTTGGGTTTATTGGTTTTGACTGTCATGGCTTTGATGGTTATGACAATGTCAGTAGATGGGTTGGGAGGTGCCAACGTAGTTGGGTCTAGCCGATTTGGTTTGTTTCGTGAGTGGCTATAGTTGGATGTTCATCTATTTATTTGGCATAATCTGATGTTCATGGTAGGAATGAGTATCATTTTTGGTGCTTTCTAGATTCACTTAACTATTTGCAATTGGGGAAACGAGTAAGAAAGGAAAAAGAAAATATCTTCAAATGAAATTCCATATATTCCTCAATTTGGGTGTTTAGTAAGAAGGAATTAAATGATTTTAAGAAAAAATTCATTTCTTTTCATTCCCTTTGTAAGGTTGAATTTAATCAACCATCTTGTTAGCTTTATTCCGTACCAAATTTGCTTGTATTTCAGCAATTAGTAACCTTGTATTTAGGTGGGATTCTTGTAAGGGTAGTGAGTGAGATAGTGTGAAGAAATGCTCAAGAGTGTGCAAGAAAAATAGGGATTCGTGACTGGATCTCGCAGGTGACTCGCGGCTGCAAGCCGCCAGAAGCTACACACGTGCCAGGCATGCCAGAAGTTGAAGCGTCATGCCAGCTGGAGCACTACAGGACAAAATAGGACAACTGGCCGTTCAGTTACCTCGCGGCTAGAACTCGTGACTCAGTCAAGCCTCGAGGCCAAGCCGCGAGCCAGCCCTGTTTTGAAAAAACCTGACTCTTCACATTCCATTCTCACCCTAGTATAAATACCCCTTTTACCCACGAAAGAAAGAGAGCTTCCAAAGAGAATTTTGAGAGAGAAACCCTAGAGAAAAATAAGATTGATTCATCCCCAATCTTCATTAAGAGACTCTTCAAATTTCTCAACTCTCTTCCTCTCATTGTTAAAACCTTGAGAGGCTTTTTACCAAAACATTTTCTCACCATATCCATTTCTATGAGAGGGTTGTTTGGTGCTTTGGGAAGCAGTTAGGAAGGAACCAATTTCACATTGGTTGATGCTATGGTCAAGTAGCGGAATCCGGGAAGTTAGAAAAGAAATAGGTTCGGCGCAACCTCGTTGGAGCAAGAAACTTGGAGGGCTTAGGTACACTGGGTAGATTAGGCTTGGAGGGTCTATTGCTGTTCATGTATCCCAACTACATTTTCTAGTGGATTACTTTCCGCTTGGAGGGCGGCGGAGAGGTTTTACGCCGAGGGCTTCGGTTTCCTCTTCGATAACACATCGCGTGTTGTCCTTGTGTTTGCATCTCTCTTCCCTTAATCTTTGCCATTTAATTTATGCTATGGATGTGATTTTATTTGGTTTAGATTGTTTATCAATTCTGTATTAAGCTTATTCATGTTCTGCACACTTATTGTTTGTCATAAAGCTTGAATTGGTAATTTTGTTATTGAGGGTCTAAATATCCATAGTGTTTTATACACTATTTGAACTTTCACCCTTCAAAGGACTCCTCTAAAAAAATGTGAGTGTTAAATATATTAGTATGCGATGTGTTATATCATGTTGTATATACTTGAGTGGATGCGGAAGGGGAAGTACAGAATAGAAATACCGAGAACACAAGAGTTACGTGGTTCAGCCTTGTCGGCCTACATTCATGGAGGAACCCTTAAGGGCTACATCTTTATTGTATAAGAGTGTAGTACAATAATCTATGTTACAATGAACCTTAACATGAGTATATATAGACGACTAAATCCTAGACTACTAGTACAAGCAGAAGTGGGCTTGGGCTTATAACATTGGGCTAATATGTTTAATATATCTCTAACACTCTCCCTCAAACTCAAGGCGGAAGCTTGATGAAGGTTTAAGGTTAGATAAGCATGAGAAGGTCCCTTGAAGTTGCCTTGAAGAATGCCTTTGAAAAAACCACAATGAAGAATATGCCAATTGACCAATTTTCAGAGCTTCAAATGAAGAAATGGAGTCCAAAATCAGAATCTATGCGAAAAATTGTGCAAGATAGGCACTTTTGAAAATTCAACTTTTGGTCAAAGGTCAACACAAAAGTCAAAGGTCAACACAAAAGTCAAAATCAATGAAGGTCAAAGTCAACGGGTTCATGGTCAAAGTCAACGATCAGTCAACGACTACATGGTCCAGGTCGGTTTCGAGTTGACCAGGTTGGGTCACAAATCGGGTTGCAA
Organism: Quercus tomentella; assembly: GCA_028535165.1. Classification (NCBI taxonomy): domain Eukaryota; kingdom Viridiplantae; phylum Streptophyta; class Magnoliopsida; order Fagales; family Fagaceae; genus Quercus; species Quercus tomentella. The sequence goes on from JAPQVY010000089.1 coordinate 36,648,232, forward strand.
AGACGCTGATGTCATCCAATGATGTGGCAATGACTAGGATTAAGGCTTGCATGGCTAATGACGTGGCATGCTTGCGTGTTGTTGACGTGGACAGGATGACATCATTAGGGTTTTCAACGCATGGATGGTGTGTGACGGCATCCACCGACGTGTGGTGGCAAGACAGAAAACTAGGAAGCACATGAGGGCGCGTGTGATGTTAGATGAGAGCCAGATTCTCAAGTTCCGTTGAGCGGCGGACAACAAGGCCTACATGGCGGTGCGTGAAGTAAGTGTTGGAATTCTTTTCGATGCATGGAAGCGTGCGAAGATTATAGTGGAGACCAGCTTCTTGGGTTTTGGTCGTGAGAGCTCGTGGAGCACGTCTGTGTGGTTGGTTTCATCAAGAAAAGCCTTGATTTGCACAGATCTGATAGGGAGAGGAACGGATTGCTTGGCCTTGAGGATCTTGACACAATAGTGAGCCATGGCAGTTGTGTGATGTCGTGGAGTTTAGATCTGAAGTTAAGCAGGGGCACTGTGAATCTATGTTATGCGTGTATGAATATTCTTTATTGTATAGGGATGTTTGTTTGATGCCAAGAACGAAGTTTGGCTATGATACCATGTTAAATATATTAGCAACGCGATGTGTTATACCATGTTGTATATGCTAGAGTGGATGCGGAAGACAAACAGACTAGTTTTCTTCATTCTTTTCTCGAGAATGAACATGGGCGCGAAGTGCAGAGAACCAAATTCCCTTTTCGCTATTTTGTTCAAAATAAAAACTCTACTCTTAAATAAAAACATACAGAAATATGTTCAGTTATCAATCAAACAATAAATTAATAATTATCAATCTAACAATAAATTAATAAAATCTAACATGTATCCATGTCAAACCACATGTTCAACAACTATGTAGAAAATTTACTACAAAAAATAAAAACACCAATAAAACGGTTTTCTTTAATTCTAAAACTCAATCACATGTTATACAAGCATGATATTGAAGTTTGCTCTGATACCAATTGTAAGGTTGAATTTTATAAACCATCTTGTTGGCTTTATTTCGTGCCAAATTTGCTTGTATTTTAGCAATTAGTAACCCTGTATTTAGGTGGGAATCATGTAAAGGTAGTGTGTGAGAGAATGTGAAAAAATGCTCAAGATTGTGCAAAGAAGCAAGAACTCGTGACTGGATCTCGCTGTTGTCTCACGGCTTGCAAGCTGCCAGAAGTTGCACACGTGCCAAGCATGCCAGAAGTTGAAGCATCATGCCAGCTGGAGCACTACAGGACAAAAAGTACAAACTGGCCATTCAGTTACCTCGCGGCTGGAACTCGTGACTCAGTCAAGTCGCGAGGCCAAGCCACTAGCCAGCTCTGTTTTGAAAAACCTGACTATTCGCATTCCACTCTCACCCTAGTATATATACCCCTTATACCCACGAAATATAGAGAGCTTCCAGAGAGAATTTTAAGAGAGAAACCCTAGAGAAAAAAAAGATTGACTAATCCATAATCTTCACATAGAGACTCTTCAAATTCCTCTACTCTCTTCCTCTCCATTGTTACATTCTTGAGAGGTACATTACCAAAACCTTTTCTCACCATACTCACATCTGTGAGAAGGCCATTTGGTGTTTAGGAAGCAGTTAGGAAGGGACCAATTTCATATTGGTTGATGCTATGGTCAAGTAGCGGAATCCGGTAAGCTAAAAAAGAAATAGATTTGGCATAACCTCGTTGAAGTAGGAGCTTGGAGGGCTTAGGTACATTGGGTAGATTAGGCTTGGAGGGTCTTATGCTGTTCATATGTCCCAACTACATTCTTTAGTAGATTATTTACCGCTTGGAGGGCGGCGAAGAGGTTTTACGCCGAGGGCTTCAGTTTTCTCTTCGATAACACATCATTGTGTTGTCCTTGTGTTTGCATCTTTCTTCCCTTAATCTTTGCCATTTAATTTTTGCTGTGGATGTGATTTTATTTGGTTTAGATTGTTTATCAATTCTATATTCAGCTTATGTTCATATTCCGCACATTAATTGTTTGATATTAAGCTTGAATTGGTAATTTGTTAATTGGGGGTCTAAACGTTCATAGTGTTTTTTTCACTAATTGAACTTTCAATTGGTATCAGAGCGGGTTCACTTATATTGGTTTCATTACCTTAGTGTGATCCTTGACTCCAAATTGAGATGGACCGGTCTCAATCTTTAAATGCTCCACCATATTTTGATGGTAGCAACTATGCCTTTTGGAAGATGCGGATAAGAGCATTTTTGTGTTCAATAGATGAGGCTGTTTGGGATGCCGTTGAAATAGGTTGGACAAAGCCAGAGGTAGCCAAATCCACATGGGATAAGGCAGCCCTCGCAGCGTCAAATGCTAATAGCAAAGCACTTAACGCTATTTTTGTGGCGTGTCTCCAGATGAGTTCCACCGGATTTCTCACATGACCGTTGGCAAGGAGGCATGGTAGATATTGGAGACCACGTACGAGGGAACGAAGAAAGTTAAAGACACCAAGTTACAGATGCTGACCACTCGGTTTGAGGAGCTAAGAATGAGTGAGGATAAGTCTTTTGACTCTTTCTATAGCAAGCTGAATGAAGTGGTCATCGGCAAGTTTAACTTGGGAGAGAAAACGGAGGACTCGAAAGTTGTACTAAAAATTCTTCGTTCATTGCCGGAGAGCTTCCGTGCAAAGGTGACTGCAATTGAGGAGAGCAAGGACCTTGATGAAATCAAAGTCCAAAAGCTAATTGGTTCTCTCCAAACGTATGAGCTTTCATTACCAAATCAAAGAAAGAGCAAATCACTTGCTATTAAGACTATAAATGAAAGGGTAGAAGCTCATGGTTCATTGGCTGAGGATGTAGTTGAAAAGGATGTTGCCTACCTTGCAAAGAATTTTCGCAAATTTTTAAAGTTCAAGAACAATGAGAAATTTGGTGATAAAGGGAAATTCATGAGTTCTGGAAAGGAGAAGAAGGACTTCAAAAGGAGAGAAAGGAAGGAGTCCCAATCTACTCAAGGAGTTACTTGTTTTGAGTGTAATGGACATGGCCATTTCAAAAAGGAATGTCCTAATTACTTGAGATCGAAGGGAAAGGCGTATGCCACCACTCTCAGTGACTCAGATTCCTCTACCTCTGATTCGGAGGATAGTTGTGATGAAGAAGGGAATTTCTCAACATTCATGACTATTGCTCATGTTGAGTCTTCGGAGGACTTGAATTTGCTTGTGGAAGAACTTGGGGAGCATAGTGATGAGGAATCCATGGGAATTGTAGAAGAATCAGATGCTGAAGAAGATGAAGATACAACTGGTCTTCAAGAGAACTACAATTCACTTCTTGAGAAGTCGGGAGAATATGCAAGGGTGGCCAAGGCAGCTGTGAAAAGAATTAAGAAAGCCGAGGAGGACTATAGAAGTCTCCTAGTGAGATATAAGGAGGCCAAGTGTGAGGTAGAGGCGCTAAATGGTGAGCTAACCGAAGTTTACACCAAGGTGAAATTCCTTGAGCTTGAGGTGGTTCAAGCAAATGCCAAGGTAGAGCGAGTCTCCACAAAGAAGCTTGATGATGTCCTTTCCTCTCAAAAGACCTTCTTTGACAAAACCGGATTAGGATACACCGGAGAAAGTAGTTCAACTGTGAACATCTCCAAAGAAGTGAAGTTTGTGAAGGCCAAAGAGCCGGTTGTAGTTGCCCCTACTGTGGAGAAGGCAAATGTTGAGAAGAAGAAGAATGTGGTTGACCAGTGGGTGTTGAACAAGCCCCGTAATCAATCTGTGGTCAGGTCTGAAGCCAGAGCAAAATCTCTTCCACGATCGCAAAGAGGTCCTAGAATGAACCATGTGTGTCATCACTGCAGACTTCAAGGGCACACCCGACCCAATTGTCATAAGCTGAGAGCATTGAGGAATGCAAGTGATCAAAGGTCAAGAAGACCAAGAAATGACAAGAGGACTTAGGCTGTTGAGTCATCAAGAGATCGAAATAGTGATCCCAGAATGATTGATGTGATGAAGATGATTGGTGCATTCACCAACTGCTTGGAAAGCTTCACTAGAAGGTTTGAAAGTCCTAACTCTCGTACCTGATCCTATAAGGAAATCACCCTAAATGCAAGTGATGTGTGGGTGAAGAAGGGTACTTATGCATAAGCATTACAACATGTTCATGCATTAATACTTCCTATGATTTGTGATTATGCTTGGTGGTTTGCTTATTGATTATGTGAATAGAAAATTTTTTGTTTGTTTTTGCATTCTTTCATTTAAAATGTTTTTACATTGTTGCTTTTGATCAATCTTTTCCTTCTTGTGTGTCAAAAAAAAAAAAATCCAAAAACCACATAAAAAGTAGAAAATCCAAAATGTTTGATCGACACTGTTGAGTTTTTGTCTCAAAACATGTTTTACCTTGTACCTTTGTACCAATGGCTTTGTGCATCTACAAGCATAGCTTGTTTTCTATGCACTCATATCATTGTGGGAGAAATCTTGAAATCTATGTGACTGTTGTAAATAGATCTTCAACCTTGTCATGAATGATTAGTGAATGGTTTTGTTGATCTTAAGACATGCATAGACTTGTGCATATATATCTTCCCACTCTTTATTTTATTGTTTTTGCTAAAAGAGCTCACTAGATGTAAATCTCCAGATGAAAAGAGATAAAGCCTGTCGCACATACTATTATTTGACTAGGAAAAAGGGAAAGCGGCCTAAAATAAAGTATATGATGCCCAAAAAGCCAAAGGCTAATTCATCAAAGTGAAATATCAAAAATTTCAAGCATCGATCTCACAATGAGATGTGTCAATTCAAAAAGATCAAATGATATGTTAAACATAGAGCCAAATGGAAAGCTTCAAAGATATTGTACTCAAATATATGTGGGAGGTCATATATGCATATTTCTATAATTGAGATGGGTCACATTATCTAGTGCTAGTTGTGTATGTCTTGATTGAATTGATCATTGAAGCTTCACATTAGACTAAGGACTATCTCATTTTTTATATCCACACACAACACACATGTCTATGTTCAATGAATGTCATATTCATTTGTGTGATTGTACTTGTTTAAATATGTTTTCACATGCTCAATCTTTGTTGATCAAACACAAAAATATTTTTGAGTGTTTTAGTTGTTTTTGGAAAGTATTTTGTTTTTACAAAAATTTGTCAAAATTTCAAAAACAGTGTTGCCCTGTTCTGGTGACTCAGTCGCGGGTAGGACCAGTCGCATGCCCCAGTCGCGAGCCCATACAGAGATTTTTCACAACTCACTAGCAACTCATTGGCGGGTAAATGCTTCAGTCGCGAAAAATACTTAGAATATTTTTCAAATTTTGGGTTTTTAATGTTTCTCACGGCTCAGTCTGGCGACTTGTTCGCGGGTGGAGGTTCCAGTCGCGAGGGTACTCAGAGATTTTCGCAGCTTACCTCGCAACTCACTTGCAAGTAGAACTTCTAGTCATGAAAAACACTTAGAAAATTTTTTCAAAATTTGTGTCTTGAGTGTTTTGGCGACTTGCACACGACTTGACTCAGTCGCGAAAATCGCATGTTTTGCGTAAATAGGTCAGTTTTTAAAACTTTTCAGTTTTCCCTCGAACATTTCTGACTGTTCATTGTCTTCCTTACCTAAAACACTCTTAAACTCACCGTGTCACTCTCGAACAAACTTCCATTTTTACATCATTTCAACTCAAAATCTTCAAGAAATAGGTATGGGTTTTCTCTTTCTCTCTACATACTTCATGTTCTGAGTCTCGTTTACTTGAATCTGTGAGTTGTTGATTTGATTTGGGATATTTGTTGTTTCGGTGATTGGTTGGATGAATGTTTTTTGTGCTTGGATTTTTGGGTATTGTTGATTAGGCTTTTAGGACTCTAGTTTTGCTTTCATGGTTGATATTGACTGAGTGTGTCTATTGATCTGTTTGGTGTTTGAATCTTATACCCATTTTGTTATGATTTTTTTTGGTTTACTGTAATGCACTTTGTGTGTGTTCTTGGTTGATTCAAAATGGTTGTGTTTAGATGGTTGGGCTATTTGTTTAAACTGTTTATGGTTATCATGTGTGTTGCTTCTGTCCTATGGATATTGTCTACTCTGTGTTGGTTTGAACACTTCATACTCTTTATGCCATATCTCATAGTCATATGCCCCATTTTCTTTTTTGGTTAAGTGTGTTTTACATTGCGTGTGGGGTACTTTTGGCTCTTTACTTTTGATTACTGCATGTTGAAGTATATGTTTGGTATTGTCCCCTAGAGCTTTCATGTTTAAGGTGTTGTGCTCTTTGATCATTGATATCACTATGTGTTATGCATTAGTATAAGATATCTCTTTCAATGACTATTTTTAAGCTGAATATGGTCTTAGTGTTGGCTTGATCTTCTGTTCTTCTCTATACCACTAACCTGTTACTAATGGTTGTGTTCATCTATTATGCTTTGTTATTGTGGCATTTTCTGCTTGTTTACAGATGGCCCCATCTCCTACAAAGAAAAAGACTCCTGCTAAGAAATCTGACAAAAGGTTGAAAATGGACCATAACCTATTTAGGTCTGTTCAACACTTTGAGAGATATAGAGATTCTTTCTTGAGGGAAACCATTATTCAGGAAAGGTTTGTAGACTTAGGGGACTTAAAGGACACCTTCATTCCAGGTTGTTTTGAGGGCAGAGGATGGGATAAATTGTTGAGTGACCTACCTGCAATTTGTGAGGCTTTAATAAGGGAATTCTATGCAAATGCTGTGATAAGGGAAGATGAGTTGAGCTGTTGGGTTAGAAGAAAGGAATTCACTATAGATGCCCATGACATAGATGAGGTGCTAGGGCTTGAAGGTTTTGAGGACTATGACTTCACCAACTACAAGGACATGATGCTATCTATAGAAACTGTCCAAACTCGCATTGGTGGACAAAGAGAGGGGAGATGCCTCAACACTACAGCATTTCCAGCTGACATGAGGTGCCTAACCACCATCGTGATGTCCAACTTGTACCCAGTGAGGAAGCTAACTACAATCAACAATGCCAGAGCTATCTTCCTCATGGAACTCAAGGAGAAAACCTTCATTGACATCAGCTCTCACATTTTTGACACTATTATGGATGAGACTAGAACCACCTTTAGGCCCAAGCTAATCTTTCCTAGCCTTCTTATGAGGCTTTTCAGAGCAAAATGTGTTGAAATCCCTCAAGATATCAGCCCCATGCCTACACCCTCAGCCATCAACAAGCTAAACATCATCAGGATACAAGTCCGTCTTCCAAGTGATGAAGAGGAAGGTGACCAAGGTGAAGGTGACCCAATGGAGACTAAGACAGTGGCTATAGCACAAACTTCAACACCCAGAAGCCGAGGCAAGAGGAGCAGAGCTTCAACCTCATCAGAGGTACCTCCAGATGCATTCCAGATCATCCTGGAGAGGATTGATGGACTCAGAGAGGTCCAGAATGAGCATACTGACAGGATGGTAGTAATTTAGGATCAGTTCAACATACTTTCAACCAAGTTTGACAGCATCAACACCCAGCAGTGACCCTTTGGCCATTCCGATCAAAAAGGGGGAGAATTTTTGAGGGGTAGCTCTTAAGGGGGAGTGCCATTTTGAGGGGGAGCATGCCATAAGCATGCCATAAACAGTGTTTTTAGTTTATGTTTTAGTTTTTCTTTATGTTTCTTATGGTATTATTTTTTATGGGTTTAATACACTGTGGTTAAAGTCATGAATTTGTTTGGCTGTGATACTTTGGTTTATTAATATTTAAAGATTTTGTTCAGTACTTTTTTTAGTTTTGTACCCTTGCTTATGTAGCTTTTAATTTGTACCCATGTTGCTTTTGTAAGCTTTTAGGGTTTGTTTTCTCGTATTTGTAGGCTTTTATGGTTTGTACCATGCTTATGCAGTCTTTATGCTTTGTTGCCTAGTACTTCTAGTTAAATGTTATGCATTTTCTTTAAGTACTCTCACTCTTGTGCCCTAGTAGGATCTTGTTCCTAGATGCATATACTTTATGTACTGTGCATTGGTTGAGTGTTGGGCATGCAAGTGATTTGCATTGAGCTTATTAGCTTGTATGTCCGGATGTTCATTCCAAGTGTGAATGAGAATTATGATCACTATTTTATAGTGATTACTTGTTTGTTCAAGCCATGGTTTATTACTTAATTCCATTTTTCTTGATCGCATTATGCTTGCCTCATATGCATTACAAGTTTTTCTACATACAATGATCATATTGTGTTGTTGTGTTTCAGAAGATTCTTGTTCATATGATTCAAGAGCTACACAGATTCTAGAGTTAGGTGTGAGTGAGTTTTGTTCAACTATTCACAACTCACATGTTAAGTCTAGAGTTTGTTTTAGGGTTTTGTCATGGAATAGCCAAAGGGGGAGATTGTAAGGTTGAATTTTATCAACCATCTTGTTGGCTTTATTTCGTACCAAATTTTCTTGTATTTTAGTAATTAGTAACCCTGTATTTAGGTGGGAATCATGTAAGGGTAGTGTGTGAAAGAGTGTGAAGAAATGCTCAAAATTGTGCAAAGAAGCAGGAACTCGCGATTGGATCTCGTAGGTGTCTTGCGGCTTGCAAGCCGCCAGAAGTTGCACACGTGCCAAGCATGCTAGAAGTTGAAGCGTCATGCCAGCTGGAAATCTACAGGACAAAAAGTACAGACTGGCCATTTAGTTACCTTGTGGCTGGAACTCGCGGCTTAGTCAAGTTGCGAGGCTAAGCCACCAGCCAGCTCTGTTTTGAAAAACCTGACTCTTCACATTCCACTCTCACCCTAGTATATATACCCCTTATACCCACGAAATATAGAGAGCTTCCAGAGAGAATTTTGAGAGAGAAACTCTAGAGAAAAACAAGATTGACTCATCCACAATTTTTACATAAAGACTCTTCAAATTCCTCTACTCTATTCCTCTCCATTGTTACATTCTTGAGAGGTACATTACCAAAACCTTTTCCCACCATACCCACATCTGTGAGAAGGCCATTTGGTGTTTGGGAAGCAGTTAGGAAGGGACCAATTTCATATTGGTTGATACTGTGGTCAAGTAGCGGAATCCGGTAAGCTAAAGAAGAAATAGGTTAGGCGTAACCTCGTTGGAGTAGGAGTTTGGAGGGCTTAGGTACACTGGGTAGATTAGGCTTAGAGGGTTTTCTGCTGTTCATGTATCCCAACTACATTCTTTAGTGAATTATTTACCTCTTGGAGGGCGGCGGAGAGGTTTTACGCCGAGGGCTTCGGTTTCCTTTTCGATAACACATCATTGTGTTGTCCTTGTGTTTGCATCTCTCTTCCCTTAATCTTTGCCATTTTATTTCTGCTGTGAATGTGATTTTATTTGGTTTAGATTGTTTATCAATTTTGTATTAAGCTTATGTTCATATTTCGCACATTAATTGTTTGATATTAAGCTTGAATTGGTAATTTGTTAATTGACGGTCTAAACGTTTATAGTGTTTTTTGCACTAATTGTACTTTCACCAATTGTTGGAAAAATTGGTTTTGCATCTCATGCAAAACCCACAACGAAAGCAACACAAGGATCTACATCATTCATGAGAGATAACATGTAACCTTGAATTTTAGAATAAAAAAAAGAAAGCGTACTTTGTTGCAGTGTGATTCAAAAACAAAACTTGAGAATACCTTCAATCTTCATCCCAATTTCACATGGTACCCAAGATGAGTGGTCTCTCAATCAATTCTTGTGTACGTTGATTTTCCTTATGAAAAATGTATTTTTCAGATTCTATAGAAAAAACTATTTTCTCTTCTTTTAATCATACGTACATTTTAATTGCCTTGGCAATTACTTTATTTAATAACTCTTATTAAATAAAAACTAATTATCTAATTGGGTTAGTCTTTTGGTCCAGCCCAATTGGGCTTAAGTGTGTGGCTTGGGAAGAGACCAAAGGGACTAATAAGGCTCTAGCTCCAATGGGCCTCAGACTTATCTGTTAACTCTTGACAAGTCCAAAGTTACCATTATTTATATAACAAGTACGACTGTGGAAATATTATTGCATTCTAGGCCTTATTAATAAATTATATCCTTAGACTCTAATATGATATCATTTGACCCCTCCATGAAATATCCATAGTGAACAAAGTCATAATGAACTGTCACTTTGTAAACAACAATTTTATTCCTTGAGTACCCAATTTAATATTTTAGTTATTCATATTTATGAAATCTAATTTCATAAAATATAAACTTTAGTAGCTCCTACTAAAGTGGCCGACCTTGAATAACCAGCTTCCATTAAACTTATCTCAAGGGGATATTTCATGTCTCCATAGAAACAGATTATGGATTCCATCTTGAGAATATATGTTCCCTCAACACTACGTGTAGTTACCGAATATATTGAAGTTTTGACCGTCAATTAGATCTCACTCCTGATATATCAAAATAACCTACATTTCATGATCGGGTTGTTAATTGAATAATTAATATGTCGCGAGATTAGAAGTCGTGAGATTAATTATTCATGTGACAGTTGTTAATTGAATACTTAATCTCATAGCAGTCCAGTTCAATATGTCTTACACATTTAAGACATATCAACACATCAACTAGAAGTTTCCACTTCCATGATCAAGACAAACCATCTTAGTTGATGTGTTATAGTTTTCACAGATGAAAGACCCAATTTTATCACTGACTACGAACTATATTTTGAGTTTACAAGGAACTTGTGATTTATATCTTCTGTAACTAAATTACATAAATCATATACAATGCATCTCAAGAACTATGATAATGTCAAATTAGTTCATTTACAAATCGTCTCATATAATTAAACAATTTAATTATTAATAATATACAAATAAATTGGATTTTAGGGCATAAGCCCTAACACCTTAAGCGATTGAAAATCTTGACATTTTTATACTTATTCAATGAGAATGTGTACTTACAGTAGTTGAAATTCTTGTCAATTTTATACTTACACATAAAGAATGTTCACTTAGAGCAGTTGAAAATCTTTACAATTTTTCATTCATTATTAAAACATGGGTGCCTAGAGCAATAAAAATTCTTGACTTTTTTACACTTAACACATCAATAATGTCACGTTAAGTAGATCAAATTCTTCAAATTTTGCACTTACCCATCAAGAATTTGCAATTTGAGTGGGTGAAAGTCTAGACATTTTTACACTTATACATCAAGAATTAATGGGCTTCATAAGTTGTTAAAATTCTTGACATTTCTACACTTAGGTTGCGTTTGGGATAAGCTTATATTGGGCAGTTTCTTTATTATTTAGTTTATTTTTGCTACTATTCATGAGTCTCATTACACTTTTTGGTATTATTTATGGGTCCTACTGTATAATTTCAACTAACTTTTAGCTTTATTTACAGCACTTTCAACTAAAGGATCCTTACACATAAAAAAAAGAAAAAGAAAAAGAAAAAAAGAAAAAAAAAGTGCACTCTGAGTAGTTGAAACTTTAGTCAATTTTAAACAAACACATTAATAATTGGCACTTTAAGAGCTTGAAATTCTTAATATTTTTACAGTTACACATTGAGACTATGCACCTAGAGTGGTTAATCTTTTTGACATTTCTACACTTACACATGAAGAATGGACATCTTGTGTGGTTTAAATTCTTGATATTTTTACACTTGCACTCAATAACGAACGCTACTTTAATTGGTTTAAATTCTTGACATTTTTACATTACACATCGAGACCCAACACCTTAAATAGTTGAAAATCTTGACATTGTTGTACTTACACATCAAGATTGTGTACCTTGAGCTGTTGAAATTCTTTACATTTTTAAACCTAAACAACAAGATTTGCACATTATGAAATACTTGAAATTGTTTTAGTAACACTTCTAGAATAGGTACCCTGATTGGTTGAAATTCTTTACATTTGGACTTACACTTTTCACCTTGTGTAGTTGCATTTCTTGACAATTTTGACACTTGCACATCCAGATTACGCACCTTGGATGGTTCAAATTCTTGATATTTTTACGCTAACAAATCCAGAATTTGCATCCTAGGTGGTAGAAATGCTTGATATTTTTACACTAAATCATTATGAATGTGCACCATGAATGGCTGAAATTCTTGAAATTTGTACATTTCCACATCAAAATTGTGTACCTTCAATTGTTGAAATTCTTAAGATTTTTACACTTACATATCAATGATTTGCACATTTAGTTATTTAAATTATTGACATTTTTACAGTTATATATCAAGAATGGGCACCTAAAACAGTTGGAAATTTTTTGCCATTTTATTCTTTGATAGGCCAAAAATGTATTGACCTCTTGTGATGAATTAATTGATTAATTAGTCAAGTTTATTAATTAATCAAATTAACATGCAATTGTACGTGGTAGCACAAACAAATCACCAATAAACTAAAGTATGTAGCGGAAAATAAATTGACATGGTGATTTGTTTACGAATAGGGAAAACCTATATGGCAAAAACCTCACCAGGTGATTTTAAGGTCACCACTCTTGAGAATCCACTATTATCAAAACAAACGGTTACAAGTAAAGCAATCCTAGTGCCTTATACCAACCTATAGTTGAACCCTTACCCCAATACCCAATTGGACTTGTTCTATAGTGACAATCTCTCCTTTCAATGCATGGCTCCTAGTACGTAACTAACCAATTGCGTGGATCCCAGTACGCGACTTGATCACCAACTTGAGAAGGATGTTGACTGTAAAGTTCTTCTGTTCATCACACGATGAAGATCATGAAGTTGCTTGGTCACAAAACCCTATGGTGTACAAACACAGCAGCTCTTTAAAGAGAATGAAGAACTAGGGCAAACTAGGTTTTCGGTCACACTCTTCTTTACTCTTGTGAAATTTGCTCTTGTGCAACTGTTGTAACCTTTTACAATCCTTAAAATAATCCTTATATATGTTTAGGGTTGTGAGAAAAGAAAGCCCAAACATACATTTACGGATTGGATGAAAAATAGTCCTGAAAAACTGAATCTCATAAACCTCGATAGATAGCCATCTATCGAGCTAGCTGTCAAGCCACGGGCTTCAGCAGCTTTTAAACCTCGATAGATGCTAGCTGTCGAGTTTTAAAATCTTGCACTTCATTACTTGATTCTTGGATAAACTTGCATGGCTTTAACACTTGGACTTAAAACCTTGTTTCTTGAAGCATTAAACACATTCTAGATTTACCCAATTACAAGTAAAGTGCGTTTTCTCAAAGGATTAGCCAATTACATAAAATGCTGACATATGTTCCTAACATCAAATCACATATGTCCTAACAATCTCCCCATTTGGCAATCCATGACAAAACCACAACAAACAAATGAGATATGAGAGAAGTCATAAATCACTTGACTCATATTCACTTGTTGAATACAATAAAATCTATCCTAACACAAACTCTTGAAAAACTTTGCAAGAAGGGAGTTTATGGCAAGTAGACTTTGACAACCTATATTTCTGAAACACTTTAAATAAAACTCATCAAGGCATCTTAGTGTGAAACAGAAATAATAGATTGCATACATTATATAGGAAACATGTGTATAAAGATAGAGAAACAACACATGGAGAGATAGGTGAAAGAACATACATCAATATATATGAAAATCAAATATAAGTATAATGTATGTCAAAATGGCCACAAGACCAATATACAAGATGTAATGTATCTGAAATAAAGAGAAAAGAAAAAAAAGATACATACAAGTCCTCACTACTTCCCACAGTATACACACTCCCCCTATCTCCTAAACTAACCCTCCCCCTATGAGTATGACTACCCTCATCTCAAAAATACTTCCCCTTTTTGTCACGAGTGACAAAAGGGTAAGTACATCAAGTAGACATCTCATCATCACTCGAAGAGCCATCATCATTATCCTCAACATCATCAGCACTGTCGAAACCATCACTCTCATCCTTAGATGCCTCGGGAGAGGAAGCCACTATGTAACCACCCATCACAGCCTATCATCGCTCGATATGACTGACACGGGTGTTCACCTGACACAACTCATCCCTGAGAGTGTCAAGGCGAGCATCCATGCACACAAGCTGTGCCATGATGGCCTTAAGTGTCAGTCCGCCAGCTAAAGAAGAAGGAGCAGAGGTGGATGGAGCGGCAGAAGCTGAAGGAGCAACCGTCTGCGTCTGGGGTTACCTCGAGCGAAGCTATGCAAAACTCTACTTAATAGTAGTAGCGTCAATGGCACACATAAACGAGAAGTGGGGAGACTTGGGATAGGAGACAGAAAAGTAGCGAAGGAGCCTCGTGATAGCGGAAGGAAAGATAAGCTTATCACGAGTCGTCATGTCCCTATAGACATCTATGAGGGAAATGATAAAGTGTGAGGGAAAGTCAATAGTGAGACCCTCAATGAGGGATAACAAAAATCGAGCGCGAGGCTCTGTGATAGTGTTATAGTGAGACAGTGGATGGAGAACGAATGTCATCACCATGTTTAGGAATCTCGAACCTTTAGTAAAGGCCGAGCAAGGGGTGTTTTGGCAGTCACCCCAAGAAGATGGTGTCTCACAAAATAGAGACATGAGCTCGTCTTTGGACACTGTCTTCAGAAGCTCAGAACTAGGGTAGTTAGGATGCGCTACCCTAGGGACGTGTAGTACCTCAGATACAATACCTGGGGTAACTACCATGCATATACCCCGAACGCAAGTGACAAACTGGGGTATAGAGTAGTCAAATCCGTGCATATTAGAGTAGAACTCCTGTATGATCACGGAAAGGCATGTGACCGGGTGCCACATAGTGACTCCCAACCCCTACTGTAGATGACAGTGGGTAGGTCAGTGTCAGAAAAATGTTACAGAATGACTTGGCATTCCAAATGAATGCCGCGTCATGAAAAGTTCTCAAAGAAGTCCAATTTGGCCTTCTCATCACGGAACCAGACGTGAGAGGGTGTGGGGTTAGAATGAAAAGAAGAAAAAGATGCCCCGGAATGAAGAGGGTTTCAGGACGAAGTAGACTTACACTCAGGTGCCATGACGCAACTATCGCAAGAGGGAGAGAAAGAAAGAAAGAGAGGGAGACAATCTGAAAAGTACCAAACGGTTGATATATCAAGATATATAGAATTGAAGGTACGTATGCATGAGAATTCATGAACATGTGACATGCAAAAAAAATAAATTCATCATGGGCTCATCCCAATCCAAACCTACCACCACACAACATAGCACAAAGTAAACACACATCTAAAATGCATGAAACATTGTTATAATGCACAAGTGATGCAGTGTATGAGGTTTTAAACTCATTTAAGTAACACCCAACCCAAAAATTGCACAAAACCTTCATCAATTTTGAAAAACCCCAAAATTTTTCAAACAACCCAAAACCTAGATCTAAATGCATGAAGAATGAGAGGTAGAAAGGTCATACCAAGTGATTAGAAGCAAGAATAGGCCAAAAATCATGTGGAGTGAAGGTTTAGAGAGAGAAAAGTGAGTTTGGAAGGTGAAAAGCTTAAAAACTGTCGAGAGAGATCGAGGGTATGAGATTTGAAATCGCGACGGCTCCTTATATAGAAATCTCATAAATCTCGATCGATCGAGAGCTGTCGAGCATCTGTCGAAGTTTAAAATGCGTGTTTTATCTATCGAACCAGCTAACGAGGAGCTATCGAGGATCAACCAAAAGGTTTTCAACACAAGGAAGCTTGATGGATTGAGGTAGCTATCAAGAAGCTATCGAGGAGACAGAAAGTTTCTCGATTGATCGAACTAGCTATCGAGAGCTATCGAGATTGCGATAAAAATCAGCTGAAGAGTCTCGATAGATAGCTTATTTGTCGAGAGCTATCGAGATTGGTTAAAAACTATTTTTCAAAGGAGAGAAAAACACAGATCCAAACAACATTTTAAGCTCTCAAAAACATCTCTCAACAATAAAAATGATGGGCATTTAGATCCAAAACACACACACACACACCAAACACGTCTAACCAATTTTATATTTCAAAAACAAGTTTAGACAGTTTAGTGAGCATACATTAACACAAGTATTCCTTGTGATGGCCAAATCACATTGTACCTGTACATGTATCAAGAGTAGCAAAGAATATTGCGTGTTGTGTGTGTAAAACATCGCAAGATTGCATAAGTGTCTACATGTTATGACGATTTGAGATATGAGAAAATCACTTTAACTCACACACAATCATAACTATTTGATGGGGACTATTACCTTCGAGGTACATCCTATAACTCCCACATCTCCTAAAATACACGCTTGCAATCATATATAAAGCATTTTGATTCTTTTTGCTTTTTATTTTTCTTTGCATATTTTTCTTTTCAAGCAAATCAGACATGGGCATATAAGAGAGAAAAGAAAATACCCAATTATGTTAAGCATTTGACATTCCACTTTTGATATGCCGAAGCATACAAATGTCATTTCATGATTGGAGGGCAATAGTGGTGAGATGGTTATTTATGCCTTTCTCTTAGGATTTTCTAGTCCTTCTCGCCAAAAAGAGTGATACGAGTGTTAAGTACAAGAGATCACTTAATCTTACTCATCATAAACACGAGCCACAAAGTTCACTTGCTTAGTTGTGCATATAGATGCTAATCTAAGCTATAAAAGATACAAAGTTTAGAAAACTTTGTTTCAATGGCCATCCAAGGTACACAAGTACCAATGTACGCAAACACACATTGTTTTTGTATTTGTCAATTTTTTTATATGAAAAACAAATTAAACTAAAACTAAAAAGAAAACAAAAAAAAAACAAATTAAACAAAGCAATGCATAAAACTAGACTGACTCAACACAATAAAGCAAAACACACAAGTAATGCAAAACAAAAACAAGAAAGGGAGAGATAAAAAGTGACAAAATCGCTTGGAGCCATTTTCCTTCTACACCTTGGAAGAACCTTTCCGTTTAGCGAACCCTTGATTCAGTGGTGGGGGGGGGGGGGAGAGTTAAAACTGTTCAAGTTTAAAAGGAACATAAGGGCTTTGAGAAGATCTCCAAGAGGAGCAAGAGAGGATGGAAGCTGACTTTGGTCTCCTGATGCTATCATGTTGTTGCTATTTTGAGTGGCTAACCACTTGTAGCAATTAGGTCAAGTATGTCTAGCTATACCACAGTGATGACAGAAATGCTGCTTTTTCTGCTTAGGCTTTTGAGAGTTTCCCTTCTTAGCCCTAGGGTTTTTAATCTCTTTCTTATGAAGCTTATGGGGTGCTCCTAAGATAGATTTGCCCTTGTCTATGTTCTCACTAGCTAATTCATTTTTAACAACATTGTTCTCAATTTCAATATTATTAGCAGGAGGAACAAAAACAGTAGTACTAGTAGAAGTAATACTAGGATAAGAGAAATCATACCCTAAACCGGTTCGATCGGATGCAGATTTCTGAAGACTGAGCATCTCATCGAGTTTTGCACTTGAAGTCCTTTCCAACTGGGCTCTGACTTGGAACAATTCTACCTCAAACTTCTTGGTCTTCTCAGCCAAGAAATTATTCTTAAATCTCAGTGCTCCATCTGTCTGATTTGCTTCATCAAACTTAGTAGAAATTTCTTCTCGTTCAAGTTCCGCTTCACTAAGCTTCTTGGTGGCCAACCTATACAACTTCTCATGCTTTTCTAAGACCTTGTATAACTTTGCATAGGCTGTGTGGATGTCATCTTGCTCATCCATCTTTTCAAACTTAGACTCCACCAATTCCTCTTCTTCATCCACATCTTTAACAAACCCTTTAGTAGGATTTACGGTGGTAATGAAGGCATTTAGGATTCCATCATCCTTATTATCATAATCATCTTCAGGCTCAGTGTCACTCAACCTAGCAGCTAATGCCTTACTTTTCCCAATAGTCTTGAGATACGTAGGGCACTCTTGTTTCATGTGACTGAAACCCTGACACCCAAAGCATTTTGGTCTTGAGTGAACAGTGTACTGACCACCATCCCTAGCATCCTTCTTCCCTTTTTCTTGACTCTTGAACTACAAAGAACTGGATTGCTTTCGGTCCTTGTAAAATCCTTTCGCATTAGCATTCTTCATGAACTTTCGAACTACCTCATGATATAGGATTTCATCTTAGAATCTTCATCGTCTGAAGACTCATCAGTGTCACTGCTCTTGGCCTTCAATGCCATGCTTTTGCTCTTGCTTGTTTTCCCGATCCTTGTCAACCCCAACTCATAGGTCTGCATATTGCCAACCAACTTTGCCAAGAGAATTTTGTCAATATCCTTTGATTCCTCAATCGCGGTGATCTTGGCATGAAATCTCTCAGGTAGAGATTTGAGCACCTTTCTCACAATCTTGGGTTCTGGAATGGTTTCTCCAAGATTAAAGGCTGAGTTCACTATGTCCTGGAGCTTGGCATAGAACTCATCGAATGATTCATCCTCCTCCATCTTAATCTCTTTAAAGCTCATAGTAAGCCTCTAAAGCTTTGAATCTTTGACAACCTTGGCTCCTTCATAGGTTGTCTGGAGAATGGTCCATGCTTCCTTAGTAGTTTTAGTAGAGGATATCTTCTTGAATTCTTCATTCGTGACTACACTGAATAGAGCATTCAATGCTCTGCTGTTGAAGTTTGCTACCTTGATCTTAGCATCATCCCAATCAGCTGGCGCTTTCGTAGGCTTGGTCCAGCCTATCTCCACAGCTTGCCACACTTTTTCATCTAATTGCTGCAAGAAAGCTCTCATGTGTACTTTCTAGTATGTATAGTTAGTGCCATCAAATAAAGGAGGTATAATAAGAGATTGTCCTCTATCCATGACAAACAGGGGTTAATGGGTCAAACAGCAAATATTAACACCTAATCAGAGTGTACTTGCTCTAATACCACTTGATAGACCAATAATGTGTTAACCCTTTGTGATAAATTAACCAATTGATTTAGTGAAGTTAATTAATTAATTCAATTAACATGTAAAATGCATGGTAGCACAAATAAATCACTAATAAACTAAAGTACAGTGGAAATTAAATTGACACGATGATTTGTTTACGAATGGGGAAAACCTACAAGGCAAAAACCTAATCGGGTAATTTTAAGGTCACCACTCCCGAGAATCCACTATTATCAAAACAAGTGGTTACAAGTAAAGGAATCTCAGTACCTTATACCAACCTACAGTTGAACATTTACCCCAATACCCAATTGGACTTGTTCTATAGTAACAATCTCTCATTTTCAATACACGGCTCCCAGTACGTGATTAACCAATATATGCGCAGATCCCAGTACGCGACTTAATCACCAACTTAAGAAAGATGTTGGTTGCAAAGTTCTTCAATTCATCACACGATGAAGATCATGAAGCTCCTTGGTCACAAAATCATAAGGTGTACAAACACAACAACTTCTTCAAGAGAAAGATGAACCAGGGAAAATTCTGTCTTTGGTCACAATTTGCATGAACACAACTTTGCTTCACACTTGTGCAACCTTTGATGGCCCTTAAAATAATCTTTATATATGTTTAGGGTTGTGAGAAAAGAAAACCTAAACACATACTCACGGATTGGAGTGAAATCAACTTTGAAAAATTGAATTTCATAAACCTCGACAGATAGGGTATCTATCGACCTAGCTGTCAAGCTTTGGGCTTTAGCAGCTTTTTAAACCTTGATATATGCTAGATGTTGAGCTTTAAAATCTAGCACTTCTTCACTTGTTTGTTGGACAGACTTGCATGGCTTTAACACTTGAACTTGAAACCTTGCTCCTTGAAGCATTAAACACATCCTAGATCTACCCAATTACAAGTAAAGTGCATTTTGTCAAAAGATTAGCTAATTCTAAATTGACATATGTTCCTAACATCAGGTCACATATGTCCTAACAGGTATGATTGTCGTAAAGGTATTTATCAACAAAGGATCAGCCTTGAATGTCTGCCCGATGGCCACTTTTGAGCGCCTAAAGGTGGATATGTCTCCTATTAAACCTAGCACTATGATCGTCGGAGCTTTTGACAGCACACATCGCGAAGTGTAAGGCGAAATCGAGCTAATGATTGAGATCGGCCCAAGATCCTTTATGGTCAACTTCTAAGTGATTAAAGTGGACTCTTCATACAACATGCTTTTAGGGAGGCCCTAGTTGCATACAACAAGTGCAGTCACGTCTACCTTCTATCAGAGACTCAAGTTCATCTCCGAGAATCAGTTGATCACCATTATGGCTGAAGAGCCCACGACTATCTTCTAGGAAACATCTATTCCCTACATCAATGTTGATGCTTTTCTAGAAGCATCTTTCCATAGCTTCGAGCTAGTTTCCATGATTCACAATGCTTCAAAAATTGAGTCTAGCTGGCTTGCAACAGTTTTGATGTCCATGAAGGAAACGCTTAAGTTTGGGTACAAGTTAGGCCAAGGCCTTCAAGCCGTAGGACTTGGGAACCTTGCTTTCATTGAACTCTCAGATAACAAAGGAAGATTCGGTTTAGGGTATGAACCAACTCATGAAGAACTTTTTCAAGCTTCTAGAGGAAAGAAAAGGAAGTATGCCATTTTCAAGGATGTCTATTCCCCATGTTAGAACCACTTTTCTGTCTCTGGCCAAGGTTATTATGCCAGAACCTTTTGAGGAATTGGAAGATGAGGACCCTGATCTGGCTTGCATTATTCGGCTCTATCCCGAAGAGTTCTCCTTGAACACCATCACATCTTCTGAAGATGATCTGACTTCTACTATCCAACCAGGGATGCTAGGTGAGACAGTAGGCCTTTGGACCATTAAGCCTTGCTTTGTGGTTACACCGGCTGAGTAAAGAATATTCCATCATAGAGTGATTGGACCTCCCGATCACCCAAAAGGGTTGGAATAGCATATATAGTTTGTTTTTCATGCTTATGTCATTTCTTACTTTATTTGTATTTCTTGTTCATTTCCCCAGTTTGTTTTCATAGAAACAACAAAGAAGAGTATTTCTCTTTTATCATTATCAGGCATGAACTTTGTTTTCCCCTCTCCATAATCCATTAAAGAAATATTCAGCGTATTATTTAGGAAAATTCTTGCATCTCTCTTTATTTTCTTTCCTATGAATATGTGTGTGCAAATTATCTTATGTTTCTTTGTATATGTTCCACTCTATAGGATTTGTTCTGATTCCCAAGTGGGTACATCGTCCCTTTGCCATAATGAGGGTGTGGACGATGTGAATGAGACAATAGATTTGGATCATGATGTTGAAGGAATGGAAGAGGTCCCAAACATACCTTGAGACATCCTAGAAGCTCTGAATAGAGAGAATGAAGGGTCTAAGTCCAACATAGAAGAGATAGAGGTCATAAACCTAGCCAACGAAGGCGAGAAAGAAAAAACCCATCAAGATTGGGGTAAACTTTCCCAAAGACATGAAAGATGAGCTCATGAAATGTAGGTTGCTTTAATATGTCAGGAGTGAGATCTATACAAAAGGTCAAAATCTCAGTATGTTGGGCAACCACACGTAATGTTGCAGGAACACATATTCTCAAGATGGAATTCATAGTCTCTTTATAGAGATATAAAATACTCCCTTGAGATAAGTTTAATGAGATTGGTTATTCAGAGTGTTAGGCCTAACCACTTTAGTAAAAAGTTACTAAAGTTTATATATGTTATGAAATTAGATTTTATAAAATATACATGAATAACTTAGATGATAAACTGGGTACTCAAGGATCAAGAGATAGTAATTTACAAAGTGACAATTATACATTATGACTTTGTATTACTACGAATATTTTCATGAAGGGGTTAAATGTTTAATAAAGTCTTGGGATATAATTTATTAATAAGGCTTAGAGTGCAATTATATTTATATAGTGGTATTAAATATGATTAATGGTAACTTTGGGTTTGTTAAGAGTTAACAGATAAGTCCAAAGTCCATTAGAGCTAGAGCTTTATTTGTCCCTTTTGGTCCCACTCCAAGCCACATGTTAAAGCCCAGTTGGGCTGGCTAAAAAGGCTAACCTAATTAGATAATCAATTATTTATTTAATAAGAGTTATTAAATAAATGTAACAGCCTAAGGGAGACACTTAATTATTCTCTTGAAAGATCACATATAGAACTGAGAGGCCGCACATCTTAGGCACATTGTGGAATTGGAGTGAAGATTGAAAGGAATCTCAAGATCAATCTTCATTTGTTTTGAATTTCACTGCATCAAGGTATGCTCTCTCATTCTTTGTTTCTAAAACTCAAATGTTACAAGCTATCTCACATGAATGAAGTAGATCTGTTCATATTCCGCTGTGTGTTTTTGTATGAGATACAAAACTGTATTTTCCATGTGTTTTTCCTATAAAACAGACATTACCATACCTAGAGAATGCGACCTAAGCAAGGACCAAGAAACATAAAGGGTATAAGGAGAGGGGGGGAACCCTATTACATTGCTCTAGAGAAGAGGCTACGAGAGAGGGAGAAAGATGTAACCACTCGAGGAGGCTAGGCCTCCTAATCTACTGAACAATGCCCTTTTTGGGCTTGTGTCTTCTTGCTTGCATCCTTGCCCTTTTTGCTTCACTTAGGAGGTTGCGCCCTTGCTCCAAGTATCCATGCTTCATGCGTGTACATGCAATGATAAAGGAAACCAGCAGACAAGCAAAGAAGCAACTAAAAGGAAAGCATGCTAAAAGAAAAACTACCAAAGAGAGAGAGAGAGAGACCAAAATGGGGGTAAAAAAACATGTTATCAAACAAAAGAGGGTGTCCTAGAAGGACAAATGTAGGTTTGGATTAGGTGTCCATAGTTCCATGAGATTGCAGTATAGACAACACACAAACTCATGCATGAATATGTAGGAAAAGATGCAAAAAAGCAAAGAAAGCCAAAACGATGGCATAAAGCAAGCAAGGCAAGCATAACAACATCGCATGGAGTGGAGAAAGGTGTGTATCAAGCACACCAACATCACAAATATGTGTCTCATAAGTGGTTACATCCAACAAGCCATAAGAAGGGTGGATTCAACCATGCAAGCAAGTGATTCCAAAGACTGACAAGCACAAGCCCACGGAGGGCACAAAGCATAGCTATGCCTGGATCTAGACAGGTAAACATGGAGATAAAGCATAGAAGCAAGCAAGCATAGACATGCATAAAGGAAGTGATCCAAACCCTTCGATATAAGCCTAGGTGTATGGATGTAGGCCTAGACCACAAGATCTAGATCTACACCCTACCTAAAGGGCCAAAACACAAGAAAGAGGTACAAGAGACAAAAAGGCTATTGAAGCACATGGCATAGCAACCAACATGTAGATCTGAACACATAAACAAGGCACGGAGCACACAAAGATATAGATCTAAACATAAGCATGGCAAAGAGCACATAAACAAGTAGCTCTAGGCATAAACATGGCATGGATCACATAAACAAGTATATCTAGGCATAAACTTGGCAAGGAGCACATAGACAAGTAGATCTAAGCATAAACACATCAAAGTGGTAAAACATGGCAAAAAAGCAAGGAGACATGCTAAAAGGTATATAAAACATGCTAGGAAGCAAGATAAAGCAAGGATATACCATGGAAAACAAATAGACATGCTATAAACAAAGATAGGGCAAAGGGTGTAAATTGTAGCTAAAAAGTTACATCTATGCCCATTAAACCTCAAATTCAAGGTCCTAAGACCAATGTGAGGAAAAAGAGTGCAAGAACACTACCTATTTATTGTTGAGAGAAGAGAGAATTCAAAGGTTTTTTATATGTATGTGAGAGAATTTAGAGAGGAAAAGAAAGAGAATCTGCCCAAAAAAATGCTTGAACTTGCCCAAATTTTATTTTTTATTTTTTTAATTTTTTTTTTTTAAATCTGGGGTTCTGGGGGCTTAAATGGAGGCTTGTACACTTCCCAAAGGTGCGCCAGGTCGGGCCAGCGGCCCTTTAATGGCCTCCAGGTCAGCGCTAACATCAGGATCTTTGACTTTTTCTGATTCTAACTTTAACTGCATATTTTGATGCCTTCTCGAACTCCAATTGAGCTAATCTTGGTGTCCCTAGAAAGATATAGATGTATAGTTTCTAGAACACTAAATAAATTGAAATTCTAATGGTTGGATCAAAATGTATGGCCTCGAGAAACGAGTTGATGTGATTTGCACGATTTTTAGGATATCTCAATCGTATTAACTCCGATTTTGACCCATGAATAGTCATTGGAAAGGGAATTCAATAATCTTCGCAGTGACACTATTCTCAATCCATTTCAAAAGTTGGATCAAAATTACAGTTTTTGGTGCCCCCGAGGGTCAATCTTGGGTCAAAGTTAGTTAAACTTGCTCCAAGTAGACGAAAATCTTCAAGTAGCTTAGGTTTGATGCAGAAACAAGAAAAATGTTGTTTTGGGATGATTTTACCAACTTTGACTTTTCGTCAACCCAACGTTGACCAAAGGCATTTTGGTCAATTTGACCTAAAATGGCACTTCGAGTGGGTCGATGCTAGAACGGTTGCACCATGTCAATCAAGATGTTTCTACAGCCCATGGAAGAAAGTTAATATTTTTGGAATTTTCGGGGCCCAGCACGCAAATCGAGGACAGTCAAAATACATTATCTATATGAATAATCGCCTTATCACTGACAATGTCCTAGTTGCGTTTAAAACAATGCACCATATTAACCAAAAGGAAAAAGTGGAAAGGTGGGTCAGATGGTTCTCAAACTTGATATGAGTAAGGCCCAGATAGGGTTGAATGGGGATATCTGGAAAAAATTATGCTGAAGATGGGTTTTCATACACATTGGGTTGAAATTATGATGAGATGTGTTTGGTTTGTAACATATACTATAAAAATTAATGCAAAGCCCCGAGGCAATATTACAATATTACTCCTACCAGGGGCTTATGCCAAGGGGATCCCTTGTCCCTATATTTGTTTTTATTATGTGTAGAAGGTTTGTCAGCACTTCATCGTAGGTCAGCCGATTAGGGAGTGCTAAAGGGATTTGCAACGGGTGCAAGAGGCCCAAAGATCTCTCACCTCTTCTTTGCAGATGATAGTTTGATTTTTTGTCAAGCTACAACAGATTTCTATCTAATTTCTATCTTACATATATATGCACAAGCCTCGGGTTAACAATGGAATCGTGAGAAGACATCCCTCTACTTTAGTAGAAACACACCCTAGGATGTCCAAGATGATATAAAGAATCGCTTCGGAGCAGAGATAATTAAGGAGCATGAAAAGTACCTTGGCCTTCCTTCTTTGGTGGGCAAAAATAAGCGCAATACTTTCCATCAATTAATAGAATGGTTGAATAATAAACTATCAGGGTAGAAGGAGAAATTGCTCTCTAATGCTAGGAAGGCGATTCTTATCAAGACAGTTGCACAGGCAATCCCGACGTAAACTATGAGTGTTTTTAAGCTTCCTGATGTAATTTGTGATGAGATGACAAGCTTGGTCCATAATTTTTGGTGGGGTCAATCCAATGAGAGCAATAAGATGGCTTGGCTAAGTTGGGAAAAAATGTGCACTCCCAAAGATAAGGGGGCACTAGGTTTTGGGATCTCAAAGCTTTCAATCTTGCGTTACTAGCAAAGCAAGGTTGTCGGTTACAGACATGTACAGATTCACTAGTCCATAGAGTACTCAAGGCTCGTTATTTTCCCAATGGTGATTTTCTCTTAGCTCAATTAGGTAACAACCCATCATATGCTTGGTGTAGCATTATGACTACACAATCAATGGTTCAACAAGGTACTTGTTGGCAGGTAGGCAATAGCCATTCCATCATTGTTTGCAATGAAAAATGGTTAAACCAACCCTCTACTTTTCGCCTTACCTCCAAACTTGTTGCTATCCCAGATGATGCAAAGCTCTCATTATTCATTGACCCATACAACGTAGCTTGGAAAAGGGACATGATTCAACAATTTTTCACCCCATAGGATGTTGAGGCCATACTAAGCATACCTTTAAGTTCAAGACTCCCTAGGGATCGATTGGTGTGGGCTTACACGCCCAAAGGCATATTCTCAGTCAAAAGTGCCTATAAACTAGCAAGATATTTATCTACCAATGCCATAGATAGTGAAGCTTCCAACACAGAAAATAGCAACCTGTTTTGGAAGTCAATTTAGAGACTCAATGTAAGGGACATTTTTTTTGTAATTGGCATATCTTTTGACAAAACGCACTTTACTTATAGTTGGTTAAATCTAAATAGGTTCAAGATGATCATTATAAGTGGTTACATTGAAGACATGAACATTACTTAAGAACTACTCAAGAAAAGTGCAATCTTCGAGTCTCAATACCTCCTCAACAGAAGCTCGATCTGTCGAGATTCATTAAAGCTCAACACATGTCTCGATCTATCGAGCTTATGGGATTCAAACTATAGCCAGGAACGTTTTTATTCTAAAAGGCTATTTGTTTATGGGTTTGTATAATCCTTATTGGACTAGGAAAGCCCAAGATTTGTGTATACCTATTTGGAATAGGAGAGCCTATTGAGCTCCTATTTAAAAAGGAGGTGGAAAACGAAAAACCTAACCCTAGAGAGCTTTATAAGATTTTCTTTTTGAAACTCTAGCCTCCTCCTACAGAAGAAAGAGTTCTTGTTGTGTTTCTTGTATGCCTTTGGGTTTTGTAACAAAGCAAAGTCTCTCACACCATCATTGAAGGTCTTATTGGTGTTTCTATGTGAAGCTATTGCAAATCAACAACATCAATCAAAGGGTCGCTGTAGAGTTAGTCATGTACTGGGATTCGTGCAAAGGAGTTAATCACGTACTGAGATCCGTGCATCATTAGTTAGTCACATACTGGGATTCATGCATTGAACGGAAAGATTGCCGCTACAATAGTAAGTCCAATTGGGTATTGGGGTAAGGGTTCAACTGTAGGTTGGTATTTCGGGATAGGCCAAAGGGTTTGGTAAGATTTCTTATACTTGTAACCTCTTGTGATTGATAATAGTGGATTCTTGGGAGTGGTGACCTTAAAATCACCTGGGGGGGGGGGGGTTTGCCTTGGTGGTTTTCCCCATTCATAAACAAATCACCATGTCAAATTTAATTTCCACTGCATTTAGTTTAGTTGGTGATTTGTTTGTGATACCACTCCATTGCATGTAATTGAACCTAATTAATTAACTTGGGTAATTTATTAATTTGCAAGAGGTCAATAAATTTTTGCCCTGTCACTCAATATTCCTAAAAAATAAAATCTTTTTCATGGAAGGCAAGTAGGAATATTCTGTCCACCAAAGCAAACCTATGTCGAAGGAAAGTTATCAACTCTTCTATTTGTGAAGCTTGTGGAGATGCAACTAAGAGTAATGGGCATGTCCTTTGGAATTGTGCTATAGCACAAGAAGTGTGGGCGCTTTCTAGAATTTCTTTTGACTTGGATGGTGATGTTTTCCTTGAGTTTCAAGATTTCTTGTTGTTAGGACATATGTGTTTCACATGTTAGGAACATATGTCACTATTTTATGTAATTGGCTAATCCTTTGACAAAACGTACTTTACTTGTAATTTGGTAGATCTAGGATGTGTTTAATGCTTCAAGAAACAAGTTTTCAAGTTCAAGTGTTGAAGCCATGCAAATCTATCCAAGAGTCAAGTGTGAAAGTGCTGTTTATTAAAGCTTGACAGCAAGCATCTATCGAGGCTTAGAGAGCTATCTGAATCCCGTGGCTGGTCAGCTGCTCAACAGATAGGGTATCTATCCAGGTTTATGAAAAACAGATTTTTCAGTTCTGTTTTCATCCAATCCATGGGTATATGTTTGGGCATTCTTTTCTCACAACCTTAGACATATATAAGAATTATTTTAAGGGCCGTCAAAGGTGACACAAGTTGCAAAAGTGTGGAGTAAGGTTTTGTTCATGCAAATTGTGACCGGAGATAGAATTTGCCCTAGTTCATCTCTCTCTTGAAGAAGCTATTGTGTTTGTACACCGTAGAATTTTGTAACCAAGGAGCTTTTTGATCTTCATCGTGTGATGAACAGAATAACTTCGCAGCCAACATCCTTCTTAAGTTGGCAATCAAGTCACGTACTAGGATCCGCGCAATTAGTTAGTCACGTATTGGGAGTCGTGCATTGAAAATGAGAGATTATCATTACAGAACAAGTCCAATTGGGTATCGGGTAAGGGTTCAACTGTAGGTTAGTATAAGGTACTGGGATTCCTTTACTTGTAACTGCTTGTTGTGATAATAGTGGATTCTCGGGAGTGGTTACCTTAAAATCACCCGGTGGGGTTTTTGCCATGTGGGTTTTCCCCATTCGTAAACAAATCACCGTATCAATTTAATTTCCGCTGCATACTTAGTTTAATTGGTGATTTTTTTGTGCTACCACGCATCTTGCTTGTTAATTTTGTTAATTAATAAACTTGGCTAATTAATCAGTTAATTCATCACAAGGGGTCAATACATTCTTAGCCTATCAAATGGTATTAAAGTAGGCACACTCTGATTAGGGTTAATCTTTACTGTGTATCCATTGACCCCTGTTTGTCATGGATAAAGGACAATCTCTTATTGTACCTCTTTTATTTGATGGTACTAATTATGCATACTGGAAAGTACGCATGAGAGCTTTCTTATAGTCTTTAGATTAGAAAGTGTGGCAAGCTGTGGAGATAGGTTGGATTAAGCCTATAGAAGCGTCGGCTGATTGGGATGATGCTAAGATCAAGGCGGAAAACTTTAACAATAGGGCATTGAATGCCTTGTTCAGTACGGTCACAAATGAGGAGTTCAAAAAGATATCCTCCACTGAAACTACGAAGGAAGCATGGACCATTCTCTAGACAGCCTATGAGGGAACAAAGGCTGCCAAGGACTCATAGCTTCAAAGGCTCACTAATAGCTTCGAAGAGATCAAGATGGAGAAGGATGAGTCATTCGATGAGTTCTATGCCAAGCTCAAGGACATAGTGAACTCAACTTTCAATCTTGGGGAAACCATTCCTGAACCCAAGATTGTGAGAAAGGTACTCAGATCTCTACCCGAGTGATTCCATGGCAAGATTACCGCGATTGAGGAATCAAAGGATATTGACAAAATTCCTTTTAACAAAGTTGGTTGGAAATCTGCAGACCTATAAGTTGGGTTTGACAAGGATCGGGAAATCAAGCAAGAGCAAGAGCATGGCATTGAAGGCTAAGAGCAGTGATACTGATGAGTCTTCAGACGAAGGACCGTAGGCAATCTAGCTCCTCATAGTTCAAGAGCCAAGATAAAGGGAAGAAGGATGCTAGGGATGGCGGTCAGTACACTGTTCCCTCAGGACCAAAGTGTTTCGGATGTCAAGGCTTTAAACATATGAAACAGGAGTGCCCTACATATCTCAGGAGCATTGAGAAGAGCAAGGCTCTTGCTGCTACATTGAGTGACACAGAACCTGAGGACGATTCAAAAAATGAGGATGATAGAATTTTGAATGCCTTCACTGCCACTGTCAATCCTATTGAGGGGATTGTTGAAGATGTATATGAAGAAGAGGATTTGGTGGATTCTAAGTTCGAGAAGATGGATGATCAAGATGATATCCATACAGCCTATGAGAAATTGTACAAGATTTCTGAGAAGCACGAGAAACTTTATAGGCTGGCCACCAAGAAGCTTAGTGATGTGGAGCTTGATTGTGAAGAGTTTTCCACAAAGTTTGATGATGCCAATAAGACTATTAGAGCACTGAGGTTTGAGAATAATTTCTTGGCTCAGAAGACCAAGAAGCATAAAGCGGAGCTGTTCCAAGTCAGAGCTCAACTGGAAAGAACTTTAAGTGCTAAGCTCGATGAGGTGCTTAGTCTTTAGAAATCTGCTTCCGATCGAACCAGTTTAGGGTATGATTTCTCTTCTTCTAGTATTGCTTCTGCTAGTACTACTATTTTTATTCCTCCTACTAATAATGTTGAAATTGAGAATACTAATGTTAAAACTGATTTAGCTAGTGAGAACACAGACAAGGGTAAATCTATCTTAGGAGCACCCCCTAAGCAGGATAAGAAAGAAGTTAAAAACCCTAGGGCTAAGAAGGCTAACTCTCAAAAGCCTAAACAAAAGAAGCAACATTTCTGTCATCACTGTGGAGCAGTTGGTCATACTCGACCTAATTGCTATAAGTGGTTAGTCAGTCAACAGAGCAACGACATGATTGCATCAAGAAACCAAAATCAGTTTCCATCCTCTTTTGCTCCCCTTAGAGATCTTTATAAAGCCCTCATGTTCCTTTCGAACTTGGAACGGTTACAATTCTTTCCCCTCACCACCGATTCAAGGGTTCACTCAAAGGAAAGGTTCTTCCAAGGTGTGGAAGGAAAAGGGCTCCAAGTGATTCTATCACTTTTTCTCTCTCTCTTCTTGTTTTTGTGTTTGCATTACTTGTGTGTTTTGCCTTCAAGTTTTGAGTCAATCTAGTTTTATGCTTTGCTTTGTTTAACATGTTTTTGTTTGTTTTCAGTTTTCTTTATTTTTTTTTTCATATAATTTTTTTTTTTAAATTGAGAAATCAGAAAAATACAAAAACAATGTGTGTTTTGTGTACATTGTGTACAATGGTACTTATGTACCTTAGATGGTCATTGAAATAAAGTTTTCTAAACTTTGTATCGTTTGTAGCTTAGATGAGCATCTCTATGCAACTAGGCAAGTGAGCTTTGCAGCTTGTGTTTGTGATGAGTAAGATTAAGTAATCTCTTATACTTAACACTTGTATCACTCTTTTTTATGGGAAGGACTAGAAAATCCTAAGAGAAAAGCATAAATAACCATCTCACCACTGTTGCCCACCAATCATGAAATGACATTTGTGTGCTTTGGCATAGCAAAATTGGAATGTCAATTGCTTAACATAATTGGGTATTTCTTTTCTATCTCTTATATGCCCATGCATGATTTGCTTAAAAGAAAAATATGCAAAGAAAAATAAAAGCAAAAGATCAAAATGCTTTATATATGATTGCAAGCGTGTCTTCTAGGAGATGTGGGAGTTATAGGATGTACCTCGAAGGTAATAGTCCCCATCAAACAGTTATGATTATGTGTGAGTTAAAATGATTTTCTCATATCTCAAATCGTCATAACATGTAGACACTTATGCAATCTTGCGATGATTTTCACACACAACATGCAATATTCTTTGCTACTCTTATTACATGTGCAGGTACAATGTGATTTGGCCATCACAAGGTTTACATGTGTTAATATATGTTCACTAAACTGTCTTGACTTGTTTTTGAAATATAAAATTGGTTAGACTTGTTTAGTGTGTGTGTGTGTGTGTGTGTGTTTTGGGATCTATGTGCTTAACATTTTTTTTTTGTTGAGAGTTAATTTTGAGAGTTCAAAATGTTGTTTGGATCCTTGATTGAGTTGCATGTTTGATTGCATTCATGTCTGTGTTTTTCTCTTCCTTGAAAACTGTTTGTAAGCAATCTCGACAGCTCCTCGACACCTCTTGACATCTAGCTTATCTATCGAGCTCTTCAGTTGCCTTTTATCGCAATCTCGACACGTCTCGATAGCTAGGTCGATCGATCGAGCAACTTTCTGTCCCCTCGATAGCTCCTCGACAGATCCTCGATCCATTGAGCTTCTTTTTGCCTTAGACACTTGCTCAATAGCTGCATTTGTCGAACCCTCTAAAGCTCGACACCTCTCGATACCTCTCAATCTGTTGAGAATTACTGAGATTCTATATAAAGGGTTCTCGCGATCTCAGACTCATTTCGCTCGATCTCTCTTGACTCTTCACCTCCCTAAACCTCTCTCACTCACTCCAAACCTCTTCCTCAAGGATTTTTTAGCCTAGATCAAGTTTTTCTTCACTTGGTAAGGGTCCTAATCCTTCTTTTTCATACATTTCATCTTTTATGACCTAACTTTTGGGGTTTTTCAAAATCAAAGAGGTTTTTGCAAAATTTTTGGGATGGGTTTTGTGTTTTTGATCTTAAAACTTCATGCATTACATCTCATTTGCATTATAACAATGTTTCATGCATTCTTAGATGTGTATTTACCTTGTTACAAACTTGTGTATTGGTAGGATTGGATTGGGCTGAGCCCATGATGCAATTACCTTTACATGTCACATGTTCATGCATTCCCATGCATATGTACTTTCTATTCAATATATTTTGATATATTTTTGCTGCTTGGGACTTTTCTAATTGTCTCTTTCTCTCCCTCTCTCTCTTTTCTGTTTGCGTTAGTTTGCTTCTATGGCACCCAAATGCAAATCTACTTTGTCCTGGAACCCTCTTCGTTTTGGAGCATCCACTTCTTCTGATCCTACACCTTTTTCTGTCCGGTTTTGTGATGAGAAGGCCAAATCGGACTTCTTTGAGAACTTCTCTTGACGAGGCATTCATTCGGAATGCCAAGTCATTTTGTTAGACTCCTCCAACACTGACCTTCCCACTGTCATCCACAGTAGGGAATGGGAGTCATTGTGTGACGTCCTGGTCACTTGTCCATCCGTGCTTATCCAGGATTTTTACTCCAACATGCATGGATTTTATTTTTCAGTACCTCTTTTTGTTACTCGCATTCGAGGTACACGCATTGTGGTCACATCGGATATTGTATCCGATGTACTTCATGTCTCGAGGGTAGAGCATCCTAACTACCCCGGTTGTGATCATCTTAAGAATGTGTCTAAAGATAAGCTTATTTCTTCTTTTTATGAATGTCCTTCTGATTGGGGTGATCGTCAATGCACCTTGTGTACGGCCTTTGTTAAAGGCCCTCGGTTTCTTAACATGGTTATGACTTTTGTTTTACATCCTCTTTCTCACTACAACTCTATTATAGAGTCTCGTGCTCGATTTTTGCTTTCCCTTTTAGAGCATTTCTCTATAGATTTTCCCTCTCATTTCATTCTTTCTATCATAGATGTACATAAGGACTCAGCGACCCGTGATAAGCTCATCTTCCCTTCGGCTATCACGAGGATTTTACGCCATTTTTCCGTTCCCTTTCCCGTGTCCGACCACTTCCACATTATGGGTGCTATAGATGCCCCTACCGTTAAACGGAGCAAGGTGCAACTACGTTCGAGGTAGTCCGAGTCGACAGCTCCTCCCACTCCTTCAACTCCATCCGCTCCCTCTTCTTCTACAAGTGGTGTGACTCTCGAGGACATCATGGCCCAGCTTTAGCGCATGGATGCTCGCCTCGACACTCTCAGTGATAAGTTGTGTCAGTTGAACACCCGTGTTGGTCGTATTGCATGACGCTAGGTGGTCATGGGTGGCTTCATTGCTTCTCCTCCACTTACTCCAGAGGCTTCTAAGGATGATGATGATGATGCTATTGCTTTCGATGATGAGGATGATGAAGATGCTAGCTTTTCGAATGCTACTTGATATACTTACCCTTTGTCACTCGTGACAAAAAGAGGGAGTAGTTTTGGATATGAGAGTAGTCATACTTAAGGGGAGGGTTAGTATAAGAGATTTTTGTTGGGGGAAGTGTTGATATTGAGGGATGTAGTGAGGTTTATATGTATCTTTTTCTTTTATTTCTACTTTAGATACATTTATCTCTTGTACATGGGTCATGTGACCATTTTAACATACATTGTACTTATATTCTTTATATATTGATGTATGTTTTTCACCTACCCTTACATGTGTTGTTTCTTTTCTCTCTTTATGCACATGTCTCTTATTACTTATATGCAATCTATTATTTCTGTTTCACACTAAGATACTTTGATGATTTTTGTTTAAAGTGTTTCAGAAATATAGGTTGTCAAAGTCTACTTGCCATAAACTCTCTTCTTGCAAAGTTTTTCAAGAGTTTGTGTTAGGATAGATTTTATTGTATTCAACAAGTGAGTATGAGTTGAGTGATTTATGACTTCTCTCATATGTTCATTTGTTTGTTGTGGTTTTGTCACGGATTTCCAAAGGGGGAGATTGTTAGCATATATGTTTCACATGTTAGGAACATATGTCACTATTTTATATAATTGGCTAATCCTTTGACAAAACGCACTTTACTTGTAATTGGGTAGATCTAGGATGTGTTTAATGCTTCAAGAAACAAGGTTTCAAGTTCAAGTGTTAAAGCCATGCAAGTCTGTTCAAGTGTTAAAGCTATGCAAGTCTGTTCAAGTGTGAAAGTGTTGTTTATTAAAACTCGACAGCTAGCATCTATTGAGGCTTAGAGAGCTGTCTGAATCCCGTGGCTGGACAGCTGCTCAACAGATAGGGTATTTGTCGAGGTTTATGAAAAACAGATTTTTCAGTTCTGTTTTCATCCAATCCGTGGTATATGTTTGGGCTTTCTTTTCTCAATCCCTAGACATATATAAGAATTATTTTAAGAGCCATCAAAGGTGACATAAGTTGCACAAGTGTGGAGCAAGGTTTTGTTCATGCAAATTGTGACTAGAGACAGAATTTGCCCTAGTTCATCTCTCTCTTAAAGAAGCTGCTGTGTTTGTACACCATAGGGTTTTGTCACCAAGGAGCTTCATGATCTTCATCGTGTGATGAACAGAAGAAATTTGCAGCCAACATCCTTCTCAAGTTGGTGATCAAGTCGTGTATTACGATCCGCACAATTGGTTAGTCACGTATTGGGAGCCGTGCATTGAAAAGGAGAGATTGTCACTACAGAACAAGTCCAATTGGGTATCGGGGTAAGGGTTCAATTGTAGGTTGGTATAAGGTATTGAGATTCCTTTACTTGTAACCGCTTGTTGTGATAATAGTGGATCTCGGAAGTGGTGACCTTAAAATCACCTGGTGGGGTTTTTGCTGTGTAGGTTTTTCCCATTCGTAAACAAATCACCATGTTAATTTAATTTCCACTGCATACTTTGTTTAATTGGTGATTTGTTTGTGCTATCACGCATCTTGCATGTTAATTTGATTAATTAATAAACTTGTCTTATTAATCAATTAATTCATCACAAGGGGTCAATACATTCTTGGCCTATCACTTGTGGCACCTTAAGTTTCGGCAGTGGGTAGATGAGGAATTGCTAGGGTTGGTTTGTACAGTGGTTTGGTGCTTATGGTTCAGTAGGAATGAAGTGTGGCTTGGTAGGGCACGATCTTAAGCCTTGACCATTCTGTAGAAGGCTCACTACTTACTGGATGAGTTCCAACTAGCGAACTTCAAATTAAACCACCCTGCTTATGATGACACTGTGCTGTGGCAGCCACCGATGGATCCTTGGTTCAAAGTTAATATGGATTAGGCAACCTTTGCCCAATCTCAGACAGTGGAAGTTGGTGTTCTTATTCGTGATTTTGTAGGTCATGTGGAGGCAGCACTAAGTAAAAGACTTTTTGTTCCTTTAGGTCCACTTGAAACCGAAGCTAAAGCCATGGAAGAGGGTATTATGTTTGCATGGGAAGTGATTGTGATTCTCAGATTGTCATTTCTACATTATTGGGGTCTAGTGAACCACCAGTCAGTATTGCCACCATCATTGAGGGCATTCACCGAAAACTACAAGATTTCAGACAAGTACAATTCTCTCATGTAAAACGACAGGGCAATCGTCCGGCTCATATATTGGCTTAGAATGCCAAAAATATTGTTTCAAATGTAACTTGGATAAAGGAAAATCCAAGTATGGTTGAGTCTGCTTTGGCTTTTGAAGTATTGGTTTTATCTTTGTTTCAATAAAGTTACAATATTCTCATAATAAAATTAAAAAAAAAAAAAAAAGAAGAAGAGTTATTTAATACCATAAAATACACACAACACAATTGTGTTAGCATCAGACAAGTGAGCTAAAAAGCCATTGGTGATGGGCACGTTTTTCACTTGACAAAAGTTCATCAAAGAAATTTTTATCTGAATCCAAGAGCGTGGTGTTGGAAAATCACATGTTGGATAATCAATACCTTCTTTTTGTGTATACCCCTTCGCCACTAGCCTTGCTTTAAAGATTTCAACCTTTCCATCTATCCCTCTCTTCCTCTTGTAAACCCATTTGCAACCAATAGGTTTAATGCCATTAGACACCTTTACAAGATCCCAAACTTGATTGGAATACATGGAATCTAATTTAGATTTCATAGCTTTGACCCAATGATGTGCATCTATATCATTCATTGCCTTTTCATAAGTGTAGGGATCCAATTCAGCCTCTTCTAAGATAGCTTCATAAGTTTCTCCCAACCCTATGAATCTTATAGGAGGCCGAACAATTCTCCCACTACGACGAGGCACCTGTGTACTAGACATCTCTTGTGTAATATCTTGTGGTGTATCTAATACAACCACATCATCCCTAGTTTCATCCATTGGTTGTTTATTTACAGGTTCATTTATTTCAGCCAAAACAACTTTACTTCTAGGGTTAAAATTATTCACATAATCATCTTCCAAAAATTTGGCGTGGGTGCTAACAAACACTTTGTTATCCTTATGATTATAGAATAAATAACCCTTGGTTTCCTTTGAATACCCTAAAAACATGCATACTTCTGTTTTAGTTTCCAACTTATCAGACTTCCTTTTCAACACATGTGCTGGATATCCCTAAATGTGGAGAGATTTCATACTAGGCTTGCGCCCACTCCACAATTCCATGGGTGTGTTAGGAACAGATTTTGATGGAACTAAATTTAAAATATGCATTTCAGTTTTTAGTGCATATCCCCAAAAGAAAATTGGTAAAGTTGAATAACTCATCATAGACCTAACCATTTCTAAAAGAGTCCTATTCCTTCTTTTTGCTACACCATTCTGTTGGGGAGTTCCAGGTGTAGTCAATTGGGATACAATCTCATTTTGAGTTAAGTAATCCTTGAAATCCCCAACAAGGTATTCGCCACCATGATCAGATCGAATGGCTTTTATGTGTTTACCCAATTGATTCTCAACTTCAGCCCTAAACTCTTTAAACTTTACAAAAGCTTCGGACTTTCGTCTCATTAGGTACACATAACCATATCTTGAGTAATCATCGATAAAAGTGATAAAATACTCATAGCCACCTCTTGCCTGGATTGACATAGGACCACATACATCTGAATGTACTAGTTCTAGCAAATCTTGAGCTCTTCTACCTTTTGCATTAAAAGGTCGTTTGGTCATTTTACCTTCTAAACAAGATTCACAAACTAGAAATTCATCAAAGTCCATGGGCTCTAAGAGTCCATCTTTGATCAGTCTTTGAATCCTATTTGAATTAATATGACCTAAATGCAAGTGCCAAAGATATGCATCACTAGTAGAAGGAAACTTTCTCTTTAATGATTTTACATGAGAGTTATTATCTAATTCGGAATTATATAATTCATGCTTATCAGGAGTTAAAATATACAGACCATCAACAATATTGCCAGAACAGATAAACACTTTACCCTTCTTTATTACAACATTGTCTTTAAGGATAACACAATATCCATGTATACCCAAATAAGTTTCAGAAATAAAATTCCTACGAACATTAGGTACATATAGACAGTCTTCCAATACTAAAACCCTTTACTCAAAACATAAATTAAAAACACCAATAGCTACAACTGGAATCCTGCTCCCATCAGCCAAAGTAAGAAACAATTCTCCTTTGTTAAGTTTTCTGGTCTCCTGTAACCCCTGCAAAGAATTGCAGATATGATTAGTACAACTTGAATCCACACACTAGGAATCCGTGGGATTTTGTACCAAACATATTTCAAGGAGGAATGAACTATTCATACCCTTATTATTGGCAGCCTTGAACTTTGGACAATTCCTCTTCCAATGTCCTTTCTCACCACAATGGAAACATTTTCCTTTAAGCTTCTTTCCTTTGTCGGCAACCCCTAAGGCAATTTGTTTACCCTCTTGCTTGGTGAAGTCCTTCTTCTTCTTTTTCTTACCCTTGCCTTTCAACTTAGGTTGAGAAGTAGAAGCTTCAGCCATGTTAGCATCAACACTAGAAGTACTAAGAATGCCTTCTGCCGCTACCAACTCATTCATTAATTCAGACAATGTATAAATCTTTTTGTTCATATTATAATTGAGTCTGAATTCCTTGAATGATTCCAGTAGTGACTGGAGTATCATATCCACTTGGGATTCTCCATCAATATCGGCACCTAAACCTCCAATGTATTCAGATTAGAGATCATTGTGAGACAATGCTCCCTAACTGAACCGCCTTCAGCCATTTTGGTATTATAAATTTGCCTCATGGTTTCTTGCCTTGCAGATCGGCCTTGCTCACCAAACATCTCCTTCAGACTTAGCATAATGTCCGAAGCTAGTTCTACATCCTGCATTTGATGCTGTAAAACATTTGAGATAGATGCTAGGATGTAGCACTTAGCCATCTCATTAGATTTCTGCCAATGATCATATTGTTGTTTTTCCTCAGGAGGAGCATCTAATGAACGAAAGCTAGGACATGGTTTAGTAAGCACATATTTGTGCTCTTCAGCTATGAGAACTATGTCCATATTTCTTTTCCAGTCAACATAGTTGGATCCAGTCAGTTTGTTTTGAT
The DNA here is from genome assembly GCA_028535165.1 of Quercus tomentella. Classification (NCBI taxonomy): domain Eukaryota; kingdom Viridiplantae; phylum Streptophyta; class Magnoliopsida; order Fagales; family Fagaceae; genus Quercus; species Quercus tomentella. Next base: position 36,686,723 of record JAPQVY010000089.1, read on the forward strand.
TAAGAATAGTAATAAGTGGGCTAAATGATGCCATATTCAAATCTGAAAACAATAAACATGAATATAATAAGTAACTGGACATTATCAATTTAGCATATAAACATATAATATGGAACCTTAATAAAACCATAGTATAATATATGCAACGACAACCCAATCCCATATTCAATATCCCTCATCATAGAGTAATTATTAAATACTATGATTAATTGAGAACTCTTCTCATTATTAGTGCTATCATGATAACTCTTATCATACACTAATAATATGCCGTTATACTTTTGGCCTCTAAATAATAATAGTAAGAACTCAACATAGAGGATACTGTAATATTTAGTCTAGTGTATACCATTGTCTAGAATCATGTGTAGCCACATTTCATCCCCTTAACAGGCTTATTTTGTAGTACCATGATACAAAACACCCTCCGCATGGAATGCAAAGCTCGAAGCTAAGACAAGGTGTTTGATCAAACTACTATAAACCAAGTAATTCAAACTTGTAGGACCATGAAATAAATACTCTCTGTATGGAATGCTAAGCTCGAGGCAAAGACAAAGTATATATTTCACACTACTATGAACCAACAATGGAGGCCGTAAGATCCAACCCTTGTATCTCTCTCCCACTAGATGTTTTAAAAGAAAGGTTTTTAATTGTTTAATACATACATAAACTAATTACACATAGCCTTGCTTTTTATACATGTAATAAATAGGTGTCAGAATTTTTGGCGACTCGCCCAGTCGCGAGTTTTGGCGACTCGCCCAGTCGTGAGATCCCAATCACGAGTTCATCCAGAAGCTCTCGCGAATCACTCGCGACTCTCCAGTTGCGAAAATGCCCAAAAACAGCCATTTTTTTTCTGTTAACCGTTTTTTACGTTTCCAATGAACAAAACACATTCTTAACGTTTTTTACAAGGTTAAAATCATACTTAAACAACATTATAACATCAAAATCAGTTTTAATCAAACAATAGTTTCAAAAACTATAATATGCAGAAAAATGACTGCAAAATTTTCACAACTATGAAAATAGTTTTCTTTAGTTCTAAAACTCACTAAACATATTATACAGATTCGAAAATGAAGACTGTAAGGTTGAATTTATTCAACCATCTAATTGGCTTTATTCCGTGCCAAATTTGCTAGTATTTCAGCATTTAGTAACCCTGTATTTAGGTGGGCTTGTTGTAAGGGTAGTGAGTGAGATAGAGTGAAGATTGCTCAAGAGTGTGCAAGAAACAGAGACTCGTGGCTGGATCTCACGGGTGACTCGCGGCTGCAAGCCGCCAGACGCAGCACACGTGCCAAGCATGCCGGAAGGTGAACAGTCATGCTAGCTAGAGCACTACAGGACAAAACAGGACAACTGGCCATACGGTTATCTCGCGACTGGATCTCGCGACTCAGTCAAGCCGCAAGCCAGCCCTGTTTTGAAAAACCTGACGTTTCACATTCCCCTCTCACCTCAGTATAAATACCCCTTATACCCACAAATGAGAGAGAGCTTCCAGAGAGAATTTTGAGAGAGAAACCCTAGAGCAAAACAAGATTGAACCATCTACAATCCTTACATTAGTGTCTCTTCAAATTCCTCAACTCTCTTCCTCTCCATTGCCAAATCCTTGAGAGGCCTTTTTACCAAAACCTTGTTCTCACCATATCCATTACTGTGAGAGGGTTGTTTGGTGTTCTGGGAAGCAGTTAGGAAGGAACCAATATTCATTGGTTGATGCTATGGTCTAGTAGCAGAATCTGGGAAGCTAGAAAAGAAAAAGGTTCGGCGCAACCTCGTTGGAGCAAGAAGCTTGGAGGGCTTAGGTGCACTGGGTAGATTAGGCTTGGAGGGTCTATTGCTGTCCTTGTATCCCAACTACATTTTCTAGTGGATTATTTACCGCTTGGAGGACGGCGGAGAGGTTTTACGCCGAGGGCTTCGGTTTCCTCTTCGATAACACATCGCGTGTTGTCTTTGTGTTTGCATCTTCCTTCCCTCTATCTTTGCCTTTTATTTTCTGCTGTGGTTGTGATTTTAATATGGCTTAGATAGTTTTGTCCAATTCTACATTATAGCTTATGTTCATTTTCCGCACACTATTTGTTTGACATAAAGCTTGAATTGGTTAATTTGTTAATTGGGGGTCTAAACGTTCAAGGGTGATTTTACCCTATTTGAACTTTCAATTGGTATCAGAGCAGGTACACTTTTATTGGTTTCAATACCATTGTGTGATCCTCGACTCCCTTTTGAGATGGATCGGTCTCAATCCCTAAATGCACCTCCATATTTTGATGGTAGTAATTATGTGTTTTGGAAGGTTCGCATGAGAGCATTTCTGTGCTCCATTGATGAATCTGTTTGGGATGCTGTTGAGAGTGGTTGGACCAGACCTGAGGCAGCCAAATCCACATGGGATAAGGCAACACTCGCTGCATCTAATGCTAACAGTAAAGCCTTAAATGCTATTTTCTGTGGTGTGTCTCCAGATGAATTTCACAGGATCTCCCACATCACCATTGCCAAAGAAGCATGGGAGATATTGGAAACCACCTACGAAGGCACGAAGAAAGTGAAAGACACCAAGTTGCAAATGCTGACCACTCGGTTTGAGGAGCTCAAAATGAGTGAGGATGGTAGTCAGCAAGTTCAATTTGGGGGAGAAAACGGAGGATTCTAAAATCGTAAGGAAGATCCTTCGATCATTGCCGGAAAGTTTTCGTGCTAAAGTGACAGCGATTGAAGAGAGCAAGGACCTCGATGACATCAAAGTCCAAGAGCTAGTTGGTTCTCTTCAGACTTATGAGATGTCGCTGCCCAATCAACGAAAGAGTAAATCTCTTGCTCTTAAGACCATTAATGAGAAGGTAGAAGTCCATGACTCATCGGAAGACGATGTGGTTGATAAAGATGTTGCATACCTTGTGAAAAATTTCCGAAAATTCTTGAAAGTCAAGAATAATGGAAAATTTGGTGATAAAGGAAAATTCCAAAGCTCAGGAAGGGAGAAAAGGGAATTTAAAAGGAAAGATGGAAAAGAATCCCAATCTACACAAAGTGTGACTTGTTTTGAGTGCAACGGGCATGGACACTTTAAGAAAGAATGTCCTAATTATTTGAAATCGAAAGGCAAGGTGTATGCCACGACATTAAGTGACTCGGATTCATCCGACTCAAAATCAGAAGAAAGCTGTGATGGAGAGGGGAACTATTCAGCCTTTATGACTATTGCACATGTTGAGTCTTCAGACGAATTGAATCTACTTGTACGAGACCTTGGAGAACATAGTGATGAAGAATCATTGGGAGTTGTCGAGGAATCAGATGTTGAAGAAGATGAGAGCACGACCAATCTTCAAGAGAATTATAACTCACTCCTGGAAAAGTCGGGTGAGTACACAAGGGTGGCCAAGGCAGCTGTAAGAAAGATGAAGAAGGCAGAGGAGGACTATAGAAGTCTCCTAATTCGCTATAAGGAGGCCAAATGTGAGATAGAAACTTTGAATGGTGAGCTGTTAGAAGCCTACTCAAAAGTGAGATTTCTTGAGCAAGAGGTTGTGCAAACTAATGCCAAGATAGAGAGGGTCACCACCAAGAAGCTAGATGATGTTATCTCATCTCAAAAGAGCTTTTCAGACAAATCCGGGTTGGGATATACCAGAGGAAGTAGCTCATCTGGAAATGTCACTAAAAAAGTGAAGTTTGTAAAGGCTAAAGAGCCAGTTGAAGTTGATCCTACTGCTGAGAAGCCCAAGATAGAGGAGAAGAAGAATGTGGAGAACCAACGGTTATTGAATCCCCGCAATCAGTATGTGGGCAGATTAGAATCTCGAGCCAAGTCTCGTCCACGACCATAAAGAGGTCCTAGATCAACTTATGTGTGTCATCATTACAGACTTAAAGGGCATACTCGACCAAATTGTCAAAAGCTGAGAGCAATGAATGGTGCAACTCCTCAAAGGTCACGAGGACCTAGAAATGATAGAAGAAATTGGGCAGGTGAACAATCTAGAGATCAAAATGGTGATCCCAGAATGATGAATGTGATGAAGATGATTGGTGCATTCACCAACTGCTTGGAAAGCTTCTCACGAAGGTTTGAAAGCCCTAACCCCCGTACCCAATCCTATAAGGAAATCACCCCAAACGCAAGTGACGTGTGGGTGAAGAAGGGTACTCATGCATAAGCATTACAACATGTCCATGCATTAATACTTCCTATGCTTTGCGACGATGTTTGTTTGTTTGCTTATTGTTTTTGCTGCTGGTTGTTTGCTTGTCTACTTGTGCATACTTTTGATTTTGATTTTGTTTTTGGTCAATTTTTCTTTTATCAAAAATCCAAAAATCACATAAAAAATTAGAAAATCAAAAAGTTTGATTGACGTGGTTGAGTTCTTGTCTCAAAACTTGTTTTGCCTTGTTTCTTTATGCTAATGGCTTTATGCATTTTCGAGCATAACTTGTTCCTTTGCACTCATATCACTGTGGGAGAAATCTTGAAATCAATGTGATTTTTGTAAATAGATCTTCAAACTTGTCATGAATGATTAGTGAATGGTTATGTTGATCTTGAGACTTGCATAGACTTGTGCCTATATATCTTCCCACTCTTTGTTTTTTGTTTTTGCTAAAAAGAGCTCCCCAAATGTAAATCTCCAAATGAAAAGAGATATTGAGCTGCAAAAGCCTGTCGCACATACTAGTATTCGACTAGGAAAAAGGGAAAGCGACCAAAAATTAAAGAGAATGTTTATTCAAAAGGCCAAAGGCTTGTTCATTAAAGAGATTTATCAAATATCACTCTCACAATGAGAGGTGTTGTCTCAAAAGGGTCAAAAAGATCAAATGTTATGATTGAAAGTGGAGTCAAATGTAAAACTCCAAGTTATGTTATCAAGTTTTGTGGGAGGTCATATATGCATATTTCTATAATTGAGATAGATCACATGATCTAGTGCTAATTGTGTATGCCTTGGTTGAATTGATCATTGAAGCTTCACATTAGACTAAGGACTATCTCATTGTTGATATCCACACACAACACACAAGTTTATGTTCAATGAATGCCATATTCATTTGTGTGATTGTACTTGTTGAAATGTGTTTTCACATACTCAATCTTTGTTGATTCAAGCACAAAAAGATTTTTGAGTATTTTAGGTGTTTTTGGAAAGTATTTTGTTCTTAAAAATGAAAATTTCAAAAAATTCATTTTTGCCCTGTTTTGGCGACTCAGTCGCGGGTATGTCAAGTCGCGTGTTCGCGGGTCAATTTTGGCGACTTGTTCGCGAGTGAAAGGTCCAGTCGCGAGGTTCCTCAGAGATTTTCGCGGCTTAGCTCGCGACTCCCTTGCGGATAGACCTTCCAGTCGCGAAAAACACTTAGAAATTTTTTTCAAAAACTTTGTCTTTGAGTGTTTTGGCGGGTCAACCTAGCGACTTGTTGGCGACTCACTTCAGTCGCAAAAAACGCGTGTTTGGCAAAAATAGGGACAGTTTTTAAAAGCGATTTTCAGTTTTTCCCTCGAACTTTTGTGACTGTTCATTGTTGAACTCCATTGTTGCTTCCTTTCAGTTCGAAATCTTCAAGTAACAGGTATGAGTTTTCTTTCTTGAACTGTATTTCACTTGATTCTGTGATTTTCCCTCTTAATTACTCGCATTTGTGTGTGTTTTTGTTATGGGTTTCTATTCGGCTATTGCTCTTTGCCCTTGCTTAGTTTGTGTAGCTATTGTTTTAGGTTGCATTTAACTAAGTTGTTGGTTGATTCTTCTTCATGTGCTTAGCTAGGGCTTGCTAGTTGTTGGTCTCATTTCTTGTCTGATATTATGCTACTATGTTGTCTCAAAATGTTCCTATTGTGGCTGTGAGGTTTACTGTGCTGAAATTGTGCCTGTCAATCTCTTATGTGCACCTGTCTTTTGTTCTTTGAGTTTGATCATACACATCAATCTGCATGTCTCATTGACATATATTTGTCTTTCGGATGTCTTCAAAATCTTTCCCATGAATTATACCAATTTGTTCTTGTGTATCCTTTTAAGTCTGTTCATCTGTGTGGTTGTCTTAAGTAGCATGAAGTTTAATTGATTTTAGTTCATCTAAGTGGTGGCATTTTTGTCCTTGTCACTAACATTGTACTGATTTGGTCTACACATGTATTGTACTGTGTTGTTGTGGCCTCTTCTGATTGTTCACAGATGGCTCCCTTACCTCCGAAGAAGAAAACTCCTGCAAAGAAGGCTGACAAACGATTGAAAATGGATTCGAATCTGTTTCGGTCAGTTCAACACTTTGAGAGATACAAAGATTCTTTCATGAAGGGAACCATAATTCAAGAAAGATTTGTGGATTTAGTGGACCTCAAAGATACATTTATTCCCACATGTTTTGAAGGCAGAGGCTGGGAAAAGTTGTTAAATGGATTACCGGGTATGTGTGAGCCACTGATAAGAGAATTTTACTCGAATGTGAAGATTAGGGAAGATGAGCTAGATTGTTGGATCAGAGGGCATGAATTCACTCTAGATGCCCATGATATTGATGGGGTCCTTGGTCTTGAGGGTTTAGAGGAGCATGAGTTTACCAACTACAAAGACAGAATGTTGTCTTTAGAGTCTGTTCAAAACCGCATTGGAGGACAGAGAGAAGGAAAGTGTCTCAATACCACAGCTTTTCCAGTTGACATGAGGTGCCTCACCATCATCATGATGCACAACTTGTATCCTGTGATGAAACTCACTACAATCAACAATGCCAGAGCCATTTTTCTTATGGAGCTAAAGGAGAAAACATTCATTGACATCAGCTCTCATATATTTGATACAATCATGGAAGAGACCAGAACAACTTCCCGTGCTAAGCTGATTTTTCCTAGCCTTCTCATGCGGATCTTCAGGGCAAAAGGAATTCCAATTCCTCAAGACCTCAGTCTAATGCCAATACCCTCAGCAATCAACAAGCAAACCATCATAAGGATACAAGTCCGACTTCCAGGTGATGTAGATGAAGAAAGGGCTGAACAAGATGAAGGTGCTCCAATGGAGACTGAGATAGAGGCAGCAGGCCAGGCATCAACTTCAACACCCAGAAGGAGTGGCAAGAGGACTAGAATATCAACTTCTTCAGCTGTACCTCAAGACGCATTTCAAATAATTCTGGACAGACTTGATGGACTCAGAGAGGTCCAGACAGAGCAGTTTGAGAGGATGATAGCCATGCAGGACCAGCTGGATATTCTCTCTGCAAAATTCGACAGCTTCGCCACAAATCATGGGAACTGACCCTTTGGCCATTCCGGTCAAAAATGGGGAGAAAGTTTTGAGAAACAGACCTTGAGGGGGAGCATTATGTTGAGGGGGAGCATTACTTTATCTTATATCTTATGTTTTTGGTTAATGTGTTGTTTATATGGGTTTGTTACACTGTGGTTTTGGGTACTTTTGTTTCTAACTCATAACTTATAATCTTGGTTTAATCTTTTATATATTGTTGATGCTTTTTCAGTTTATATTGTGACTTGTACCCATGTTGCTTTTGTAAGCTTTTAGGGTTATGTTCTATGCATAGTTTGTAGGCTTTATGGTTTGTACCATGCTTTATGCAGCCTTTTATGCTATGTTTAAATCAGTACTTCTATTTAAATGTATTGCATTTTCTTTAAGTACTGTCACTCTTGTGCCCTTGCAGGATTGTTCCTAGATGCATATACTTAGTGTATTATGCATTGGTTGAGTGTTTGGCATGCAAGTGACTTCCATTGAGCTTGTTAGCTTGTATGTCCTAGTGTTCATTCCAAGTGTGAATGAGCATTGTGGTCACTTCCTTGTAGTGATTACTTGGTTGATCAAGCCATGGTTTGTTTCTTAACTCCATCTTTGCTTGATCACATATTGCCTGTTTCATATGCATTTCACGATTTTTTGCTTACAATGATCATGGTGTATTGTTGTGTTTCAGGAGCCTTTTGTTCATATGATTCAAGTGCTTCACAGCTTCTAGAGTTAGGTGTGAGTGAGTTTTGATCAACTGTTCCCAACTCACATGTTAAGTCTAGAGTCTGTTTTAGGGTTTTGTCACGGAATAGCCAAAGGGGGAGATTGTAAGGTTGAATTTATTCAACCATCTAATTGGCTTTATTCCATGCCAAATTTGCTAGTATTTCAGCATTTAGTAACCCTGTATTTAGGTGGGCTTGTTGTAAGGGTAGTGAGTGAGATAGAGTGAAGATTGCTCAAAAGTGTGCAAGAAAACAGAGACTCGCGGCTGGATCTCGCGGGTGACTCGCGGCTGCAAGCCGCCAGATGCAGCACACGTGCCAAGCATGCCGGAAGGTGAACAGTCATGCTAGCTGGAGCACTACAGGACAAAACAGGACAACTGGCCATACTGTTATCTCGCGATTGGATCTCGCGACTCAGTCAAGCCACGAGGCCAAGCCGCGAGCCAGCCCTGTTTTGAAAAACCTGACGTTTCACATTCCCCTCTCACCTCAGTATAAATACCCCTTATACCCACAAATGAGAGAGAGCTTCCAAAGAGAATTTTGAGAGAGAAACCCTAGAGCAAAACAAGATTGAACCATCTACAATCCTTACATTAGTGTCTCTTCAAATTCCTCAACTCTCTTCCTCTCCATTGACAAATCCTTGAGAGGCCTTTTTACCAAAACCTTGTTCTCACCATATCCATTACTGTGAGAGGGTTGTTTGGTGTTCTGGGAAGCAGTTTGGAAGGAACCAATATTCATTGGTTGATGCTATGGTCTAGTAGCGGAATCTGGGAAGCTAGAAAAGAAAAAGGTTCGGCGCAACCTCGTTGGAGCAAGAAGCTTGGAGGGCTTAGGTGCACTGGGTAGATTAGGCTTGGAGGGTCTATTGCTGTCCTTGTATCCCAACTACATTTTCTAGTGGATTATTTACCGCTTGGAGGGCGGCGGAGAGGTTTTACGTCGAGGGCTTCGGTTTCCTCTTCGATAACACATCGTGTGTTGTCTTTGTGTTTGCATCTTCCTTCCCTCTATCTTTACCTTTTATTTTCTGCTGTGGTTGTGATTTTAATATGGCTTAGATAGTTTTGTCCAATTCTACATTATAGCTTATGTTCATTTTCCGCACACTATTTGTTTGACATAAAGCTTGAATTGGTTAATTTGTTAATTGGGGGTCTAAACGTTCAAGGGTGATTTTACCCTATTTGAACTTTCAAAGACTGCTTTGATACCAATTGTTGGAAAATCACATGTTTGTATCACATACAAAACATACGCAGCGGAAAATTAACAGATCTACTTCATTTAGAATTGATAACATGCTTTATGTAAGTTTCAGAATATAGAACAAGAGAGTGTACCTTGATGCAGTGAATTTCAAAACCAAAGATCAGAAGTTCTTGGGAACACTTTCAATCTTCACTCCAATTTCATTAACGCCCAAGACGTGTGGTCTCTCAATCAGTTATATGTGTATGTTCTAGAGAGAATGAAAAAAGTCTCATACACATAACATGCAAACCATTTCATATTCATAAAATTCTGTTTGTTTCACTTCACATAACTAATTATCTGATTGGGCTAGCCTTTTGGGCCTTCTCAATTGGGCTTTAGTGTGTGGCTTGGAGTGGGACCAAAAGCGAACAAATAAGACTCTAGCTCCAATGGGCCTTGGGCTTTTCTATCAACTCTTAACAAGTCCAAAGTTACCATTAATTATATTTAATACCACTATATGAATATAATTGCACTTTAGGTCTTATTAATAAATTATATCCCAAGACTTTATTGTACATGCAACCCTTTCATAAAATATTCGTAGTAATACAAAGTCATGAATGTAGACTGCCACTTTGTGAATTACTACATCTTAATGTTGGGGTTTATGCCCTAAAATCCAATTTATTGGCATGACATAAATAATTAAATTGTTTAATTATATGAGACTATTTATTAGTGAACTAATGGGACATTATCTTGGTCCATGAGATGCATAGAATGTGATTTATGTGAAAAGTCACAGAAGATATAAATCACAAGTTCTTTGTAAACTCATAATTTTAGTTCGTAGTCGGTGATGAAATTGGGCGTTTCATCTACGAAGACTATAACATATCAACTACGATAATTTGTCTTGATCATGGAAGTGGAGACTTCTAGTTGGTATGTTGATATGTTTTAAGAGTTAAGACATATTGAACTGGACCGCTGTGAGATTTATTATTCTCGTAAAGACTGTCAAATGAATAATAAATCTCACGACTTCTATTTATATCAACTCTAAATCCTGAGAGAATAATGGACCTGATCATGAGATGTAGGTTGCTTTGATATATCAGGAGTGAGATCTATAAGTTACGGTCAAAACCTCAGTATGTTGAGCAGTCGCATTTAATGTTGATGGAACATATATTCTCAAGATGAAATTCATAGTCTCTTAACGGAGATATAAAATATTCTCTTGAGATAAGTTTAATGAGTTTGGTTATTCAGAGTGTTGGGCCCAACCACTTTAGTAAGGAGTTACTAAAGTATATATATTTATGAAATTGGATTTCATAAATATATATTGAATAACATAAAGGATTAAATCGGGTACTCAAGGATTAAGATGTAGTAATCTTCAAAGTGGCAGTCAATATTCATGACTTTGTATTACTACGAATATTTTAATGAAGGGGTTGCATGTACAATAAAGTCTTGGGATATAATTTATAGATAAGGCCTAGAGTGCAATTATATTTATATAGTGGTATTAAATATAGTTAATGGTAACTTTGGACTTGTCAAAAGTTGACAGAAAAGCCTAAGGTCCCATTGGAGCTAGTGTCTTATTGGTCCCTTTTGGTCCTACTCCAAGCCACACACTAAAGCCCAACTGGGAAGGCCCAGAAGGCTAGCCCAATTAGATAATCAATTATATATATAAGGAAAGAAACATACAGATTTTTATTAAGGCTTTTTCATGAGACTTTTCATTAAGTCTTTTCATGAGAGTTCTCATAAGGAATGAAATGTTTTTATGTGAGTGTTGGACACTCTTTATTCTCTCCTTGGAAACTGATTAAGAGACCACACATCTTGGGCATCAAGTGGAATTGGAGTGAAGATTAAAAGTCTTCCCAAGAACTTCTGATCTTTGGTTTTGAATTTCACCGCACCAAGGTACGCATTCTTGTTCTCTAATTCTGAAACTTACATAGCACATGTTATCATTTTCTAATGAAGTAGATTCATAATTTTTTCCGTTGCGCACATCTATTATTCCAACAAATGGTATCAGAGTGGTCTTCAATTTCGAATCTGTATAACATGTTTTGTGAGTTTTGGAATTAGAGATAATAGTTTCATGTTGTTAGAAGATTATGCATTTAATTTTCTGCATGGTTGTTGAAACTATGTTTTGATAAAAACTGATATTGATGTTATGATGTTGTTTAAATTCAAATTTAAGTATGTTAAATTGATCTGTAAGGCTATAGCATCAATGAATTTCAGTTTTGATATCATTCTCTAGCTATCATGTTCAAATGTTAGTTGTTTGTTCAAGAAAAATCGTAGAAAACTGCCCTAGAAAATTTCTGGAAATTCGAGTTTCACGATTTTCAATTGATTGAAAATCACCTTTGATCGATCGAACAAGTCAGATGGTTGAGTTCGAATTTTTTAATATTTTCGATCAATCGAGGGACACATTCGATCGATCGAAATCTGGGAATTCAGAAATTTTTCTAAGTGTTTTCACATGTATAAAGAGCAATGCAATGTGTGATTAGATTACACATGGTTCTAACTAAAAGACCTAATGAGATCAAAGGTATTAGTTAAATAGAACTCTTAGTCCTAAATAGTTTGGGACTTGTCTTTTAAGAAACATTCTAATGAGATTGGAATTGTTGTATGATTAAAAGTCTTTAACTTAATTTATTTTAATTAGTAGTTTTAATGAGATTAAAACTTAATTAAAAGGTATATAGTTTCTAATGAGATTAGAATACTTTATCAAATAGGTTAAGGATAGAGTTCTATATAACTAATTTTTGATCCATTAGTGTTTAAGGAATCCTAAATAGTTTAGGACTTCCATTTTAGTTAGTGATTCTAATAAGATTAGAGTCTTCAACAAGTGCAAGGTTATTAGTTGTGATGGGATCACAATTATTTAAAGAAAAACCCAAATAATGAGTGGGAGTGCTGAAATAACCCTTTTGTTAAGTTTATTGTAATGTGGATAGATACCTTGTCTTGACTTCGAGTCTTGCATTCCATGTGGAGGGTATTTACTTCACGGATTACAAGGTTAAACTTCTTTGTGATTGCGCGAATGTTCGTTACGTTATTGTGACGTGACTTAGTTACATCACATTGAATTTTAAACAATTAAACACATTTAATGTGTAGGGTTAAAATTGTGATTAGATCACAATGATTTTAGAACAATCCACTTATTTTAAAATTTCTAGTGGGAGAGAGATACAAGGGTTGGATCTCACGGCCTCCATTGTCGGTTCATAGTAATGCGGGGTAAACATCTCGTCTTGGCCTCGAGCCTTGCGTTCCATGTGGAGGATGTTTATTTCATGGTACTACAAGATTGAATTTCCTGGTTTATAGTGGTTTGATCAAACACCTTGTCTTAGCTTCGAGCTTTGCATTCCATACGGAGGGTGTTTTTTATCATGGTACTACAAAATAAGCCTGTTAAAGGGATGAAATGTGGCTACACATGATTCTAGGCAATGGTGTACAGTAGACTAAGTTTAATAGTATCCTCTATGCTGAGTTCTTGCTATTATTACTTAGAGGCCAAAGGAAGAGCGGCAAATTATTTTTGTTTGGTAAGAGTTACCATGATAGCATTAATAATGAGAATAATTCTCGCCTGATCATAGTGGTTGATATTCACTCTATGCTGAGGAATATTAATTGCGAGATTAGGTTGTTGTTGCACCTAATATAGTATGGTTTTTGAGTTTCATACTATATGGTTATGGATGCAGAATATAATGTCCTTGTAATTATGTTCTAAGTCTCAAAATAGAGTTGTCATAAATTTTGTTCTCTAGCTACTATTTTAATTGAATCACATTAACTAAGAAATAATTTTGGACATGGCGCTTAAAGGAGTTGAAGTGCATTGTCATAATTTCCTATGCATGATGTATTGATGGATAGCTTATGATATGATCATAGTTTCCATTGAAATGCTAATATGCTACATTGGCTTCTTTCTCAATTGTACTATAGCATGAGATGCAAGAGATAGTACAAAACTTAGGCTTTATATTAAGTCTAAATGAGATGTTTGGTATGAAATATCGTGTTACTAGACGATATTCGATATAAATCATATTGAGTGCTAAGAAAAGCTTAAGGAGTTCCAATTCTATGTCATTTTATGAAAATATTTTAATTTTAAAATTGAATTGGAGTTCTTGGATGTAGAGATTAATCGTTAATCTCATATGGATATGATCCACAAGTCCTTGTTAGAATCATTGATCAACTCAGATTGTTTTGAAAATATATATATATATTTTTTTTTTGTTTATGTTATCTGAATTGATGAGTGAGTGCTACACAATGGAAGACATCCTAAAAGCTAAGGCTAGGATCAATATGATTTAATTCGAATTCTAAGCCCAAACCGAAAGGTAAGGGTGGTGAGAAGAGGAATTATAATACCAAACAGTTGGACAAGCAAGTTGCCCTAGTAGTTGCCAAAAGGAAATTAGACTAAAAAGTATGACCAAAGGAAAGTATTTCTGGTTTGGTTAAACTAAACTTTGTCCATGATTGTTTTCTAGATGGAGATTTACATGTTTTACTTTTTAAAGAGAAAGTTTCCATCCTTTGGTATTGTATGTTTTGGCACTTATGTCTAGATCTTATTAATCTAAATGATATTCAAGATTGGTAAAAGATGGGCTTTTAGAACCATTATTATTTTATATTCCCAATCTATGAATTCTATTTAGAGGATAATATGATCTAGGACTCGTTTATTATAAAGGAATATAGTGTTAATGACTTCTTTAAGTTATAACATACATAAAGGAGGAATAAGACTCTTTTAGAAATAGTAAAGTACATGATAAGTATTTCCATTTGCTTATTTCTTTTGGAGATATACTCTAATAATTACAATACATTTTCTAAAATTGATTTCAAAAGTTTGTTCCTAAGACATTTGTCAAATTGTGGATTGGGTGAAAACCTAGTATATGATACTTCCATTTTTTAAGATGTTTAGCACTTGTGCTAAAAAGGAAGTCTAACAAATTGAAATCAAAAGATAGAAAAATGTGTGTTTATTTTTGGTATCCAAAAGGAATTGCATAAGATTGTTTTTGTAGTCATAAAGTTCTTACAAGATGTTTGTAAAGTACAAATACAAAGTTCTTATGATGACTATGTGAATAATCTTAAAGAATTGTTCTAGAAGAAAAAGTAGGAATTTTTTGTAAGACAACCATAAAATACATTTAGAAATGAGATGGTTGTATTAGATACACCATAAGGTATTATTCTATATATATATAGCTAGTACACCGGTATAATATCGTAGTGGGAGGATTGTAAATTCATACTTTTGGGATAAACTTTTGAAGTCATTCCACAAGGATATGAATTTGATTTTCGGTCCTACGTAGAGGCAATAGATAAAATGAATATGAATTATTGGATCAAGGTTATGTGAATAGAATTAGATTCTATTTAAAGTCTAGAACTTGTAGAGGCGCCTAAAGGCATTGAGCCTATTGTTCTCAAATAGGTTTACAAGGAAATGAGATTGATAGATTTGAAGGTGCAAACCTTCAAAGTCAAGACTAGTGGCGAAAAGATTTATTCAAAAAGAAATGGTTCGACTATGAAAAGATTTTTTCACTAATAGTCAAGTTTGACTCTATCTAGATTCTCTTATCCATTATATTTCATTTGGATGAAATATGGTAATGAATATCAAGAAAGCTTCTTTTAGTAGCAATCTTGAGGAAGACATCTATATGATGTACCTAGACTTATACATAGCAAAGAACCAATAGTGATTAGTATGTAAGTTGCTTAAATTCTATTTATGGACTAAAGCAAGCATATGAATCATAAAATATCATCTTCGATCAAGCAATCAAATTGTTTGATTTTGATCAAGTATTAAAAGGCCTTAGGTGTGTAAAGCTATATAGAATAATAAATCTCTTAATGTATGTTGATGACATTCTATCATTTAGAATGATGTAGAGTTATTGTCATCAATAAAGTTTTGTTGTCTAAGTCCAGTTTGATATAAAGTACTTGGGAAAGACTAGTCACATCCTAAGATTTAAACTTTGTTAAAATTTAGAAATTAGGATGTTAGGTCTATCTCAAACTGCTTAAATAGATTAGATTCTAGCCAAGTATAGTCTGTAATACTTCAAGAAATGATTCTTTCCTTTTAATTTTGAAGTTTCTTTATAAAGGATTATGGTCCTTAGATATATAAAAGGAAGAGCGTATTAAGACGATTCCTAATATCATGGATATAGGGAAGTCTTTATGCTATGCTATATACTAGGCTAAATATCTATTTTGCGCTATGTTTTAAAAACCGGACCGGACCGGCCGGTTCAACCGGTTCAACCGGGAACCGGACCTTAATCCGGTCCGGTTACTAGTTAAAACCAGAAATGAAATAAAAACCGGGTGAACAGTGAAAACCGCCGGTTCAACCGGTATAACCGGAAACCGGTGCAGTTAAACCGGTTTTAGCATTTCTACCTAAATACTTCAGCTGTTAACCCAAAAAAAAAAAAATTTAAAAATTAAAAAGAGAGATGTTATTTCAAATTTAAGAAGAGAGATTTTGATTTTGAAAATGCTCTCTCAAGTATGAAGTGGTGAAGCCTAAGACACTTACAGTAAACCAAAAATATCATATTTACTTTACTTACCTTTTGCTCAAAAGAAAATAAAAAAAATCAGATTTATTATATTATGTTGAGAAAGAATCAAAGAAGCCCAAAGATAAGCAGATTTGTAATGATCTGGCTGCTTCAGTTGAGGCTTATTTTTTGCTTCTCTTGCATCTTGCCTGTCTGCTTCAGCTGAGGCTTATTTTGGCTTATTTTTTTCTGCTCTTGCGTCTTTCCTGTCTGCTTCAGCTGAGGCTTATTTTTTGCTGCTCTTGCATCTTGCACTGCACTTATTCACGCCAGAGAGAGAGAGAGAGAGAGAGAGAGTATTGAAGAAAGAGATGAAAAGCAAAAAGCAAAAAGTGAGGTGGGTACTATTGTTGTTTGTTGTACCAAAACGTGTGGATGTAATTTCAAAATGTGTGGTTGTTGGGAATCTTGGGATATGTAGAATCAAGAATGTGTGGAGGGGAAAAAATATCAAATGGGCAATGATATTGTTACTCATGGTGCACTTACTTTTTGTTATTTGAAAGGTTAAAAAATAACTAAAATATTTTATAGTAGACTTGTAGGCTATGAGTGTTTGTATATGTTTTTTTTTTTTTTTTTTTTGGTTGAATTGTGCTCAATGGTGTTTAAAAGTTGATAAGCCAAAGTTTAATGTTTTACTATTGTTTAATTTTTTAGTTAAAATGATTTGTTATAAAATGATTTATTTATTTTTATAATTATTAATTAAATTATTTATGACGTCACCGGTTCGACCATCGGTCGGACCCCGGTCCGACCAGAAAACCGGTAATCAGTCTCTTTTCCGGTTCTTTCATCGTACCGGTTTTTAAAACCATGATTTTGCGGTGGGCATGGTAAGCAAATATCAATTGAATCAAAGATCACTTAATTTAGTGGGAGTAAAGCATATACTCATATATCTTAGGAGAATGAGGGATTATGTGCTTATCCACAAAAGTGAAGTTTTGATAGATACTGGATGTACAAATACTGACTTGTAGTTTGATTGTGATTCATGAAGTTGGACTTCAAGATATGTGTTTGTCCTTAGTGATGAAGATACACATTAAGTGTAAGTATTATCTCATTAGAGAGATACGAGTACTTGAGAAGTAGTAGTGGAAAAGATAATTTATGCAATAAGTTTGGCTGAAACTTGTTTCCAAACCTTGCCTTAGAGGGACTATGAATTAATATGATAAATTTTCTTTGAGGGCAAGTGGGAGATTGTTGGGGTTTATGCCCTAAAATCTAATTTATTGGCATGACATAAATAATTAAATTGTTTAATTATATGAGACTATTTATTAATGAACTAATGGGACATTATCTTAGTCTATGAGATGCATAGTATGTGATTTATGTGAAAAGTCACAGAAGATATAAATCACAAGTTCTTTGTAAACTCAGAATTTTAGTTCGTAGTCGGTGATGAAATTGGGCATTTCATCTGCGAAGACTATAACATATCAACTACGATGATTTGTCTTGATCATGGAAGTGGAGATTTCTAGTTGGTATGTTGATATGTTTTAAGAGTTAAGACATATTGAACTAGACCGCTGTGAGATTTATTATTCTCGTAAAGACTGTCAAATGAATAATAAATCTCACGATTTCTATTTACATCAACTCTAAATCCTGAGAGAATAATGGACCTGATCATGAGATGTAAGTTGCTTTGATATATCAAGAGTGAAATCTATAAGTTACGGTCAAAACCTCAGTATGTTGAGCAGTCGCATTTAATGTTAATGGAAGATATATTCTCAAGATAGAATTCATAGTCTCTTAACGGAGATATAAAATATTCCCTTGAGATAAATTTAATGGGTTTGGTTATTCAGAGTGTTGGGCCCAACCACTTTAGTAAGGAGTTACTAAAGTATATATATTTATGAAATTAGATTTCATAAATATATATTGAATAACATAAAGGATTAAACCGGGTACTTAAGGATTAAGATGTAGTAATCTTCAAAGTGGCAGTCAATATTCATGACTTTGTATTACTACGAATATTTTAATGAATGGGTTGCATGTACAATAAAGTCTCGGGATATAATTTATAGATAAGGCCTAGAGTGCAACTATATTTATATAGTGGTATTAAATATAGTTAATGGTAACTTTGAACTTGTCAAGAGTTGACAGAAAAACCCAAGACCCATTGGAGCTAGTGTCTTATTGGTCCCTTTTGGTCCCACTCCAAGCCACACACTAAAACCCAATTGGGAAGACCCAAAAGGCTAGTCCAATTAGATAATCAGTTATATATATAAGGAGAGAAACATACAGATTTTTATTAAGGCTTTTTCATGAGACTTTTCATTAAGTCTTTTCATGAGAGTTCTTATAAGGAATGAAATGTTTTTATGTGAGTGTTGGACACTCTTTATTCTCTCCTTGGAAACTGATTAAGAGACCACACATCTTGGGTATCAAGTGGAATTGGAGTGAAGATTAAAAGTCTTCCCAAGAACTTCTGATCTTTGGTTTTGAATTTCACCACACCAAGGTATGCATTCTTGTTCTCTAATTCCGAAACTTACATAGCACATGTTATCATTTTCTAATGAAGTAGATCTGTTATTTTTTCCGCTGCGCACATCTATTTTTCCAACACTTAATCCTTGAGTACCCGGTTTAATCCTTTTAAGTTATTTACCATATATTTATAAAATCCAATTTCATAAATATATACTTTAGTAATTTCTTACTAAAGTGGTTAGGCCTAACTCTCTGAATAACTGAACCCATTAAACTTATCTCAAGGGAATATTTTATATCTCTGTTAAGAGACTATGAATTCTTTCTTGAGAATATATGTTCCATCAACACTAAATGTGGCTGCCCAACATACTGAGGTTTTGACCGTTACTTTAGATCTCACTCCTGGTATATCAAAGCAACCTACAGTTCATGATCAGGTCCATTATTCTCTCAAGATTAAGAGTTCATGCAAATATAAGTCGTGAGATCTATTATTCAATTGACAGTCGTTAGAAGAATAATAAAACTCACAGTGGTCCAGTTCAATATGTTTTAACTCTTAAAACATATCAACATATCAACTAGAAGTCACCACTTCCATGATCAAGACAAATCATCTTGGTTAATATGTTATAGTCTTTGTAGATGAAATGTCCAATTTCATCACCGACTACGAACTAAAATTCTGAGTTTACAAAGAACCTGTGATTTATATCTTCTGTGACTTTTCACATAAATTACATACTATGCATCTCATGGACTATATGATAATGTCCGAATATTCATGTTACCAATATTTCAGATAATAATAAAACAACTTTATTAATTATAATATTAAGTCTTACATCATGTCATAGATAATATCATATATAGCATCATACAATAGGATTTAAGGGCACTAATCCTAACACGTGGAAACAATAAGTAGAGATTAACTGGGTAATAATTATAAACGTGCACGGAACTAAGTATGGGACATCTCATTATCATGGTTCATACGTGAGAAAATACCCAAATAATGGACGAGAGCATGCCATGCATACAAATAATTGGAGAATGTATTTTTTTCTTAGGTAGAATGACATTACTCTTATTCGTCTCTTTCTCAGACTCAGCCATTTCTTTTTCATTCATTTTTATTAGTGTTTTTCGCTTGATGTCTCCTGAGAATGTCTTGTTTCTAGCTTTATATATGTAAATTTTAGTGGCCTGGCCACTCCAATTTTGACCTTTCCTAACCTATATTGCTTAAGAAAACCTTTTTCTTTTTTAATTTTTTTTTTTTTTACAATTTTTGATAAGGACGTAAAAGTGATGCAAACCTAAAAGATAAAAAAAGAAAAAAAAAAGTGAGAATGCTAATAAAACATCACTTTTTTTATTTAAATATTGAAAGAAAAAATTAAATAGGAAAGTGGAAAGTTTGAAATTGGCTTCAAATTAACGGCAATTGTATTGAAAATATACATAGAATTTATCTGATTTCAAGGTGTTCTGGCCAGTCTAATCCGGAAAAACCAAGTTAATACTCGAGATCTCCATCCAGCAATTCCATTGTAACTAATAGTTCTGATTTCACCAACAAATCCTCAATCTGTATAATTCAATAGTTAGGGAGGGGAGGAAAGATTTAAACCCTAAACATCTTTGTTGAAAACACTTTTAAGTATCAATTGAATTACATGATTCTTGACAGATATCACAATTGTTTTCCCTTTTATTTTGAGGTTTTCTCATATATCATGTTCCAGATAATAAAATTTGCGACCTATAAGGTATAGTTATGCAAGTTATTATTTCCTTCTTGTGCCAGGACTGACAATACTTTTGTCTCATTATTTTATACACTTAAATTGTTGTCGTGTGATTCAATGTATAGGTATTGTAGATGAGCTCAATGCCTCTATTGTTAAGTCCTACTCCTATATTTAAATGTATGTTGTTTCAAAAAAATCAATCCAAACCAGTTTTATTATTTATTTTGAATCATTCTATTCATATACCATAATTTATTCGCCATGGCATTTTATGCTTACATGTTATATAGCGTATAATTTCATAATGTGTTTTACTAATTATTAAATACTTTGCTCTAGATGAACCTACATTATTTATACATTGCACAAGTATATTAGTAGATTTTATTTTTATTTTTATAGGGAGTTTCAATTTATGGCGTATGCTTATGAAAATAGCACTTTATCATCAAATTTAGACACCAATCAGTTTTTAATGTAGAAGTATATTAATAAATATGAATGCTAAAAAATGTGTTAAAACACAAGAGCTATTTAGACCCCCAAATTATAATTACGGCTTGATAGATTTTACTCTAACTTATACTAAGTGCGGAAAAGAGTAAATCCGAGCGTATAAACAAATAAGCTACTCTATCCCATATTCATAATAACACAACAGTAAAATGAAAGGTAAAAGAGTAGGGAAGAAAGATGCAAACACAAGATAACACGTCGATGTGTTATCAAAGAGGAAACCGAAGAACTCGACGAAAATCCTCTTTGCCGCCTTCCAAGCGGTAATCAATCAACTAGACAATCAGTTGGGATACATGGGTTAGCAAGAGACCCTACAAGCCTAATCTACTCGCTGTATCTAAGCCCTCCATGCTCCTACTCCAACAAGGCTTCTCGGAACCATGTCTTGTCTAGCTCTCCCGATCCCGCAATACGCCTAATTGCATCCGCCAAAGCCTGGCTTCTTCCAATGCTTCCCAGCAGCACCAAATCCTCACTTGACACTCTGAAAGGGTGTGGTAAGTGTTTGGGCTATCAACCTCTCAATGGTATGAAAATGGAGAGGTAAGAGTTGAGGAAAATCTACAAGCAATTGTGTAGAGATATATGGGTATAACAATCTCTAACTCTCAAGGTTTGTGGCTGGGGTTTTCTCTCAAAAGCACTCCTCAACATTTATGGGTAATGTGGGTATATATAGTGTGAGTACAGAAAGTGTGCATCAGATAGGACAATCTGGTAAAACAGAATGTTTCGCGAATGTCTTACAGGAAGGCCTTACCCGCGAGCTACTCACGAAACACAACTGTCTCCATCCTGTCTTGACTCTTTGCATTCCAGTCATGTGCAGGGCACATGCATCATTTCATGGGATGCTTAGTCGCGAGCTACCCGCGAAAACTCTTCAGTCTTCATACTCTCTCTCGCTCACACACAACTCTTACAATTAAATCCCACAATAAATACAGGGCACAGAAGATTGAATAAAATTACAATCAAATTTGGCATAGAATAAAAGTTAACAAAACACATAGTTGTAAATTACCACTTTACAATCTTCCCCTTTGGCTATTCCGTGACAAAACCCCTAAAACAGACTCTAGACTTAAACGTGAGTTTGGGAACAGTGGCGAAACTCACCCGGACATGCAATGCAATGAAGACCAATCATAATGATCAATTGCATGTCCAACACACAACCAATGCAAAATACACGAAGTATATGCATTTAGGATACAAGATCCTACTAGGGTACAAGTGTGAGATACCTAAGATATAATATCAACATCTAAAAGTACTTAAAAATGCTACAAAGCATTGAGATAAACACAAAAACTGAATATAAAACTAAAATTAGGAAAAATGTACTAAAGCTTTAAAGAAAAGTAGTAAAAACAACTATCCAAAAGTATATGACAAAAAAAATGGTGTGTGTCAGCATTTTCTTGTCCTTTTGAGCTCACAAAACTCCCCCTTTCACTATGCACACTTTCCTTCTAGTGATGCTCTCCCCTTTACTGTATGCTATCGTCTAATCTATACAGTCTATACACATAGATTGCTCTCCCCCTTTTTGGCACGAATAGCTAAAGGCTCTCCTCTAACTTATGTTGAATCTAATCTAGTTGTGTCTCAATGGCAGTAAGATGCATTTGAACCTGGTTCTTTGTGGAGTAGATGGAATTTGCAAGTCCTGAAACACACTCATGTAAATTTTCAACTAGAATAGTGAACCGGTTGGCATGAGAACTAGATTGTGCTGGCTAAGTGCTAGTTGTCTGAGGCTTAGGACTGTGAGGAGATATAGTCTCGGTATGTCCAAGGGTAGTGTGAGCAGCTAAGCCATGACCTAAGTGAGTGACATGTTGAACATATTCACTCTTTGGTGTTGTGGACAAATTTTGCTTTTTTTGCTCAGCAGAAGAATGACTTTTGCTCTTTTGAAGAGAGGCTATGGAGATTGGGCAATGCTGAACTATGATCTTTCCATCATTTGGTGGATGAACACCTTCATGTTTCATGATTTTCATGAGAAGACTGCAGAAGGGAAGGCACATTCGTGCTGCTGTTTTTCCAATAATCTAGAAGATATGAGCATAAATCTCAATCAGAGTTCCTGTGATGAGATCACACAAGAATTGTGCTCTTCCAAGATTGATGAATCCCGTGTTGGAGAGTGGATATAGATTAGAGAACATGATGAACATGAGAGTTTATAGTTCAAGTTTGAACTTCGCTATTCCAATGGATGTGCCTTTGGCTGAGACCTCATGTTCAGCTCCAAGAATTTGAAGAATATCTGACACTTGGGGAAGTCTGTCATCATATGGAGAATTATCCACATTTTTGGGTTGAGTGATGCGAAGGATCTTTGCAAGGTAGTTCGGAGTAATGATGAACTCCTTTCCTCGAACCCAATTAGTTCTACTCCAGTGAATCTAGCATTTGAGTAAAATTTCTTAACCAATTCATTAATCGGATCCTCGAATTTTCCGAATAGATCCGCCTAATCTTTGTCTACAAAAATCCTAGGGATAAAGGTGGATCCCAAGGTTTCAAACTGGACAATCCACTCCACCACAGTGGGAGCATCCTAAAAATTGCTGGAGAAAGTCTGAGAGTCCAGAGGAGTCTTGAATCTCTCGTTGTTGGAGACTTCAGATGAATGTCGTGTCCTTTTTGAAACTGGTGATGATGTAAGGTCAATCACAAGTTCTTTACCTCGAGAGGAATGGCGAGACATCTGTAGAAATAGATTCATAACAAAAAGGAACAAGTGCAAAAACACAAAAACAGAACACAAAACTTGATTAGATTCAAGTTAGTTCCAAGTCTAAAATGAAAATGCTAAAAACAGAGCATAACATAGATAAAACAACCTGCTAAAAGTGCTAAAGCATATAAACATGAGCAAAATGAAAGAAATAAGCAACTCTGCATTTGTGTGCATGTGCTGTGCATGTGTGTGCAGCAGGTGATGCATTGGGTGTGCCTAGGAGGGGCATGGCATGGCACAATATGGGGAAAGTGTGTAAAACACACACCCTTTGACCAAAACATGTTACCCAAGTTTAATCAAGGCTACTCCCAAGAAATGGATCTTAGTTGAGTCCAATTCAACACAAGAATGTCATATGAACATTCTGTCAAACACATAGCATGCAATAGTGCATAACACAAATGAACAATGTATGAACATGATGAAATCTGCCTCAATACACGTTTAGATTGCCACAAGGGGCCAATACAGATACATAAAGATCAAATGGGACTCAGCCCAATCAAAATTTTGAAGAAATTTTCACAAAAACATGAACCCCAATCCATTTTCAAAAAATCCCAATTTTGAAAACCCTAACTTAATTTCTTTATAATCTAAGACAAAAGAAAAGAAAATGTTTTAGAAAACATACCTTGAAGATGAAAATGCAGAAAACACGCTTGAAAGTGAAGGGGTTTGAGTGAAAAATGATTTTGGGTTGAGAGGGGTTCGAGAGAGGCAGGGTGAGGGAAATGAAGTGAGTTTGAAAAACTGTCACATCTGCTATATAAAAACTGAAACACGCATTTTTTGCGGGTTAGGCAGTCGCGAGATTAGTCACGAAAAGTACAGAAGCTTTCGCGAGAAGCTTTTAGTCACGAAATAGTCACGATAGCCTCTATATGAAATTGAAAAATTTCCAGTTTTTGCCTAAAAAACATTTCGCGAAATGGTTTAGTCGCGAAATACTTGCGAGGCAGTCATGATACTCTTTGCATGAGATTGTGACTTTTTAATTTCCCTTAAACACTTTTCGCGGGAAGCTCTAAGTCGTGAGCTTCTCGCGAAACTGCCTCTAAGCCAATTTTTGAAGAAAAATACAAAAATGCATTTTGAACAAAAACTAAAAGCACGAAAGTATAAAAACACTTTCAAAAATATATAAAACACTCAAAAATCTTTTTGGGTTTGATCAACAAGTAATTGAGCATACACATCACATTTGAACATGTACAATCACACAAATGAGATAAGCATTAATTGAATCAAAGTCTTATGTGTTGTGGGTGAGTATCAAATGTGGAATAGTCCTTAGACCAGAGTGAAGCTTCAATGATCAATTCAATCAAGTCATACATAACTAGTACCAAGTCAAGTGGACTATCTCAATTATAGAAATGAACATATATGACCTCAAACAAGAGAATGATTACAAAACTTAGAAGCTTTTCATTTGGCTTCTGCATAAATCATAACATTTGATCATTTTTGGATAATACATCTCTTTTTGAGATCGGTGCATGAAATTTTTTATATTTCAACTTTGAGAGTTAGCCTTTGGCTTTTTGAGCACCATACATTTCAATACAAAAGTCGCTTTCCCTTTTTCCTAGTCAAATACTAGTATGTGCGGTAGGCTTTTGCAGCTCATAATCTCTTTTTCATTTTGAGATTTACATTTAGAGAGCTTTATTGCAAAAACATCAAAGTAAAGGTGGGAAGATATATAGGCACAAGTCTATGCAAGTATCAAGACCATCAAGACTGTTGACCAATCATTCATGACAAGCTTGAAGATCTATTTACAACAATCACACATAGTTTTCAAGATTTCTCCCACAAAGATATATGTGCATACATAACAAGCTAAGCTAGTAAATTCACTACGCCATTAGTACGAAGGTACTAGGCCAAACTCACATGTGATATACACAACACAAGTGATCAAACTTTTTGAAGATTTTTCAATTTTTATGGATTTTTGAATTTTTTGAACACACTCAAAAACAGAACAAGTAAGATCAACAAAAACAAGTATAAACCAAAACTTGTAAAAGAAACATGATCTATCTACACATGTGAGACCAATACAACAAGTAGGCAACAATGAACAAAATAGGGTCACACCAGAGATAGAGTTCAAGGAATGATACCGACACCGATGGTCTTACGCAAAGACTTAAACCTCGGACCATCAAGAGGTTTAGTGAATATGTCTGCCTTCTAGTTGTCAGTGTTGATGAACTCTAAATACACAGTCTTTTCCTCCACCAAATCTCGAATGAAGCGGTACCGGATCTCGATATGATTTGATTTCAAGTGTTGAACTGGATTTTTTGACAGATTTATGGCACTCGTATTATCATTGAACGCACGCATAATGTCTTAAGTAATTCCATAATCATGTAAAAGCTTCTTCGTTCATAATAATTGTGCACAACAACTTGTTGCTGCAATGTACTCAGCTTCAACCGTTGATAGAAAGACTGAATTTTGCTTTTTGCTCATCCATGACACCAAGTTATTTCCAAGATAGAAACAACTACCGAAGGTGCTCTTCCTATCATCAATGCACCCAACCTAGTCAACATCCGAATACCCAGCTAAGCACTCATTCAAGTCTCTTGAATACGAAATTCCATAGTCAGATGTGCCATTGATGTAGCGAATAATTCGTTTGACTGCTGTCAAGTGTGATTCTTTAGGTGCTGCCTGAAATCGAGCACATACTCCTACACTGAAAGCGATGTCTGGTCTACTCGCAGTGAGATAGAGAAGACTACTAATCATGCTTCGATAAAGTGTTGGATCCACTTCTACACCGGCTGTATCATGACTTAGTTTTGCTGAGGAACTCATGGGAGTGGAAGTATGTTTCTTAGAGTCTAGGCCGAATCTCTTTACAAGATTTTTGGCATATTTTTCTTGAGAGATAATTATCTCATCTTTCCGTTGTTTCACTTGAAGCCCTAAGAAGTAGTTTAGCTCCCCCACCATGCTTATCTCAAACTCCCTTTTCGTTTCTTCTGAAAATTCATAAGCTAGGTGATCAATTATGGATCCAAAGACAATGTCATCCATATATACGTGGGCAACAAGGAGAGATCTCTCATCTCTTTTGACAAACAGGGTTCGATCGGCTTGAACTCTCTTAAAACCATGATCCAGGAGGTATGTAGTGAAATGATCATACCAAGCTCTTGGAGCTTGTTTCAGCCCATATAATGCCTTCTTCAGCCTTAACACGTGGTCCGGAAAATGAGGGTCTTGAAACCCCTTTGGTTGCTCAACAAACACTTCTTCGTTTAAAAAACCGTTCAAGAAAGTACTCTTCACATCCATTTGGTATAACTTGAAGTTCATAATGCACACTATGGAGAGAAGAATTTGGATTGACTCTAGTCTTGCAACTAGAGCAAATGACTCATCAAAGTCTATGGCTTCAACTTAAGTATATCCTTGAGCCACCAATCTAGATTTGTTTCGAAAAACTTCACCATATTCATCGGACTTGTTCTTGAAGATCCACTTGGTGCCGATTACATGTGTATCCTTGGGCCTTGGTACCAACTCCCATACATCATTTCTAACAAATTGATGCAACTCTTGGTGCATGGACTCTACCCAATTCTCATCTTTCAAAGCTTCCTCCACTTTATTGAGTTCAAATTGAGCAAGATAACAGTCGTACATCACATGATTCACACTATAGGCCAGTCCTTTTCTCAAACGAAGTCCTTCATCTCGATCACCAATGATATTGCTTGAAGGATGATTAAGAGTTACCCTTGACGATGGCCTCTTGGAAGTGGAAAGTTCCTCATCACGAGAGATTGGAGGTTGAACTTCCGGAGGGGTGAGTGGGCTTGAAGATCCTTGTGTTGATCTAGTCTCCCTTCTTGATATAGGAGGTGTAGACTCCTTTTCTGGTGATTCTTTCTCAACATCATCACCTTGAGACATGTCGCCATCACCCTCATTCTTCTTAAGGTTTGGTCCTTCACCATCATCATCAATATCCTTTTCAGAGATGGTGCCATCGATGACCACATTTATTGATTCCATTACCGTCTTAGTGCGCTTGTTGTACACTCTATATGCTCGGCTATTTGTGGAGTAGCCTAGAAATATCCCTTCATCACTCTTAGCATCAAATTTTCCAGGATTCTCCCTATCATTGAGAATGTAACACTTGCTTCCAAATATTCGAAAATATTTCACCTTTGGCTTCTTTCTCTCCAAATTTCGTACGATGTCTTCTTTGTTCCTACTCGGAAGTAAATCCTATTCCCAATGTGACACGAAGTGTTCACTGCTTCAGCCCAAAACTTCTGTGGAATGTTTTTGTTGAGTAACATTACTCTTGCCATCTCTTGGATCACCCGGTTCTTTCTTTCAACCACCCCATTCTGTTGTGGAGTCTTTGGAGCTATTCCTTCTTGATACCATGTTCATTGCAAAATGCTTCAAACTTTGCATTTTCAAACTCCTTTCCATGATCACTTCTAATTTTGACTATGGGAACTCCCTTTTCATTCTGCAGCCTCTTGCATAACCTTTCCATCTTGTCACATGCTTTTGACTTCTCTCTAAGAAATTCCACCCAAGAGTATCTCGAGAAATCATCAACTACCACCATTATATAGTGCTTTCCACCCATGCTTTCTATTCTCGTTGGACCTATTAGATCCACATGTAGTAACTCCAAAGGGCGAGAAGTAGTAACTATATTTACTTTAGGGTGGGGTGACTTTGTTTTTTTTCCCAATTGACATGGACCACAAACATTCTTCTCAATTTTCCCAAACTTTGGTAAACCTACCACCGCTTCAAGTTTTGAGACTTTTGCCACTTGCTTGTAATTAGCATGTCCAAGGTGTTGATGCCATAACTCCAAAAGATTCACTTGAGCACTTCGACATGCTATGCTTGGTTTGGGAATAACCCTGTAACAATTGTCGGTGGTCCTAAGTCCCTTCAAAACTTGAACACCTTCTTCATTTAGGATTAGACACCCTTTCTTTGAAAATTGGACTAAGAAGTCTTCATCACATATTTGAGTGATACTCAGCAAGTTCACTTTCAATCCTTTAATGAATAGCACATCAGTTAATAAAGGCAGCCCCGGAATATCAATAGTTCCCTTTCCAAGAACTTGTGAGTTACTACCATCTCCAAATGTCACAAAGCCATCTTCCTTTTCTTTAAGAGTTTTGAACAAAGATTTATCTCCAGTCATATGCCTTGAACAACCGCTGTCAAGATACCACAAACATGAATTAAACACTTTCAATGCGGTATGAACAAAAAGGCAAGCATGAGATATGCATTCTTGACCATCAAAGCAAGACTCATCTTTCTTTACTTCATTCATAGATGAGTGAAGCTTTCTTTTCAGACAATCAAGTTTATCACACAAATGTCTATTCCTTCTCTTATATTTATCAATTAAGGAATTCGACTCTTATAAGCTATTATGAATATCATGATTCCTATGAACTAATGATTTTAGCATGTGTATAAAGATTCTAGCATGTTTCTTTGATTTGAATAGCTCTAAAAGCTCATTACTAGGACAGTCTCCAAATATGTTCATAGAGTCATTATCACAAACACCTTTACTACGCTTCATGTTGGCCTTTGCCATATCACTTTCCATAGCCAACCAAGGGGTCTAGGATCACACTTAGGTATTAAAACCACAGCGAGTGTACCCACTCTTATACCAATTGAATGCTCGAAACTGTGTTAAAACACAAGAGCTATTTAGACCCCCAAATTATAATTACAGCTCGATAGCTTTTACTCTAACTTATACTAAGTGCGGAAAAGAGTAAATGCAAGCGTATAAACAAACAAGCTACTCTAACCTATATTTATAATAACACAGCAGTAAAATGAAAGGTAAAAGAGTAGGGAAGAAAGATACAAACACAAGATAACACGCTGATGTGTTATCGAAGAGGAAACCGAAGAACTCGGCGAAAAACCTCTCCGCCGCCCTCCAAGCGATAATCGATCTATTAGACAATCAGTTGGGATACATGGGTTAGCAAGAGACCCTCCAAGCCTAATCTACCTGCTGTACCTAAGCCCTCCAAACTCCTACTCCAATAAGGCTTCTTGGAACCGTGTCTTGTCTAGCTCTCCGAATCCCGTAATACGCCCGATTGCATCCGCCAAAGCCTGGCTTCTTCCAATGCTTCCTAGTAGCACCAAATCCTCACTTGACACTCTGAAAGGGTGTGGTAAGTGTTTGGGCTATCAACTTTTCAATGGTATAGAAATGGAGAGGTAGGAGTTGAGGGAAATCCACAAGTAATTGTGTAGAGATATGTCGGTATAACAATCTCTAACTCTCAAGGTTTGTAGCTAGGGTTTTCTCTCAAAAGCACTCCTCAACATTTGTGAGTAATATGGGTACAGAAAGTGTGCATCAGATAGGACAATCTGGAAAAACAGAATGTTTTGCGAGTGTCTCGCGGGAAGGCCTTACTCGCGAGCTACTCACGAAACACAGTTGTCTCCATCTTGTTCTGACTCTTCGCATTCCAGTCATGTGCAGGGCACATGCATCATTTCGTGGGATGCTTAGTCGCGAGCTACCCACGAAAACTCTTCAGTTTTCAATTTGCTTGAGTCTTCACACACACACACACACTCTCTCTCTCTCTCTCACAACCCTTACAATTAAATCCCATAATAAATACAGGGTACAGAAGATTGAATAAAATTACAATCAAATTTGGCACAAAATAAAAGCCAACAAAACACATAGTTGTAAATTATAACTTTACAATCTCCCCCTTTGGCTATTCCGTGACAAAACCCCTAAAACAGACTCTAGACTTAAACGTGAGTTTGGGAACAATGGCAAAACTCACTCACACCTAATCTAGAAGCTGTGAAGCACTTACACGTATATATCTGTAACCTGAAACACTCGCACACAAACAAAACTTTCATTAAGCTTATAAATATATAAAATAATAGTCTATACCAAAAATGATATAATAAAGTAATCTCATAATATATTTTGCAAATATTTGTAGTACTTGATTCTAAATAACCAAATCAAACATCAATATTATGAAATAAAATTGCAAATATAATATCATCACTTCAAAATGTTTCATGCCTTAATTTTAAATTTAGTAAAAAAAAAAAATAAAAGAGGGAGAGAGAGAGAGTCAAATATTCTCGTATTTATCATTGGCGTAAATATAGTGAAATTATTTGAAAGGTAGCATACTAAAAAGGAACTTTAAGGTAGCTAGGTCTAGCTTCAATGTCAGGATTCAAAGTATTATATATGTCGCTCTGTCAATAGTCTTAACGTAACCAAAGAGCAAAATCAAAATTGAAGAATTCCTCTAATTGTGGTGGCTGCTCAACCACTCTTTTATTTCTTTTCTTTTCTTTTTCTTTTATTATTATTTTTTTCTAAAAGGCTCAACCTCGCTTTAAACAATAAGGCCATACTGGCTTCTCATTGGATTTTTTTTTTCTTCAAAAAAACTGTTACCACAAGTGAATAAGGAGATTGTAACCTATTATGCATGGTTTATTCATGAGTCCATTGTTCATTTCTATATAATTTTAAAAAAGAAATCTTTTTTAGCAAAATTATAATGTATTTTTTAATAAATAATTTGGCAAACTTTCAGAAAACAAAATAATGCAATATATAAAAAAGACAATATTATATAAGAAATTTTAGGGTCGACTATCTTTATTCAGCCATTTGATTGGAATAGAAACTTTTCGCTCATGTAAAGATTTACTTAACTTGTATGTGTTCTAATTAATGGTTGACTGAGAAAATTAAATAATTATTATTTTATTGTAATATTGAGGGATTTTTTTTTGAGAAAAAAGGAGAAAAGTTAAGAGTGGAAATTTGATGATGAGGAAAAACGATAAAGAGAAGCCAATTTGTTGTTGAGGAAACTGATAAAGCAGCTCACCATATATATATATATATATATACACATATATATTTGACAAAAAAAGGTACATCTTTTGTTATCCCAAATATTATTCCGACATATTTGATATCCCAACTAAATGAAGTGGGTTGAGTGGGAGAAGTGCGCACAATAACATTGTGAAATAATACCAATGAAGGTTTGCCTCCACGCACTGAAAACCTAGCAGCAGCAGCATGAAAATGGAGCATTAATTAATGGACAAAAAAACCCGTAAGTCCTTGTTGTACTTAAGTGGGAAGCATCACTGAAAAAATATTTTATATAAGTGATGTCATTCGTATAAAAAATTAGTAAAATAAAATATAAGTGTGTAAAAATAACTACCCACTAATACATATGTTTTATTTAATAGTGAATTAATTATTTTTTTATTAACATGTTTCACACTTATTAAATTTTAATATCACTAACATAGTATTAATTATTTGATACTAAATATATTCTCAGCGTCACTTATCTCATGTTGAGTAAAGATCTCTACATTTTCTCAGTGCCTCTTTGCTTCTTGTACTAGCTAGTTCAGGTCCACACCCTATTCATAAGTCATAGGTTTCTATTATATATATATATACACACACACAGTTGTTTACACGTAAAAAACACCCAAACCAAAATGTTACATCTTTGACCTTTGCGCACCATATATATGATATGAGTATGAAAGAAAATGTTACTTTACTTCCAACTTAATTATTGTGCATTAGGGTGTCTGACACAATGTTAGACCTCATTCCCATTCCCATTCCCATTCTCTTTAGTAGATGAAATATTGTATGGAAAAGGAAAAGGACTTTTCATATGTGCATTATACTTTTAAAATTTTTAGTTTAGTCGGAATTGAAGTTTCTTGAAATTTGTTAACTATAAAGTCCAAATAAACTTAGTATATGTTTAATATAGGATTCATTACACACCCTACACAACACACTCAATTAATATCCAATAAATTTGGAGCATCCATGAATAAATAATTTCAAAAAACTAGTCAAAAGGACGAATAAGATAATGCATGATCATTATAAAAGGGTAATCATATATAGTCTAAGCACGGCTTAAAGTGGACAAGTCACTGTACTGGTCCATGAGTTGAGATTGTGATACCATTTTTAAAAGAAAGAAGAGTGAAGGTGCCACTCTTGGCAGTGGGTGGGAGTTGTATTCTTTTATCACTAACCAAAAGTAAAAGTGTCACAGTTCTGATATAAACTTAACATATATATATATATATATATATATATATATATATATATATATCCCACCTGTATGTTTGGAACAGAGATGTATTTATTTTATTATAATACTTGGATGGTACAAATTGTCCAATGTTTTTTCTTCCATGAAGCAATTAATCTATCAAGAACTAGCTAATGTGTACGCACCACTTGTATGGTGAATGAAAACTCCATCTTCTTGCTTTAATTTGTAATCATTTTACCAATGCTCACTCAACCCACTTCATTTAGTTGGGATATCAACTATGTCGGAACAATATTTGGGAAGACAAACGATAAAGAGAAGGCAATTTGATGATGAGGAAACTGATAAAGCAGCTCACTATATATATATATATATATATACACACATATAAATTGACAAAAAAAAAGTACATCTTTTGTCTTCCCAAATACTGTTCCGACATATTTGATATCCCAACTAAATGAAGAGGGTTTCATCCGCAGATTTTGATGTATGTATGGGTAGAAGATCTACCTAGTGATTTAGAGGATGTATTACTTTCTGATTTTTCTGTTTTAGCTTAGTAATATGGTCTTACTGGTTTCTCAAAATAATAATAATAATAATAATTTACCCCAACTGCATCTCAAATCGATACCTTGTAAATCATATCATAAGTTGGCATATATATTAGAGTACTCACTACTCATCCACATCCACTCTTGCATCCTTGTAATAATGCTCTGTACGGAGTTTGATAAAGTTATAACTTAATAACACATGTCGCCATAAGTTATAAAGTTATAACTTATACCCGCACCCACAATCATCGAATTAACCACCGCAGTACCACCCACCATGGCCAAAATCCTCAATGGCAACAATTCAACCCAAAACCCAATTCAAAGTAAAAAATAACGCCATTTTAACCCAAAATGGCAAGCAAAACCCACCACCACTACCATGAAAAAAACCCACCACTACCGCTAGGAACAAAACCCATAAGATCCACCACCACCTCTGTTGACAAAACCCACCACCACACAATGCAACATCACATATCCACCACAACTATTGCACGCCACCCAAAAACAAAACCAAAAACCATCAGCACCACCAAATTCAATCACAAAGCCACAAAACAAGAGAGGGGAACAACTAACAAAGAGAGGCGAGAGGAGAAGAGAATGCTCGGTTTGGGTAGCTGTGAGAGAGAGAGAGAGAGAATTGTAAGGTTGAATTTAATCAACTATCTAATTGGCTTTATTCCGTGCCAAATTTACTTGTATTTCAGCATTTAGTAACCCTGTATTTAGGTGGATTTGTTGTAAGGGTAGTGAGTGAGATAGAGTGTAGATTGTTCAAGAGTGTGCAAGAAAACAGCGACTCGTGGCTGCAAGCCGCCAGATGCAGCACACGTGCCAAGCATGCCAGAAGGTGAATAGTCATGCTAGTTGGAGCAGTACAGGACAAAACAGGACAACTGGCCATACGATTATCTCGCGACTCAGTCAAGTCGCGAGCCACCCCTGTTTTGAAAAACCTAACGTTTCACATTCTCCTCTCACCCCAGTATAAATACCTCTTATACCCACAAATGAAAGAGGGCTTCCAGAGAGAATTTTGAGAGAGAAACCCTAGAGTAAAACAAGATTGATTCATCTACAATCTTTACATAAGAGTCTCTTCAAATTCCTCAACTCTCTTCCTCTCCATTGTCAAACCCTTGAGAGGCATTTTACCAAAACCTTGTTCTCACCATATCCATTACTGTGAGAGGGCTGTTTGGTGTTCTGGGAAGCAGTTAGGAAGGAACCAATCTTCATTGGTTGATGCTATGGTCAAGTAGCGGAATCCGGGAAGCTAGAAAAGAAAAAGGTTCGGCGCAACCTCGTTGGAGCAAAAAGCTTGGAGGGCTTAGGTGCACTGGGTAGATTAGGCTTGGAGGGTCTATTGCTATCCATGTATCCCAACTACATTTTCTAATGGATTGTTTATAGCTTGGAGGGCGGCGGAGAGGTTTTACGCCAAGGGCTTCGGTTTCCTCTTCGATAACACATCGCGTGTTGTCTTTGTGTTTGCATCTTCCTTCCCTTTTATCTTTGCCTTTTATTATCTGCTGTGGGTTGTGATTTTAATTTGGCTTAGATAGTTTTTCCAATTCTGGTTTATAGCTTTTGTTCATTTTCTGCACACTAGTTGTTTGATATAAAACTTGAATTGGTTAATTTGTAAATTGGGGGTCTAAACGTTCAAGGGTGTTTTTACATTATTTGAACTTTCAAAAATGTTTTAAAAGAATGCAACTTGCTATAGTAAGGTTGTATAAGTACAACCTTACTGTAGTAGGTATGTAAATTTATTTACAAATACAAACTCAGATAATGCTTGGT
The DNA here is from genome assembly GCA_028535165.1 of Quercus tomentella. NCBI lineage: Eukaryota > Viridiplantae > Streptophyta > Magnoliopsida > Fagales > Fagaceae > Quercus > Quercus tomentella. The sequence goes on from JAPQVY010000089.1 coordinate 36,721,698, forward strand.
TTTGTAATTTGGGGTTGTGAAATAGCTTTTTTGGAGTTTTAGCACCTCCAATACTAATGCTCGAAGTACCTATGTTGTTGAGACAAACTATATTAATGTAGCTGTTAAGATGTGATCAATTTTAAATTTATATAGATATATAATTTTTTTTATCATTTATACGTAAGAATATGTTAAGAAAGAATCATTAAAATTTTAAATATATGACCTTTTAAAATGGTATTTTAGGAAGTTTGATCAAATATGATGTCATTCCACCATTTTATAATAGTGAATACATATTCATGATTCTATATATGAATAATTTTAGTACTAAATAAAATGCCATAAATCTTGCTACAACAATCATATGTGGCAAATTGTGATTAGATGTCTGTCACTTTCATATAGACCTACTATTTTTTTCCACCACCCATAGTCTAACAAGTACAGTTGTAGTCTTTTCTGTGGTCCTAGAATTTTTGTGATTCTATTCTTGTATTATCATCAAGCAAAGTTATATGAATAGTCATTCCATTCTAGTTTCTTGTATTCATTATAACAATGATTTTGATTACATTATTACAAGGAATACAAGAAACCGAGTGCTAGGGAAGGATGATTGAACCTCTCTTGTAGACCACGGAGCCCAGCTCAAAAAATGTTCTTCATTCCAATTCGGCATTCAACCGATGAGTTCATGACCTCTGCACATAACTGATGATATGAGTAAACCATGGAAGAACTAGTGGGAGTCCATAGTCCTATGGGAAATATGGTCAACAAATTAGAGAGGATAGCACTTAAATCTAGCAACAGTCATCTTCGCATTAAATAAATGTTCCCACCTACCACGGGTTATATTTATTACTAAATGACTGACCTGAATGGTGTTCTTCACTTAACTCCCTAAAATGTGGAAGAGACTCTTGATGGGACAAGTATCTTCTAATCTCTTCCACAAAATCCCACCACTAAGAAAGGGGCTCCTAGTATAAATAGGACCCTCCTCTATCTAAGAAAGATACACATAGTGTCACTACAAAAAACTTGATTTTTAATAGCGGTTGTAACCACTACTAAAATTATTAAAAAATGCTGCTAAAAGTCATATAGGTCAATACCAGCGGTTTTCTAAACCACTGCTACAACTTGAATAACCGCTGTTAAGTTGCCGTCGCTATAGGTCACTATAGGTTATAGTAGCGTGTAAGGTTGAATTTAATCAACTATCTTGTTGGCTTTATTCCGTGCCAAATTTGCTTGTAATTCAGCATTTAGAAACTCTGTATTTAGGTGGGAATCATGTAAGGGTAGTGTGTGAAAGAGTGTGAAGAAAAGCTCAAGATTGTGCACTCAACAAGGGACTCGCGACTGGATCTCGCAGCTGGAGTACTACAGGACAAAAAGTCCAGTTTGGCCATTCAGTTAGCTCGCGGCTTGGACTCACGACTCAGTCAAGTCGCGAGGCCAAGTCGCCAGTCCATTTTGTTTGGGAAAAACTGACTCTTCGCATTCCAAACACACACCAGTATAAATACCCCTTATACCCACAAAATGTAGAGAGCTTCCAGAGATAATTTTGAGAGAGAAACCCTAGAGAAAAACAAGATTGACTCATCCACAATCTTCACATATTGATTCTCCAAATTCCTCAACTCTCACCCTCTCCATTGTTACATCCTTGAGAGGTTCATTAGTCAAATCCTTTTCTCACCATAGCCATATCTATGAGAAGGCTTTTTGGTGCTTGGGAAGCATAGGAAGGGACCAATTGATATTGGTTGATGCTATGGGCTATAGTGGAATCCGGTAAGCTAGAGAAGACAAAGGTTTGGCGTAACCTCGTTGGAGTAGGAGCTTGGAGGGCGGAGGTACACTGGGTAGATTAGGTTTGGAGGGTATTCTGCTGTTCATGTATCCCAACTTGATTCTCTAATGGATTATTTACCGCTTGGAGGGCAGCGGAGAGATTTTACGCCGAGGACTTCGGTTTCCTCTTCGATAACACATCGCTATGTTATCTTTGTGTTTGCATCTCTCTTCCCTTAATCTTGGCCATTTAATTTCTGCTGTGGTTGTGATTTTATTTGGTTTAGATTGTTTTATCAATTCTGTGTTTAGCTTATGTTCATATTTCGCACATACATTATTTGATAATAAGCTTGAATTGGTAATTTGTAAATTGGAGGTCTAAACGTTCAAGGTGGTTTACACACTATTTGAACATTCATAGCAGTTTTAGGAATTGCTGGTATAGAAAACATCTATAGCAGCAGTTTATAGAACTGCTGATAGAGAATTAAAAACTGCTAGTACACACAACTTTACCTTTTGGAATTAATTATTTATACCAACAGTTATGTAACTGCTACTATAGATTTTTTAGTAGCAATTCATAGATTTGCTGCTAGAAAATTAAAAACTGCTAATACACACAACCCTTCCTTTCAGAATTAATTATTTGTACCAACGGTTATGTGACCACTCCTATAGATTATTTAGCAGCAATTCATAGAACTGCTGCTAGAGAATTAAAAAACTGCTAGTACATAGGGCCCTTCTTTTTGAAATTAATTAATTATAACAACGGTTATGTAATTGCTGCTATAGATTCTTTAGCAGCAATTCTATAAACCGCTACTAAACAAAATTAAAAATGTTTGTATACCCTTCCCTTATTTCTAGCATGAATTATTTTTAATAGCGATTTTGTGAATTGCTACTAGATATTCTTTAACAGCAGTTTTATAGAACACTGCTATAAAATAAAATAAAATAAAAAAACCGCTAGTTCTCCCATTCGTACACTTTGTTATAAATTAGTTATTGCAGCAAAAAACAACCGCTACTATAGGTTCCATATAGGAGCAGTTATAAAAACTGTTACCGAAGTTATAAACATTATTGAATATTACAAAAATATTTTTTAATTAATTTTTTCCCTGAAAATTAGTAATATAACATGTTTGGAATGTTATTAAAATCCACAATTCCAAAAATCAAAGTAATAAATATAATTGCAAATAGTTAATAATATTGATCCAAGTGAAAAAATAAAACTTTACAATTCGAAGATTGAAATCACAAATAGCTAAATAAAAGTAAAAACAATATTTTTTGGTACTTAAGATAAGGCAAGGATAAAATAATTGTAGACAACCTACAATAAAAACTAAGACTATAAATATTCCCTTTGAAGTATGCCAAAAGTCACTCCAGCATGAAACTTGGTCTCCCTTTATATTCCAATGTATTGTCTTAGTTTCCTGGAATACAATAAACCATGTACTTGCATTAGTGAAAACTATATATATAGGCAAATCTGCGAGAATATATCAAATGGCTATCGGAGAAAAAATGATGACAAATACATATCTTCTCATGTGCATTATTCTTATTGTATTACCTCTAAACCAAGAGTCAACAAGCTTAGCATAATCTTGGTGATTTACTATATTTGGAGCCTCAACCACTATTTGTGTTGCAATTTTTGACTTATCAAAGTGCTTTGCTTTCAAAGCATGCTTCCAATTCCTCTATTGATCACCCAATCTCTTTAAATTATGACGCTTGATTCTCTCTCTTGCAATCTCATCCTGGGGATGTCAAACTTTGATTGAAACACAAATACATATAAATATATATATATATATATATATATAAAACCATAACCACTATGTAGAAGCATTGAAATTCTGGAAAGAAGTATAATATATGTTACTAAAATTATAATACCTCAATTATATTCCAACAATTTTCTTTGTAGTCATTTGGCAGTGTACGCCAACTAACAACATTAATAGGACATAAGTGAGGCTTCATTGCAACAATCTTTATAAATTGATTAAACCTACGGCTTTCATGTTTAGTAGTCTAGAAATAACGGTCAAAAGACAACTTAAATTTGTTTATGCACAAAAAAAGGTAGTCAACACCACAATCATACTTTTAAGTAAGTGTTACGTGCTATAAGGACTAAAAATCTTAAGTAATCATATTCATAGGTTGCTGTAATCATATTCATAAGACAATTTGGGTTTTTTTTTTTTTTTTTTTTTTTTTTTTTTTTTTTTTTACAAAAAAATTTAGTAATTAATCCCGAAAAAAGATTAAATTTCACTAATATTTGATTAAATTAGTATATATTCATGAAATTTAAGAATCACATGCACATATTCAAAGTCAAAACTAAGCCTCAATTTAGTCATTACTCATTTTATTAAAAAAATGCTAAATCTCAATAGATCATGAAATACAAAAAAAAAAAAAAAAAAAAAAAAAAAAAAAAACCCTAATCAAATAACTAATTAAAATTATTTTATTTAATTTATATGCTATATAATATATTTATTTATTTAATAAAAAAAATGCATAATAGTTTAAAAATCTTGATGTTTACCTGGGGAGTAATGGTTAAAAACCATACATTCAATCACTCTTTAGTCTCCCCTCTCTTAGATTTGGAGGAAAAAGCAAATTCTCTTAGAAAATTGTAAAAAAAATTGGAGATTAAGAAAATTGATGAAGTGGGAGACAAAGAGAGAAGGGTTAAAAACTCACCTATGAGTTGTTGTTACGACTCCTTCTACAAGAGTTTTTTTTTTTTTTTTTTTTTTTTTTTTTTTCTTGAGGAGACTAAAAACTCTTTTAATTTTTTCAAAGCAATTATTGGCAGCTACAACTTTTATTTTTTAACACGGCGGGTAACTAAAATTTTGAGACAAAGATAAAGAAGGCCAGTATTAGAAACCAAGATAAGATAAGGACTCTTAAAAAGTTAAAAATAATAATACTTAAAAACCAAGATGAGATGAGATAAGGATTCAGTGGGTTAAAAAAAAGAAAAAGAAAAGAAAAGAAAAAAAAGAGGAAGTAAAAAAATACGTTTATTTGGGAGAAAAAAACGGGACCTGAATTTCACTTTCCAACACACATTTATTTGGGAGGGAAAAAGAAAAAAGAACACTTCCAACACACGTTCATTTGGGAGGGGAAAAAAAAAACACGTAAAAGAAACTTCCAGCACACACGTTTATTTGGGAGGGAAAAAAAATAAAAATGAAATTGAAAAACTTTCCAATTGGCAGGGTTAGAACCCACCTTCTCAAGCTAAGTTTCCAAAATAATAAACAATGGACTAAACACTAGTATTCTTACAAAGTTGGAAATCTATTAGTATTAACTATAATTTAAAGAATTTGAAAAATTAAAATAGTTTATGACAACTACTAATTAATAAAAATATAAAATACATAAGCTTATATATAAATTTTTTATTATAAATAATATATTTAGCATTAATCATTATGTTTTATAGTTGAAAGAAACTTAGCCATTCTCGATATAACCAATATGGATTAATATTTTAATTTTAATTTTTATATGTTTTATTATTCTTATTTTTATAATATAAAATTATTTTTAAAAATTATTTTATTTCTTTATATTTTTAGTCAAGATTGGTTATTTGTACAAAAGGTGGCAATTCGTGTTTGCGGGTCGGGTTCGTGTCTTGTCGAGCCATGAGTATTAGGTTATATGGGTTGACCTAAACCCAACCTATTTAATAAACGTGTTAGGAATTCTCAACCCAAACATGACTTGTTTATTAAACAGGTCAACCCAACCCGACACGTTTAACTTGATTAATTAACAAATCATGTAAAAGTCAATGCAAATGAGCTGGTTTTAATAATCTATTTGATTAACAGGTCATACCTAACCTATATAATTTTTATCAATTCTCGTATATATAAAATTAAAATACAATTACAACCATAAATATAGTAATAAACATATAAAAATTACCATAAATTAAGCAATAATATCAAAATAATTAATAACTTTAAAAGCTAAATGGAATGAGCTCGCCCTGTATTGGAAGTAGATGCTGAATTTTCGTGGGAATTGCCATGATATACTACTGCAAAAATATGCACTTTGACCAAAATAAAAAATAAAAAAATTCATGATTTCTACTCTTCCAAACTAGAGAGTCTTGAGGCCTTCTAGCATTCAAAGAGATAGACTTGAAAACTAAAGCTTGAAAGGGGTAGAAAATAGAATCAATGAGAAATTATTTCCATGTTGGTAGATTGGAGGTTGAATTAATTAAATCAGATACTGTAGCTTCAATAGGTAGAATCTAGGAAGCATGGACACTTCATTTGGGTTATCGTACCAGTGTCATATTAGGTGTCATACTAGTGTTGTACCTACCATATCATCTTGTTCTTTTTTCCAAAATTGCTTGTGTTGTCATTTCGTTAGGGGCGGAACTACATTAGCACTATGGCCCCCTAAAATAATTAAAATATTTTAATATTTTTTATATATTAGTTGAGTTTTTTTTAAAGGATTCATAAACTAATTAGGAATTGCCCCCAAAGAATTGACTAGCAAAGTAATAGTCCTAGTAATTATAGAATTAATGTATTTTTTTTTTCTCATTTTCATTTATTTTAATTGTACAGGGTAAAAACTGAATAACTCTCTTGAGTTGGGCCCTTAACCTTTTTTTTTTTTTTGGTAAAGATGGGGTTAAAAAGCTAACTTTGAAATAGTGTAAAGGAACTTAGAATAAAAATACTTAAAGGCTAAGAGATTTGAGAAATGAATAATACTCTTCTTTTATAAACTCTCATCGATTTGTCTGAGGAAGACTACTTATACTCGAGGGTGATCACAATAATCTATCTCTAAACTTAATCTTCAAGTGTTTATAATATTCAAGTACAGGATGATAATATTCAAGTTTTTATTACAATAATCTATCTCTAAACTTTTTTTTTTCCATCTCTTAATATAATATATCTTTTCCCATTTAGAGGTCGATCGTTGCCATCTCAGCCATCCACTTGTAGGGTGGATGGTTCTTCAAGTGGGATACTTGTCCCATCTTCCCTTTCTCTTCCTTTTGAGAGTAAGATGTGAAGGCAACAGGCTGTCAAAACACTGGTCAGGAGAGTCATTTAACCATATGTAAAGTTGTGATTTACAACTATTTTGTATTGGCTTTAATTCTATGCCAAATTTGATTGTAATTTTGTCCAATCTTATGTACCCTGTATTTTATGTGGGATTTCTTAGTATGGGTTGTGTGTGAGAAAGAGTGTGAAGACTTAAGACATCATTGAAGATCAAAGGAGTTTTTGCGGGTAGCTCGCGAGAAGACTTCCCGCGAAGTGAAGCCACGTGCTCAGCACATGACTGGAATGCGAAGAGTCATGACAGATGGTGACGGCTGGTTTTTGCAAGTATTTAGCAGGTAAGGCCTTCTCGCGAGATACTCGCGAAACATTCTATTTTGCTATTTTGTCATATTTTATACACCATGTCTCTACCCACACTATTTATATCCACATTACCCACATATTGAGAGGAGTGCTTTTTTAGAAAGAAAACCCTAGCCATAACCCTTGAGAGTTAGAGATTATCATACCCACAATCCTTTACACAATCCATTATGGTTTTCCTCAACTCCTACCTCTCTATATCCAAATCCTTGAGAGGTTGATAGCTCAAACACTTACCACGCCCATTTTGAGTATAAAGTGAGGTTTTGGAGATGCTGGGAAGCATTGGAAGAAGCCATTTGTTTGGTGGATGCAATCGAGCTGAATTGTGTGATCCGGAGAGCTAGAGAAGACAAGGCTTTGTCAAGTCAGTTAGTAGCAGGAGCTTGGAAGGCTCAAATACATAGGGTAGACTAGGCTTGGAAGGTTATTTGTTATTCGTGTACTCCAACTCATTCTCTAGTGGATCGATTTACCGCTTGGAGGGCAGCGGAGAGGTTTTTCGTCGAGTTCTTCGGTGTAAAGTTGTAATTTACAACTATATGTTTTGTTGGCTTTAATTCCGTGCCAAATTTGATTGTAATTTTACTCAATCTTTTGTAGCCTATATTTATTGTGAGATTTAAGTGTAAGGGTTGTGTGATAGAGAGAGAGAGTGTGAAGACTCAAGCAATTGAAGACAGAAGAGTTTTCGCTGGTAGCTCGTTACTAAGCATCCCACGAAATGAAGCATGTGCCTTGCACATGACTGGAATGCGAAGAGTCAGGATAGATGGAGACAGCTGTGTTTCGCAAGTAGCTCGCGGGTAAGCCTTCCCGCGAGACACTCGCGAAACATTCTGTTTTGCTAGACAATGCTATCTGATACACACTTTCTGTACCCACACTATATATACCCACATTACCTATAAAAGTTGAGGAGTGCTTCAGAGAGAAAACCTTAGCCACAAACCTTGAGAGTTAGAGATTGTTATACCCACATTTCTCTACACAATTGCTTGTGGATTTTCCTTAACTCCTACCTCTCAATTTCCTTACGATTGAGAGGTTGATAGCCCAAACACTTACCACACCCTTTCAGAGTGTTCAGTGAGGTTTCGGTGCTGTTGGGAAGCATTGGAAGAAGCCAAGGATGGCAGATGCAACATGGAGCTTGTTGGGGGATCCGGAGAGCTAGACAAGACACGGTTCCGAGAAGCCTTGTTGGAGTAGGAGCTTAGAGGGTTTAGGTACATCAGGTAGATTAGGCTTGGAGGGGCTTTTGCTAACCCATGTATCCCAACTGATTGTCTAGTGGATCGATTACCGCTTGGAGGGCAGCAGAGAGGTTTTTCACTAAGTTCTTCGATTTGCTCTTTGATAACACATCGGCGTGTTATCTTGTGTTTGCATTCTTCTTCCCTACTCTTTTACCTTTCATTTTATTGCTGTATTATAATGTTTATGGGTTAGAGTAGCTTGTCTGTTTATCCGCTTGCATTTATTCTATTCCGCACTTAGTATTATGTTAGAGTAAAATCAATCGAGTCGTAACTTTAATTTGGGGGTCTAAATAGCTCTTGCATTTTCACACATTTTCGAGCATTCAATTGGTATTAGAGCTAGTACACTCGTTGTGGTTTAATTACCTGAGTGTGATCCTTGACCCTTTGTGATGGACCAATCACAATCTCTCAATGCCCCACCATTCTTTGATGGCGACAATTATGCCTTTTGGAAGGTCCAAATGAGGGCTTTCTTGTGTGCTATAGATGAGTCCGTTTGGGATTTCGTTGAGAATGGGTATGTTAAACCCACAACAGCCAAGTCCGAATGGGACAAGGCAGCTCTTACATTAGCTAATGCGAATAGTAAGGCCATTAATGCTATATTTTGTGGTGTGTCCCCTAATGAGTTTCATAGGATATCGCACGTGGAGACAGCTAAGGAAGCTTGGATGATCCTTAAGACTACCTATGAGGGTACCAAGAAAGTCAAGGACACGAAGCTCCAAATGCTTACCACCAGATTTGAAGAGCTTAAGATGGGAGATGATGAGGCTTTCGATTCTTTCTATGGAAAGCTCAATGAAATTGTAATTGCTAAGCTCAATCTCGGAGAGAAGATTGAAGATTCTAAGGTGGTGAGAAAGATTTTGAGGTCTTTACCGGAGAGTTTTCGAGCAGAAGTCACAACTATAGAAGAGAGTAAAGACTTGGATGAGATCAAAATCCAAGAGCTAATTGGATCTCTCCAAACATATGAGCTGGGACTGCCTTCTCATAAATCGAGCAAATCTTTTGCTCTTAAAACCATCACCAAAAGAATGGACGACTACTCCGAAGAGGATGATGTGAAGAAGGAAGTAGCATTCCTTGCAAAGAACTTCCAAAAATTTCTAAAGATGAAAAACAGTGGGAAGCCTTTCAGGAAAGGAAAGTTTTCTTCCTCCAAGGGTGACAGGAAGGAGTTTAAGAAGAAAGATGGGAAGGAGTTTCAATCCCCTCAAGGAATTGTGTGTTATGAATGCAATGGGCATGGGCATCTCAAGAAGGAGTGTCCTAACTACCTGAGAGGGAAGGGTAAAGTGTTTGCCACTACCCTTAGTGATTCTGACAGCTCAAACTCAGACACTGAAGGAGAATGTGACAGTGAAGGGAATTATAGGGCTTTTATGGCTATTGCCTCAATTGAGTCAAAAGATGATTTGAGCAATTTGGTTGATGAACTTGGTAATATCTGAGGATGAGGAAATTGAAGAATCCAAAGATGAAGATGTATGCCAAAATGAAGGGGAGAACAACCTTCAAGAAGCCTATGATTCTCTGCTGGAAGACTATAGCAAATACGCCAAAGTTGCTAACCTTGCTGTGAAAAAGATGAAAAAGGTTGAAGAAGAACATAAGGGTATACTTGTGCAACTTAAGGAATCAAACTGTGAAGAAGAAAGACTCAAAGGAGAGTTAGTTGCAGCTTATTCTAAGATCAAGTTTCTTGAACTTGAAATCATTCAAGCAAATGTCAAGGTTGAGCGCAGCTCCACCAAGAAACTTGACAATGTGCTATCTTCTCAGATATCTTCACATGATAAAACCAATTTGGATTATACCGGAGAAGGAAGTTCTAGCAGCGAACCCAAGAAGGAAATATGGTTCGTATCAGCCAAGAATGATGAGAAACTTAAAGAAGTGAAGCCTAAGACTGAGACCCCTGCTGTAGTTAAGAGGACCGTTGGTGCAAAACCAAAGGAAAAAGGGAAGTCATTACCCAAAAATCAAAGGGGGCCTCAAGTAAAGCATTTGTGTCATCATTGTGATGCACAAGGACACACAAGGCCGAATTGTTTCAAGGTTCATGCACTCAAAAAGGCTGATTTGATGTGCAGTCAAGAAACATCAAGGAGAAGAATAAGGGGAGCACAAGCTAAGGGAAATAGTGAAGGACATCTCATTGGTGATGTGATGGAAATGCTAAAAAGCATATCCCTATGCCTTGCTAGCTTTACTCTAAGGTTTGAAAGTTATGTTGGTCGTACCTCGCCATCTAAGGCTCTCACCCAAAACACTCGTAAAATATGGGTAAAGAAGGGTACTTATGCATGATCTCTTCCTATGTCCATGCATTAATACTTCCAATGTTTAGGGTCATAGGTTCATGCATCATGTCATGCATTGCTTCCGGTTTATAGCATGTTTCTTTTACAATTTTTGTTTTATACTTGTTTTTGTTGATCTTACTTTAGTTGTTCTGTTTTTGAGCATGTTCAAAAATTCAAAAACCCATAAAAATTGAAAAATCTTCAAAAAGTTTGATCGCTTGTGTTGTGTATATCACATGTGAGTTTGGCTTAGTACCTTCGTACTAATGGCGTAGTGCATTTACGAGCTTAGCTTGTTATGTATGCACATATATCTTTGTGGAAAAATCTTGAAAGCCATGGGTGACTGTTGTAAATAAATCTTCAAGCTTGTTATGAATGATTGGTCAATAGTTTTGATTGTCTTGATACTTGCATAGACTAATGCCTATATATCTTCCCGCCTTTATTTTTTATGTTTTTGCAATAGAGCTCACCAAATATAAATCTCAAAATGAAAAAGAGATTATGAGCTGCAAAAACTTGTCACACATACTAGTATTTGACTAGGAAAAAGGGAAAGCGACTCTTGTATTGAAATGTATGGTGCTCAAAAAGCCAAAAGCTAACTCTCAATGTTGAAATATCAAAAATTTCAAGCACCAATCTCAAAAAGAGATGTATTATCCAAAAAGGATCAAATGTTATGATTTATGTAGAAGCCAAATGAAAAGCTTCTAAGTTTTGTAATCATTCTCTTATGGGAGGTCATATATGCTCATCTAATACTATATATAATAGCAGAAGATTTAAGGAAGTGCTGCCACATTAGGAAAAATGACCCCTTAAAATTTAGCCACGTATATAAGTTAAAAACTGATAAATTATGTTGGTTGGCAATCTACACACCATTTAAAAGCCTCCCATTATAAATAACAAAAAAAAAAAATAATAACTGGTTAAAATTAAAGGATACACAGAATTAGAGAAAGAGAGGCGATGAAAGAGAGAGAGAAAGAGAGAGAGAGAGAGGCAACGAGGAAACGAGGAAAGAAGAAGAGAAGGAGAAAAAAAAAAAAAAAAGAAGCTTGCGATACGGAGATGAGAAGGAGACAGAGTTCGTTCGGCCGGCCGGCTATCACTATCATTTTCCCACCACCGTTCGTCCCTTGTCGGACTTAGGCTACCGGAACCGGCACCGGTAACCTAAAGGTGCACGCAGGATTTGAGATACGGACATAGAGAGAGAACTACCACTAGTAAGTTTTTTTTTTTTTTTTTTTCCTTAGATCTGATTATGAAATATGAATAAGTTTTGAGAAATTTGGTTGGATTGATTTGTATATAGGTATTTGGGTTACATTAGAATTAAATGTACATGGAAATAGAAATAGAGAGAGGCGATGAGGACACGGAGAAAGAAGCAGAGAAAGAGAGAGGCGATGAAATAAAGAGAGGATGAGACCTGCGACACGGAGAAAGAACCAGAGAAAGAGGCAGAACGGTAAACACTGCATCGATTTGGCATAAGAAATCAAAAAGTTTCAAAACACGATTTTGCAAACCCAAAACCTAGGCAGAATGGTAAACAGAGAAGGCACGGAAAAAGAAACAGAGAAAGAGGCAGAGTTCCTAAGGCCATCCATTGTGCATTACAATCAAAAGGAAAAGAGAGGAGAGTTCGTCTGAACCATACACGGTCCGTTCCCTTGCCAAATTTAGACCACCAAACAGCGGAATCGACATTGGCAACGGTACATTTTTTCCTCAATTTTGTAGGTTTGGGTATAAAATGTTACTTTTAATTGAGTTTTTTTGTTGGGTAGGTTTAGATTTGATTCGTTTTTGTTTTGGGCTTTTGGAATCTCTATCAAAATGTTTGTTTTCTCAATTTTAGATATTTGCTTTTGTTTTTTTTTTTTTTTTTTTAAGATTACAGAAATCACTAAAAATATTGTTTTTAGTTTGGGTACTTTTGTTTCTAATCTTAACGAAATCGTTGGGATTAAATAAGTATAGGATTGAATGTTGCATTGGTTTTTATTTTAAGGATTTTTGCTGTATACCCATAACCAGTAAAGTTATTGTTATTGTTTTTTACATTTTCTTTTTCAAATTTGGGGATTGAATATGATTTAGGTTGAATTTTTTGGTTGGATTACTTTAGATTTAGTTATTTGAGTTAAAAAATTAAAATGCAATCGAAACTCGAAAGTCTTGAGATACAGAGATTGGAGAGACAGAGTTCATAGGGTGCCAAGAGATAAATATTTAAGGCCAGCCATAACCATCAAGTTTTCCTCTACCATCCGTTCCTTTGCCAAACTTAGACCACCGGAACCACAATCACAAAGAGAAACAGTTTGTAAGGCGCACAACGGAATGAGAGAGACTCAAAGTTCTAAGGAAAAAAATCAGTTCTGATTCCTTTTTTTTTTTTTTTTGATAATGCTATTGTTCTCTTCTTTCCTTCTTCTTATTCTCTGAATTATATTTGGTTTTTCTTTTCTTTCTTCTTACTTTTTTTTTCTTTGCAACCGTTCTATAGCAGTTTCTTTTGAAAGGTAGAACCGAAGTTGCTGTTAAAAACTGTTTCAATATCAAACAGGAAAAATTTGGGGATTTTAGAATAATGATGTAGATTTGAGATTATAAAGTAGAGAAAGAAAAATCAGAGTCTTCACACACAGTCAGATTGCCAAAATCATTACCTGCAAAAGTTCTGTTTTTAATTTTTGAAATCTTTGAAATACTTTGTTTCATAGGAGCACATTGCATTAGAAGAAATTTTTGAAGAATGAAGTGGATTTTCAATAGAAAAATGCTAAAGCGAAGGTACAAATTCAGTGGCTATGGTCAAGAGAAGAGGTAAGACTGATCTTTATTTGTCCAATTTTGTATACTTGGCACTGATAATTTACCAATGGAAATGATATGAACTTTTTTTCCACTCAAAATTCTTAATGCATATAACAGTGAAACCAATTTTGGATTCATAAACAAGCTTGGAGTTGATTGGTGGTGCTTCCATGACAGGTATATAGCCCCTGATGGCAAAACCCTGGAGGTGAGTCATCTTTTAGGTCATTGTGCTAATAGGAGGTGAAATTCCTGTTGCTTACTCAATTTAATCAATGGAATCAGAAGCAGATGTGAAAATTTTTATTTTTTGTTGTTTCTAATTTTTTTTTTAATAATGGTCAGCTGTTTTTTTTTTTTTTTTTTTTTTTTAATAGAATTTAAGAATCTCCCACAAAACCAATCATTTGGCATTGTTATCTTAGTAACAGGAAAGTAACGCAAACTTGGATGAAGTAGTGGCCCTTGCCAAGAAGCTTCAGGTAATTTTATATGAATTGTCTTTGGATTTTTATTTTTGGTGGTGGGGGAATTCTTTGTACTTTTGGAGCCTCTGGGTATATGTAGCTGTTATACTTGGTTCAAATCCTTTGTGTATTTGACAATGCGTGTGCCATTCTCAATTTTTGTGAAGTTTTGGTAGGAATGAGCTTTGGCACAAATGGCACTTCCTTCCCCCAAGTTGTAGGGTGAGATCATGGATTTTAAAACCCATTGGGTGTTTGTGTAACTCAACAATAAGTTTTTTTTTTTTTTTTTTTGTTATTCAAAGTTTTGATAAGAAAACACATTTTGTTATTTAAAGTTTGGTTTTTGTTAATTTTTTACTTGGCTTGTGGTTTATAAATGTGTTATCTTTGGGATGTTGCTATTTGAAAATGGGAGTTTTTTGGGGTCAATGTTCCAATGGAGTTTGCTTTTTGGTTAGTGAAAGTGTTGCTTGTCTTTAAATTTTTTATGGGTTTTGTGCATTCTAATGATGAGATAAATTGTATATGGGTTATGAGGGTGATTCTTTTTCTCTTTTCTTTTTTTTAATGTTAAATTAATTATTTTGCTGATTGTTTATAGTTTAGAAAGTTGTGCTGGCTTTGATGGAATGTGATGGGAAATGTTTGAGACCGTGTGAAGTTGGGAGGGAGGGTAGAATGATGAACAAGGATTAGGTAATGAAAATAGGGTCTTGGTGAAATTGTTTGGTTTTTATGGGTGTTATATGTGCAAGCTGATTTTTTACTAGAAAATTTTCTGAAGGCAACTTCACTTAAAGTTTCAAGGAAATGAGGGAAGATTTGCATTTTCTTTTTATGACATTGAAAGAATTTGTGATAGACATACAATTTACTTTTTGGTATTAGAAACTATCAAGTTGATAAATGGACAACATGGAAAATTGTATGTATACCTCTGCCTGTTGAATCTATAAAAAGCCTCAGCAAACCATAAATCTCATCTTATTGTTATGGCAAACTAGAAATTTTTTTTTTTTACTGGATGCCTAATTATGGCATGCTAGAGGAAGAAATTTTTATATTTTGTAGAATGCATGCCTATTTTCCCATTAAGTTTGTAAATGGACTGCTTTCCCCCCCTCTCTCTGCACATAGGGTTCTATCCCCATACTCAGTTCTTAGTAATAAACCTTTAATTCTCCTTTCTTTGATTTATGTAGATAACCCTTATATATAGATAAATATATATATATATGTATATATATATATATTATTTTCTAGACTGTTGCAAAGTACGAACATCGGAGAGAGAACTTTTTCAATGAGCTGGAGATTGTCTTTGCTGATGTGGTATGGATATATCAATCATCATCATCATACATACATACATATATACATTTGAAATCACAGTAAGCTTGGCTTACATCACTGCTTGGTATTGGACATGATCTGGAAGAGAAACTTTGGTGTATGATAATTGTCAACATGATAGTATTACTTGAAAATTTTGAGTATATTTAAAATGAAGTTCAGTTTTTGAACCCATTTATAAAGAACTACTTTTTTTTTTTAATTAATTTATAAAGGTTTAAAATCAATTGCCCGCCCCCTTTCCCCCTTTTCCCTCTAAATTTATTAGAATCTGATGGTTATAGGTAACCAAAGCTGAGAACATATTGAGTTTAACTTTAGTCTTATTTGTACTAGGAATGAGCAATTGGGCATAGATACCTACAATTGATTTTTTTTTTTCCTTTTCTGTTTTCCCAAATATTGATCAATAATTTGCTGAGATGGGGGAGACTCCAGTGCAATTTGTTCATGTAATCATGTGTAGTGAACTATGGATATAAATTAAACTTTTACTTCCTATGTTAAATTTTAATGGAAATAGCTTTATAGTCTCAATGAGGATCAAGAACACCCTGACTCTCTTGAGGCTCAAATATCCACACATATTTACTTTTTCTTGATTTTATCAATTTGATCACATGTACTCATTGACCAACTAAAAACCTTAATAATTTAAGTATATGAATTGTGGCATTAAACCATGTGTTATTTTTGTCATATCCTGGAAAAGAAACCAAGCATACCCAATCTTCAATGACATGTGAAGCTTAATCCTATGTTTTCCTACCAAGTAGAAGCAAGTTAAGGTGGAAAATTAAATTTTATGATGCATACATTCATGTAAATATTTTTGTTATTGTTAACCCTTTAATTTCCTGGACCTGTTTGGGCAAGAGAAAATTTGCATAAGTTCATGATTTGTTTTTGAAGCAATTTGAAGATTTAATTGTACTATCTAGCTTGGCTCTTGATTAAAATTTAACTTTATACTGTTGAAAGCAACAATGTGTGCTAATTAAAAAGTAAGAGTTGGGTGTTTTGTCATTTGATGAATTGCCTTGAATGTGTTTGATTATAGTCGTAAATCAGACTCACATTAGAGTTATGAATGAGATTTACACTACTTTGATTCAAAAGAATGAAATACAAGCCCTCTCTCAAAACTCTTTTTAAAAAACAGAGAATGCCGAGAAGAAACTAGCACTTGACCATAAATTAGTACTCAAAAATAACTAAATTGAAATTCAATGACTGATAGAAGTCAGTTCTTTACATGGAAGGAAGAAAAATAGATAGATAGTCATGCCACTGGCAGACATGCAATTTATCTACTTTTTTCCTTTCTCTGATCTTTTTACAAATCCTTTGGAGATTGGTACCTCTCTCCTGGCTCATCAGATATGTACTGAGTAACTTGCTTCACTGTGAGCATAAAGTATTATTGTAAATCAGTATAATAGAAAATAGTGTCATGTCCTCATACATTCAATTGTTCTTCTTTCATGTGTTCACAAAAAATAAAATAAGGTATCCATGATTGAGTTCTTAACTAACATCTCCTATCCATGTATAAGAACTGTGTTTTGAAGCATATTTGAATGCCAAATGTTTGTTGAAATGTGTGATAGAAAATCTAATAGTCTATGTGCAAATAAATACTAGCTACTACACATTGCCAAACCTTTTAGACTAACTTTATAACAATCCATTATTATTGTCTCTTTTACTTTCCACAAACTTTTATGCTTAGAGCTTTAACATAATATGTAATTCATATCTATGAGAAATACCTAATTTGAGGCAACTAGCCTCCAAGAATGAGAAATAAGATTTAGAGAGAATAGAGAAGATTAGGAGAGAAACTATTGCTTATTTCATTCAATGGTCCTTACAATCACCATTCTAGCAAACCACTAATATCCAGTTTTCTTGAGTATTCAAAGCTATTCCAAGTAAAGCCATATATATTGCATTCTAACAACCTATCTATCTAATTGACAGCAACTAACAGATGTTAACAACTTTTATGGTAAAAGACTAACAATTCCCTAACTCTAATGCAGCGGCTTAGGACAGGTGTATGTTAGGCAACATCAACAATAACAGCTATGGCAGCAAGTCAACTTCAACATCAACATCACAGGTGTTGCTTGATGACTCTTAACATATTCTATATTGTTAAGTAATAAAATAGTTTACTATATTTTAATATACAAGTTACAAGGAAAGTTTTGATGCACGGATTAAATATGATCTGTCATGATTTATTATTGCATAATATTCTCCTTGAGTTTGGCAGTGATTTGATTTGATGCAATGTTTTCCTAAGTTGAAGTTTTACTAGAATGAGAATGATTTTTTAGGATTTATGATGGCTGAACCAATGCTCATGATTGGTGGCAATAATGCTCAACTTAAGTTGCTGTATAACTCATGTTGGTGCTATTGCTAAAGGCTTAAGTAGCTGCATAATTGCTGGTGTTGTTGTTGCTTAAAGTCAAATTCTTTTTTTAGACACTATATGCTTAAATATACTACATTATTTAAGTTTGAATGTATGCAGTGGAAGTATGATAACTAAGTTTATGTAGGATGCAAAGTTCATAATTAATATGTAAAATGTTCCCACGCATTGCGCGAGTTAAACACTAGTTTCTGTAATTGAGATAGTCCACTTGACTGAGTAGCAGTTGTGTACGAATTGATTGAATTGATCATTGAAGCTTCACTCTGGTCTAAGGACTATTCCACATTTGATACTCACCCACAACACAAGACTTTGATTCAATTAATGCTTATTTCATTTGTGTGATTGTACATGTTCAAATGTGATGTGTATGCTCAATCACATGTCGATCAAACCCAAAAATATTTTTGAGTGTTTTATATGTTTTTGAAAGTGATTTTATACTTTCGTGTTTTTAGTTTTTCTTCAAAATGCATTTTTGTGTTTTTCTTCAAAAACTGATTCAGAGGCTGTTTCGCGAGAAGCTCGTGACTTAGAGCTTCCTGCAAAATTTGCTTAAGGGAAATTAAGAAGTCACATTTTCATACAGAGGGTCTCGCTATTGCCTTGTGAGTATTTCGCGACTAAACTCTTTTCGCAAAACGTTTTTCGCCAAAAACTGGAAATTTTTCAATTTCATACCAAGGCTATCGTGACTATCTCACGACTGTTTCATGACTAAAAGCTTATCGCGAAAGCTTCAGTGTGTCTCGTGACTAATATCGCAACTGCCTAACTCGAGAAAAATGCGTGTTTTCAGTTTTTATGTAGTAGATGTGACAGTTTTTCAAAGACTTAGTTTTTCCCTCGCATTGCCTCTCTCGAACCCCACTCAACCCAAAATCAATTTTCACTCAAACCCCATCATTTTCAAGCAAAAATCTCTGCAAAATCTCTTCAAGGTATGTTTTCCTAAACATTGTTTTCATTTTTGTCTTAGATTATGTAGATTTTAGCTTAGGGTTTTAAAAATTGGAGATTTTCGAAAACTGGGTTGGGGTTCTTATTTTTCTGAAACCTTTTTCAAAATTTTGATTGGGCTGAGTCCCATTTGTTATGTTTGTATCTGTGTTGGCCCCATGAGGCATTCTAATCATGTATTGAGGCAAATTTCATCATGTTCATGCATTTTTCAGAGATGTTGTGTTCTGTTGCATGTTAGGTGTTTGATAGAATGTCCTAGTGGCATTCTAGTGTTGAATTGGACTTTAGTGAGTTCCCTTTGCTTGAGTTTACTCCTGTTTGCCCATGTTTAACATGTTTTGGTCAATGAATGTGTGTTCTACACACTTTGCCCAAGTTATGCCCCAATGCCATGCCATGCACACACTAGGCATCCTCTAGGCACACCCCAGGCACCTCCTGCTGCACTCACTTGCATCAGCACATGCACAACACATCCACACACATGCACAGTCACTTAAATTCATGCATTGTGTTTATGTTTACATGTTTGAACACTTATAGCATGCTGCTTTAAGTATGTTTGCTTTGTTTTGAGTTGGTTATACTCTGTTTTAAGTTGTTTTACTTCTGTTTTAGAACTGACTTGAATCTAATCAAGTTTTGTGTTCTATTTTTTTTTTGTGTCTGTGCACTTGTTTCTTTCCTTTGTTTTCTTTGTACATGTGCAGATGTCTCCATTTAAAGCTTAGCTGTGAAAGGAGGCAATAGCAAAGGGAAAGAACCAGTGATTGATGTTGATGACCCTTCACCGAGGTCAAAGAGGACACATTTTTCAACAGGAGTGTATGACCCTGACTTGTTCAGATCTTATGCTGCATTTCAGACCTATACAAACTACTTTCGAGATGCTCCATTGCTGGTTGAAAAGGCTGTTGATCAGCCATCTCTCCTAGACACCAATATTCCCATATGGTTTGCCACCAAGGATTGGAACTTTCTTCTCTCAAATCTTAAGGATGCATACGAAAACTCGGTGAAAGAATTTTATGCCAATGCCATTGTTGAAGGAGAGGAAATCAAGTGCTGGGTGAGAGGAAAGCAGTTCTTAGTTACACTCGTCTACTTGGCCGAAATTCTACACATCAACAGGCCAATATTACCTATCCCACTGGTATATGATGAACTGAATTCGGATGAGAAGGTTCTTCGGGAAGCTTTAGGAGCTAATTTGGAATTCTCCTCCAATGGGAAGTCAATAAGTGTGGCATCTCTTTCTCCCAAATTAAGGCTACTCACAATGATCATGTTTAGCAACCTCTATCCTCTGTCCAACACCGGTTACATGAATCTCGGTCGAGCATTATTCTTGCATGATCTGATAATTCACGTGGAGATTGATGTGTGCTCTCATATTTTCCACATTGTGGCAAAAACGGTTGACCGGACTACTTCAAGGAATTGTATTCCTTTCTGTCACCTTATCTCAAGGATTTTGAAGCTCAAAGGTGTACATCCCTTAGAAGATGAGCACCCATATCCAAGGCCAAGTCCAATTAATATCCGCACTCTCCATGCAAGCATGAGTCACACCAAGAAGAATACCAAGCAAGAAAGTCATGCTACTTAGGGAAGCTCAAGCTCTACCTCCCATGTTTATAATGAACAGCAAGACAACATCATGACTACTCTCCAAGAGATCATTACCAAAATATTCGGACTAGCTACCATCATGCACTCCCAACAAATTCGTTTCGACACCAAGTTCACATCTCTCTAGACTCAAATGGACCAAATTCAGAGGAAGCTAGAGGAACATGAAGACTAGCTATTCCATGAAAAAAAGGGGGAGATGGTGTCGTTAATAGGGGAAGTGTAGTGATAGGGGGAGTGTAGTGATAGGGGGAGGAGAAGCTAGTAACTGCTATTTGGTTTATTGTTTTTACTACTTTCATTTAAAGCTTTAGTACTCTACTTTTAATTTCAATTTATATTCAGTAGTTGTGTTTATCACAATGCTTTGTAGCATTTTTTTGTGCTTTTAAGATATTGCTAATATGTCTTAAGTACCTCACACTTGTACCCTAGTAGGATTTTGGATTCTAAATGCATATACTTCGTGTATTTTGCATTGGTTGTGTGTTGGACATGCAATTGATCATTGTGGTTGGTCTTCATTGCATTGCATGTCCGGATGAGCATTTACTAGTTAAATGTTCATTGTAGTCATTCTTTAATGACTGTTCTTGTATGATCAAGATATGCTTACATGTTATATAGTGTTTACAAACTTGATCACATTTTACTTGTGCTGCAACTATTGGTAGTCTTAACAATATTTATTTTATAATTCAACTAAAATTCATACGAAGGATGATCTTATTCAGATGATTTAACAATAAAAACTCAAGAATTAATTGTCTAAGGTAGTTTCATGCAATTGATTGATTTTAGGCAAAACAAAACTAGTGAATTAGTTCGCAGGGAATACTATGCATTTAACGTGCCCGGAGTCTACGATAAATCAAAGGATTATACAAAGCTAAAAACTTTTCTAGATGAGTAAAACAATCAAAAACATAAAAACATAAGCATTAAAACCAATAAATAATTGTTAAGAACATTCCAATAAATGGTTGGGTTTCACCCCTTGCCTTAGCAAGGCTTCTAGCAAGCCATAACACAAATAAAACTCTAAAAACTGTAAAGAAACTTTAAGAATTTGGACTTTTGGTAAACTACAAAGTTGTAGAACTTTAAGTTATCTTTCCAGCCCAACTTGACTCATCTCAATTGAACATCTGTGCCGAAAGTTATACTCCAAATACTAACTGGTGTGCAAGCTGGAATCCTAATCCGAATTGGACTTGGATTAGGTGCAAATTTCCTTTGATTCCTTGCTCCAATTGGACTTGAATTTAATTGGGTTGGCCTTCTTTGACTTCATCATGGCTATTGTAAAATTAAATCTCATTAGCTTTCTTCTTTGCACAAATCCACTTATTTATTTCATTATCCTGGAAAAGACAAATTCATGCATTAAAATTTAATTAAGCACAAAATTGATTATTCAGCATTATTCCAAAACCAATTATAAAATGCATGAATTAGCTCAAAATAAGTATGATAATGCTTTCTAAAAATGATATAAATGTGGAAAATTAAGCTATTATCAACTTGTTCATGTACATACCATGTATTCAACTTGTCATAAGCTTAATGAAAGTTTTGTTTGTGTGCAAGTGTTTCAAGTTACAGGTATATACGTGCAAGTGCTTCACATCTTCTAGATTAGGTGTGAGTGAGTTTTGCCACTGTTCCCAAACTCACGTTTAAGTCTAGAGTCTATTTTAGGGGTTTTATCACAGAATAGCCAAAGCGGGAGATTGTAAAGTTGTAATTTACAACTATATGTTTTGTTGGCTTTAATTCCGTGCCAAATTTGATTGTAATTTTACTCAATCTTTTGTACCCTGTATTTATTGTGGGATTTAAGTGTAAGGGTTGTGTGATAGAGAGAGAGAGTGTGATGACTCAAGCAATTGAAGATAGAAGAGTTTTCGCGGGTAGCTCACGACTAAGCATCCCGCGAAATGATGCGTGTGCCCTACACATGACTGGAATGCGAAAAGTTAGGACAGATGAAGATAGTTGTGTTTCGTGAGTAGCTTGTGGGTAAGCCTTCCCGCGAGACACTCGCGAAACATTCTGTTTTGCCTGACTGTGCTATCTGATACATACTTTTTGTACCCACACTATATATACCCACATTATCCACAAAAGTTGAGGAGTGCTTTAGAGAGAAAACTCTAGCCACAAACCTTGAGAGTTAAAGATTGTTATACCCACATTTCTCTACACAATTGCTTGTGAATTTTCCTCAACTCCTACCTCCCTATTTCCATACCATTGAGAGGTTGATAGCCCAAACACTTATCACACCCTTTCAGAGTGTTCAGTGAGGTTTTGGTGCTCTTGGGAAGCATTGGAAGAAGCCAAGGATGGCAGATGCAACATGGAGCTTGTTGTAGGATTCAGAGAGCTAGACAAGACATGGTTTCGAGAAGCCTTGTTGGAGCAGGAGCTTGGAGGACTTAGGTACATCGGGTAGATTAGGCTTGGAGGGTCTTTTGCTAACCCATGTATCTCAACTGATTGTCTAGTGGATCGATTACTGCTTGGAGGGCGACGGAGAGGTTTTTCACTGAGTTCTTCGATTTCCTTTTCAATAACACATCAGCGTGTTATCTTATGTTTGTATTCTTCTTCCCTACTCTTTTACCTTTCATTTTACTACTGTGTTATAATGTTTATGGGTTAGAGTAGCTTGTATTAAATAGTATTAAATAGCTCTTGTGTTTTCACATATTTTCGAGAATTCATTCAGTTTCCTCTTTGATAACACATCGGCATGTTATCTTGTATTTGCATTCTTCTTCCCTACGCTTTTAGCTTTGATTTTACTGATTGATATATGATGAATATGGCTTAGAGTGGTTTATTGTTTGTTCACTTGCATTTTACTGATTGATAAATGATTGTATGTTATTTTGGAAAGAGAATGCCAATGATGAAGAGTGTAAAGTCTGTCATACTTCCAGGTGGGCAACAAATGAGAATGATAAGGAGAATAATAGGAAAGGTAAGGAGAATAGTAGGAAAGATAAGGATAATTTGATGAATGCTTCACTCAAGAGAAGAAAGAAAAAGCTACTAAGGTTTTGCATTGGTTTCCTTTAAAGCCAAGACTACAAATGTTGTTTATGTCTCCCAAAACATCTTCTTCAATGAAATGGCATGCTGAGGGTCAAACAAATGATGGAATAATAAGACATCCCATCGATTCTCTTGCTTGGAAAACATTTGACAATCATTATATAGATTTCTCATTTGACCCTTGCAATGTTAGACTTGGATTAGCAGCTGACGGATTTAATCCTTTTGGGAATATGAGTGTTTTGATTCCTTACAATCTACCTCCTTGGATGTGCATGAAAAGATCTTCTTTCATATTATCCTTGCTTATACCTGGGCCAAGTTCACCTTTAAATGATATAGATGT
This sequence comes from Quercus tomentella, assembly GCA_028535165.1. Lineage (NCBI taxonomy): Eukaryota > Viridiplantae > Streptophyta > Magnoliopsida > Fagales > Fagaceae > Quercus > Quercus tomentella. Next base: position 36,745,666 of record JAPQVY010000089.1, read on the forward strand.
GTATTTACAACCTTTAATAGAAGAATTGAAGGAATTGTGGGATGATGGAATATCAACTTACAACGTGTCTTCTAATAAGAATTTCAAGATGCATGTAGCATTGATGTGGACGATAAATAATTTTCTTGCATATGGTGATTTATCTGGTTGGAGCACTAAAGGGGCCTTTGCGTGCCCTTCTTGTAATTTTAATACTCGATCTCAATGGTTAAAATATGCAGGGAAATATTGTTATATGGCTCATCAATGATTCTTGGAAGAAGATCATAGCTTCCGTAAAGATAGAAAATTTTTTGATGGGACCGATGAAATGGAAAAAGCCTCTGTTATACCATCTAGCATTGACATCATGGTGCAAACTGAAGGCATTAATTGTATTTTTGGGAAGAAAAAGACCAAAGTCCAAAGAACAAAGAGAAAGAGAAAGGAAGACGTAGACCAAGAACCAAAAGGATGTAAGAAGAGAAGTATATTTTTTGAATTGCCTTATTGGGAGAATCACATGTTGCGGCATAATCTTGATGTGATGCATACAGAAAAAAATGTTATAGATAATGTACTTGTCATTGTGCTAGAATTGCCACGCAAGACTAAGGATAACTTGAAGGCACGTCTTGACCTAAAAGATATGCGTATAAGACATAAACTTCACCCAGAAAAAAGGGGAGATGATAAGACATATATGCCACGATCTTGTTTTACAATGGTTCCAAAAGAAAAGGATAGTTTCTTGAGAGTTTTAAAGAAAATAAGAGTTCCAGATGGCTATGCTTCAAACATTTCACGTTGTATCCAACTTAAACAACGCAAAATTTCTGGTTTGAAGAGTCATGATAGTCACATTATAATGCAACAACTTCTTCCAATAGCAATAAGAGGAGCTTTACCAAAGAAAGTCAATATGGCTTTAATAGTTTTATCTTTTTACTTCAAAGAAGTATGTTCCAAAGTCCTACAAGTAGAAGATCTTGAGAAATTTGAGTTCAAATTGCAATGACATTATGTGAATTGAAAAAAATATTCCCTCCTTCTTTCTTTACTGCCATGGTTCATTTAGTCATCCATTTGGCCACTGAAGGAAAAATTGCTAGACCAGTCCATTATCGTTGGATGTATCCCATTGAGAGGTAAGTCATAATTATTTAAATTTTTCAATGAAATCCATTATTCCACTATTGATCTTCTGTTTCTAAATAGGTATCTCTTAAGACTTAAGTCTTATGTGCGTAATAGAGCTCATCCAGAGGCCTCTATTGCTGAAGGATACATTGCAGAAGAGTGCTTAATATTCTGCTTGCGATATTTGGAATCCGTTGAGACAGTACTCAATAGACCCATTAGAAACATTGATGATGCTACAGGAGCAATGTCGAATATTCAACTTGATTCAACTGAATGGGTACAAGCATATCGTTATAGTCTATTTAATAGCAATGAAATTATTCCATTTCACGAGTAAGTAATATTGATAAATATGATTCATATTTAAGCATGTTAATCAAATGATAACTCATAATAATAACACATGCTACACTTGTTTATATAGGTTACACAAGGAACGAATAAAGAGCAGAATACGTCCACGTCATGTACCAAAAGGAATAAGATCCATATAGAAGAGTTTTGTGACTAGTTTTGAAATTATGTAAGTAATTCATTACTAATAATTTTTAGCATACAATAGAAGTAGTATAAGGGTTACTTAGCTCATATTGATATATCATATATAATTTTAGGTTGTGGCCATGAGTAATACTGAAATGGTGAAACTTACTAATAAAGTTAGATGGCTTGCTGAAGGTCCCAATTCTGAAGCTAAACGAATGAAACAATATGTTCTCAACGGTACTAAATTCTGAACTAAAGATTATGAGGAAAATAAGAAAACTCAAAATAGCGAAGTTAGTGTAACAACAGAAGGAGGCATTACTTACTATGGTGTTCTGTCTAACATAATTGAATTGAATTATTATGATAATTTGAGGTACATATTATTCAAATGTGATTAGGTTGACGTTGATACAAGTAAGGGAACCAGGTGGGATTTGGTGTAGAGTACCCTATGTTAGGTTGATTTCTTGTATTCTTGAGTCGAATAAGGGTATAGACGAAGACTTCCTCATCGTCTCGGGTGAATGACATGATGGTTTGCACTGCCCTACCCAAGATAGGGAACCAGGTGGGATACCTGAGAGCCTAGAATAACTTAGATTGCCCTCTTTCCCTATCTTGCTACTTTACTTATAAAGAGAATTTTTTTTTTTTTTTTATATTATTATTTTTTAAAAACTAACTCCTTTCCTTTCCATTTCCTCAGTAGACGAATTTCACACTACCACGAACAAAAATCTAGTGAACTTTGTACATCTCAATCAGATTCTTCAATCAAAGATCTTCCTTCACCAAGATGAACAATTTTGGGCGATGCACGTAATCCTAGGTTTCAAGCTAATCTCCACTCGCTTTCAATCTCCCAAGCATGTGAATAAAGCAAAGACTTAAAGCTAGCCTTGATCGACATAGATGTCCCTAATTTCCTGAACAAACCTCCACCCTCTGGTACACAGGATGCTCCGCTGCCCGCCCTACTTACAGCCAAGCTCCTTTACTCCCACGAGAAACCTCTTCCCTCCAATGACGAATGGGAAGAGCCAAGTAATGAACCAACTTAGGAAGTGATCCCGAGGACTCTCCAACATTCACTTATCGTCACCTCATTGTCGCACAAGTCAGTACAAGCTAGGAAGTAGCGAACATTCCTGAAGCCATGGTACTAGAGGAGAAAATGCCTAACTTGCTCGCGTTACTCATGGCCCATGTAGGGGGAGATGCCCCTATGGTACCTATTGTATCGCAGCCACCTACTCCTGCCCCATTCCATATTCCAACTACTAATGCCCTCGAGAAAAAGAGAAAAAGGGGGAAACAGATTGAGGATTCTAAAGAAGGGGAGATACCCTAGCCCATACAATAGCCATCTAACAAGGAGCTTAGAGTCACAAGAGCTCAACAAAAGAAAGGCACTTCTGCCGAAGCTGGCAAGGGCACCAAAAGCGAGCAGCAGTCCAAGGCCACTATATGGAACCTTGCCTTCATGATGACATGCAGGAGTTGAAGGGGCTGAGGAAACGTGAAGTGTTCCTCTCACTGAAGAGGGATTTTGCAAAGGTTAGTCGAGCACCTCTACTTTTCCACAATTCTCTCATATTACTTAACAAGATTATAAATCGTGTAAGTAATTCCTTTGAAAACAGGCAGTCCAAGCAGCCTTTGTAGCCGAGGAATGGGTGGACCACGCTCTGTCCTAGTCTTAGAAGGCAAAGGGTAAGCTTGTACAATTGGACAAGGCCTTAGCCTACTCTGAGAAAAAGTATAAGGACCCACCTTTTCATTTAGCTAAGGCCGAGAAAGGGCGTAAAAACGCCAAGGCTACCATAGCAGGGTTTGAAAGGCAAGTTGAAGAGCTATAGGCTTTATTGAAGAAGAGCGAAGCGCAGCTAGGCCTGGCCAACGAGAAGATTAAATGCTAGCAAAAGTAGCTCGAGAGCAAAGATGCTAAAAAGGTGAAGGCCGAGCAAGCGGCATACGACGCTAGCATGACTAAGACCGCCCAAAGTCTTACTGCCTAACTTAGAGATGTAGCTCGGGATTTTTGCATCGAAGTTTAGGGCGAAGCCCTCAATGTTGCTAGAGTTAGTGCTAATGCTGAAAAAGAGAAAGAGGTTGCCACCTAGTTGTTCCTAGCTTAGGACTTAAGAAGATTTTGTAATGGGCTAGGTTTAGATAACGCCCCTCTCTCTCTTCTGTTTTTTTTTTTTCTTTGTTCTTCTGTTCCCTTGTAATTCAACCCTTGCATGAATATATGCAAGTTTATTTACATTCCTGCCTTGCATGAACTCCAAATTCCTTACATTGCTTGTTATAACACATGTTTTATTGACTAAAACATATAACCAAAGTATGTTAAACCCTTTTAAACTTAACTTAATCCAAACAATATGGTCCATGAGTTCGAACAACCTTTTAATCACACGTTTGATCTGAACATTATGTATCAAGACTTTGCCAAAAACTTAAGTATTTTCATGTAAGGGTTAATTTACCCAAGGCTCGTGACTTGAGGAGTCGAATAAATCCAAGGTTCTATTTAACACTTAACCAATTTTAGGTAAGGATTAATTTACCCAAGGCTTGTGACCTGAGGGGTCGAACAAGACCAAGGTTCTGTTTAATACTTAACCAATTCCACATAAGGGTTAATTTACCCAAGGCCTGTGACCCAAGGAGCCGAACATGACTGAGGTTCTGTTTAACCCTTAACCAATTTCACATAAAGGTTAATTTACCCAAGGCCTGTGACCTGAGGAGCCAAACAATACTAAGGTTCTATTTAACACTTAACCAATTTCACATAAGGATTAATTTCAATGAAAAACAACCTGTTAACTAAAGATCAATCAACGAATAGATGAGAACTAACTAGAATCCACTGTATTATTAATAATACATACATACGTAGGTTATTTACATTCCATGGACACAGAACAACATGTTCATCTAAATCTTCTAAGTAATAAGCCCCAATTCCCACTACTGAAGTTATCCTGTATGGGCCTTCCCAATTAGAACCTAACTTTCCCTATGAGAGATTCTTTGCCATTCCCACTACTTTCCTTAAAACCAAATCTCTAGGAGCCAATGACCTCATCTTAACTCGTCATACCTTTGCCTGAGTTTCTGCTGATAATGTGCCATTTTAACCATGGCTACCTCTCTTCTTTCATCAACTAAATCTAAGCTTGCTAAAAGCAAATAGTCGTTCTCTTCTACATTGAACTAATCAGTTTTCAAGGTCGGGAACCCTACCTCAAGAGGTATGACTGCTTCGGACCCACAAGTCATTGAGAATGGAGTTTCCCCTGTTAATCTTCAGGGCGTGGTATGATACGTCCATAATACATGGGGTAATTCGTCCACCCATTTTCCTTTCACTTCATCCAGCCTTTTCTTCAATCCAGACACTATGACCTTATTGACTACTTTTGCCTGCCCATCTCCCTGTGGGTAAGCTAGAGTAGAATACTTATTTCTGATAACTAGTTCCCCACAATACCTTCTAAAGGTTTTACTGTCAAATTAGAGTCTGTTATCTGAGATCAGAGTATGGGAATCCCGAATCTAGTAAAAATGTTCCTCCATATGAGCCTTTTTGCATCTATGTCTCTAATGTTAGAAAGGGGCTTGGCCTCCACCCATTTTGTGAAGTAATCAGTTCCGACGAGAAGCCACCTTCGATTTCCAGTAGCCCTTGGGAATGGCCCCACTATGTCCAAGCCCCACTGAACAAATGGCCAAGGACTAGAGAGTGGATTCAAAACCCCCCTAGGTTGATGAATATTTAGGGCATATCTTTGACACTGATCACACTTCTTAACATAATCTTGGGCAGCCTTTTGCATGCTTGGCCACCAATATCCCTAGGTGAGAGCTCAATGCGATAAAGACCTTCCTCCAGTGTTACTCCCACAAATTCCTTCATGTAGCTCCTCTAACAAGGGTTCTACAACCTCTGGGTGAACACACAATAGATACGGTCCCGAGTGAAAGCATTTATACAATTTCTGCTCCTCAGAAAGCCAATCCCATGGGGCTTTTCTACATGTCTTCTTCGCTTCACCTTTGTCCTTGGGCAACAACCCTCCCTTTAAGAATGAAACTAAGGGGTCCATATAGCTTGAACCTATGCTATGCACTCTAACTGGTAGCTAGTTATTATGGCCAGGAGCTACCAAATCTTCTACAATTATGACAAAGGGTAGGACTAGTCCTGAAGAGGTGGCTAACATAGCTAATGAATCTGCATGGGATTTTTGTCCTCTCAGGATTTTCCTTAGAGAGAAACTTTTAAAGCAAGGTTGGGCATGCTTAAGTTTAATGAGATACTCCTGCATTCATTGATCTTTTGCCTCAAATTCTCTATTGACTTGCCCGACCACCAACCATGAATTTGAATAAACTTCTACAACTTTGCCTCCAACCCTGCCAACCATTACCATCCCGGCCAATAAAGGTTCATACTTTGCTTCGTTGTTTATGGCTGAGAAACCCAACCGCAAGGATTTTTCCACAACTATCTTCTCAAGGGATACCAGGACAATCCCCACTTCAAAGCCCTTTTGGTTCACTACTCCATCCATATATACTTCCCAAGCTATGGGAGAAGAAGCAGAAACAGCCAGGACACTCAGTCTTAACTTCTCGTCCCCCACAACATCTTTGGTAAACTTTGTGACCAAATTCGCCAAAACTTGCCCCTTTACAGCAATATGGGGCATGTATTTAATATCAAAGGCTCCGAGCATGGTCCCTTACTTAGCAATCATTCTTGTATGATTAGACTTTCATAGTAGTGCTTGTAAAGGGAGTTATGCGAGCACCATGACAATATGTGCTTGGAAATAATAAGGAAGTTTCCGTGTAGTATGTATGATGGCCAAAACTACTTTTTCCAATGGTAAATAGTGAGTCTCTGCCTCTTGCAAAGATTTTCTTACATAATAGATAGGCTTCTGCACTCCATTCTCTATTCTAACCACAACCAAACTTACTGCATGATAGATGACTGCTATATAAGCATATAGCACCTCCTCCCTCTTAGGTCAGGAGAGAACAGAAGGACGCAACATGTATTGCTTCAATTCCTCAAAAGCTATTACATGCTCCTCAGTCTGTTCGAAGTTTTTCCATTGGTGAAGGAGCTGGAAAAAAGGGCTGACATCAATCTATTGACCGAGAAATAAACCTATTTAAAACAACTGTCATTCCTATCAATTTTTGTACTTCTTTGGGACTCCGAGGTGGATGCAACTCATTAATAGCCTTGATATTGTCAGGATTAACCTTTATTCTCTGGTGTGTAGTCATGTACCCCAAAAATTTTCCCGAGCTGACGCCAAACGAGCATTTAGATGCATTAAGACACAGTCTATGTTTCCTAAGCACTGAAAATACATCTTCTAAGTCCTTCAAGTGCTTAGAAACCTGCTTACTCTTCACCACCATGTCATCAATGTATGCCTCAACAGTCCGCCCGATCTACGATTCGAACATTCGAGTCACCATTCTTTGATACGTAAACCCAGCATTCTTTAGGCCAAAAGGCATCACCTGATAATGGTAATTCCCAGTGAAAGTTTGGAAAGCTGTCTTCTCTTGGTCAGACAGTGCCAGAGGTATCTGATGGTATCCCTGAAAAGCATCCAAGAAACTCATCCAAGGATCTCCAACCATCACATCCACTAGCTGATCAATTCGAAGAATGGGGAAAGGATCCTTCGAGCACACCTTGTTCAGATCCGTGAAATCAATACACACGCACCATTTCCCGTTCTTCTTTTTCACCACCATAGTATTAGCCAACCACTTAGGATAAAAAATTTCTTTGATTACCCCGGCCTTTTTAAGTTTGTTCACCTCTTCCTTCACTGCCTTGGCATGCTCCCTTGAGGAGCGTCGGGGTGGTTTCCTTCTTGGCACAACACTATGACTTACATTCAGCTGATAACATAAAAACTCAGGGTCTATTCCGAGTGCCTCATAAGCACTCCATGCAAAGACATCCACATTATTCTTCAAAAAATCCAAAAGCTCTACCTTCTCAACAGGGGGCAACCAAGCCCCAACCTGAGAATACAAATATTCATCTGAACCGATCTTCTCCAGAGAGCAGTCCTTGTAACTCAACCTCAAGTCCATCCTTGGGGCTAGTTAATTGCTACAGGGCCTCCACCTCCCCCCCTCCCCCCCAATTGGAACTTTATCCAGTGAATGTTGCTTAATAGCAACCACTAAACATTGTCTAGCGCCTGACTTCTAACCAATTCTCCAACATGTCCCCGTGTTGATGACATTGCCCCCATAGCATGAAGTTGGGGCCTCGCCAAAATAGTTGTGTAAGGGGAATAGGCTTTAACCACAATAAAGTTAACTTGCACCACCTCGTCCCTAGCCTACATGGGTAGCCTAATCATTCCTCGGGGAATTATAGTCCTTCCATCAAATCCAACCAAAGGTGAATCATACTTTTTCTAGATCCTCGGGCTTGAGATTTAACCCTTTGTACAAATCTGGATACATAATCTTAGCTTCGCTTCTCTGGTCCATAAGGACCCTTTTCACATTATATCCCTTGATCCGAAGGGTCACCACTATGGCATCATAATGGGGTTGGAAAGTCCCCACTTTTTCCTCCTTAGAGAAGCCCAAGGTTAGTTATGATTCTAGCCTAGCCCTCTTAGATTATTGGGCTTGTAAATCTGCCTTGCAGGCTGGTGCAAAAACTACTTCAATTTCCCAGCCTTCACTAATTGACCCAAATGGTCATGTAAGGTTCTACAATCCTCTGTAGTATGTCCCTTATCCTGATGGTAGTGACAATAAAGACTCTGATTATGCTTGGTCAGGTCTCCCCCCATCTTATTGGGCCATTTGAAGTAGGGCTCATTTTTTACCTTCTCAAGGATTTGGTAAACTGGCTCCTTAAAGAGCGAGTTAACCATTTGTGTGCTGGCCCCTAATGATTGGTTATTGAACTCTCTTTGAGGTCGATTATGATTATAACCTCCTGACTGAGGATCCCTCTTTTAAGGGGGAAACACTTTAACCTTACCCTTCCCTTGGGTTTGGTCCTCCTCCACCTGCTTGTGCTCGTCTATACGGTCCATAAGCTGATACATACTTCGAGTGAGTTTTATCGACAAAGATTTTCTCAAGTCATGCACGGTTGGTAGCCTAACCTTAAAGGTTCTAATGGCTACATCCTCGAAATCACCATCTATCTAATTGAACATTTCCCAATATCTATCAGAGTAGGTCTTCAAAGTTTCCCCTTCCCTTATCACCATGGACAACAGGGAATCCAAGGGCCTAGGGATTCTGCTGCACATCACAAACCTTGCTCCATAAGCCCTAGTTAGCTCTTCAAAAGATCTTATTGAACCCTCTTCCAATCCATCAAACCACCTCATAGCCACAGGCTCAAGGCTAGAGGAAAATACCTTGCACATAAGAGCCTCATTCCTCGAATGGATAGCCATCCTCTGATTGAAATGTCTTACATATTCCATAGGGTCGATTCTCCCACTATAAATGGTAAACATAGGCTATGTAAAGCGATAGGGAAGCTTGGCTCTATCAATCCTCCTTGCAAAGGGTGATTTTGAAATTTGGCGAAGGGCTTTGCTCATTGCATCATTCCCCATATTCCTAGGGGATGAGCTTTCTCCTCGCCTTCTCCTATGCTTCTCTAACTTATCTAAATGTGAAGATGTGGAGAAAGACTCACTGGGAGGTGTACTAGACCTTTGTCTATAGGTTCGGTCTCTACCCCTATCACGTTCCCACCGACATAACTTTTTGCGTAAATGGTTAATCTCCAGCTTAATATTTCAGGTTTATTGCTCATACAAAACATGAATTCTAGTTCTTGAGTGGCTCATTTCAATGCGTTCTGTATACTGCGTTTCCACCTTAACACTCGGGGTGTGGTTATGCTCCCTATCTCTCCTCCTTTCCAAATTAACAAAATGTTCCACACGCTAAGATCCAACAGATTCTTCCCGATCTTGTCTAGAGTTGGCCATAGCTTAGGAAGAGTGAACTACAAATGAAATTTCCACAGATGGCGCCAATTGTAAGTACTTAGAAAATAAAGGCCCAAGCCCACTAAGAACAGTGGTACCTTGTCCTTCAATCTAAGCCCTAACAATAGAATTTCTTTAGAGAGTGGGAAAATATTTCAAGTGCAATTCTAAACAAGTTTAAGTCTAAGACCAAAGAACCCAGAATAGTAGAGAGGTATAACATAAGTAAAGAATGAGAGAAAAACTCTCCTCGGGCATGTCCGAGGATTAATTTCTTATATATATCTTGTAAGGTTGAATTTAATCAACCATCTTGTTGGCTTTATTCCGTGCCAAATTTGCTTGTATTTCAACAATTAGTAACCCTGTATTTAGGTGGGATTCTTGTAAGGGTAGTGAGTGAGATAGTGTGAAGAAATGCTCAAGAGTATGCAAGAAAAACAGGGACTCGCAACTGGATCTCGCGGGTGACTTGCAGCTGCAAGCTACCAGAAGCTGTACACGTGCCAGGCATGCCAGAAGTTGAAGCCTCATGCCAGGGGGAGCACTACAGGACAAAATAGGACAACTAGCCATTCAGTTACCTCGCGACTAGAACTCACGACTCAGTCAAGCCGCGAGCCAGCTCTGTTTTGTAAAACCTGACTCTTCACATTCCATTCTCACCCCAGTATAAATATCCCTTATACCCACGAAAGAAAGAGAGCTTCCAGAGAGAATTTTGAGAGAGAAACCCTAGAGAAAAACAAGATTGATTCATCCCCAATTTTCATTAAGAGACTCTTCAAATTCCCCAACTTTCTTCCTCTCCATTGTTAAATCCTTGAGAGGTTTTTTACCAAAACCTTTTCTCACCATATCCATTACTGTGAGAGGGTTGTTTGGTGTTTTGGGAAGCAGTTAGGAAGGAACCAATTTCACATTGGTTGATGCTATGGTCAAGTAGCGGAATTCGGGAAGCTAGAAAAGAAATAGGTTTAGCGCAACCTCGTTGGAGCAAGAAGCTTGGAGGGCTTAGGTACACTGGGTAGATTAGACTTGGAGGGTCTATTGCTGTTCATGTATCCCAACTACATTTTCTAGTGGATTACTTACCGCTTGGAGGGCGGCGGAGAGGTTTTACGCCGAGGGCTTCGGTTTCCTCTTCGATAACACATCGTGTGTTGTCCTTGTGTTTGCATCTCTCTTTCCTTAATCTTTGCATTTTATTTTCTGTTGTGAATGTGATTTTAATTGGCTTAGATTGTTTACCAATTCTGTTTATAGCTTGTGTTCATTTTCCGCACACTTATTGTTTGTCATAAAGCTTGAATTGGTAATTTTGCCTTTGAGGGTCTAAACGTTCATAGTGTTTTATACACTATTTGAACTTTCATTTGGTATCAGAGCAAGTACACTTGTTGTGGTTTGAATACCTAAGTGTGATCCTTGACCTCTTGTGTTTATTTGCCATGGATTGTGCTTTGTATGCCTCTTTGTATGATTTGGTTGATGATAAATGTAGCATGTCACGTGTTTGTGAAAATGCCTCTATGAGTGTGGATCCTCATGATTGTGATGCTATGTTGCATGAATCATTTGATGTTATTGATATTCCAAATGACAAACTCTTGAAGAAAAATGCTAAGAAGTTTCAAAAGAATTTGGGTAAGTTATTTTGTGAAAAGGATGATTTGAGAAATATAAAAAACTTGCTGAAGATTCTCGTGAAAAGCTAAAAGAGTTTGAATGTTTGAATATGGACTTGGATGCTAAACTTGTTTTGTCTAACAAACTTGTTGATGAGTTAAAATGTGAAAATGAATCTCTTAAGATACATGCCAAGTGTTTGATTGCTGAACCCATTGATAAAAGGGGTGATAATATTTGTTGCAATCATGTTGTGGTACCTGATCTTGTGCCTATTGTGTGTTCTACCTCTAAGGACAAATCGGTGTACGTTCCTCCACACAAAAGAAATCAAAAGGTGGAGAGAAAGGCTGTTAAGTCAAAGCCTCTGTTTAGGTCTCAACCTAAGGCTTTGGATGGATCTAAGTTTGTTCCAACTTGCCACCATTGTGGTGTGATTGGTCATTTAAGACCTCAATGTCATAAGTTGAAGAGGGAACAAAACCATATTGCTAGATCCCTTCCCAAAAGGCCTAGTGGACCTAAACACAATGTGTGTCACCATTGTGGTGCCTTTGGTCATCTAAGACCTCAATGCCCTAAGTTTCATGCTTTTAAAAGAATCAAAAGAAAATAAAAACTTGAGTTTTTTGGAAATTGTGCTAAAAAGAGTAAACCGGTTTTGAGTGAAAATAACATGTTGTTAAAGAAAATGTTTAATGCTCTTAACTCCTTGACTATGTGCATCTCTGGTTTTCATTCTTTCAACCCTCGTCTCACTTCTCTTGAGACACTCATTCCAAACAATCGTTCTGTTTGGATGAGGAAGGGTTCCTATGGTTGAGCTTTTGCTCTTTTGGTCCTTGATCTAATTCTTTCGATCTTTGTTGGACCCTTCATGCATTAAATATCATATCTTCATGCATTTTGTGCATCTTGCATTTATTTGTATGCATTGTTTTGTCTTTGATCTTACTTTTATATTTCACTTCTTATGTGTCAAAAATCCAAAAACCACATAAAAAGTAGAAAATCAAATAGTTTGATTGACATTGCTGAGTTTTGTCTCAAAACTTGTTTTGCCTTGTACCTTTGTGCTAATGGTTTTGTGCATTTACGAGCGTAGCTTGTTCCTATGCACTCTTATCACTGTGGAAGAAATCTTGAAATCTATGTGACTGTTGTAAATAGATCTTCAAACTTGTCATGAATGATTAGTGAATGGTTATGTTGATCTTGAGACATGCATAGACTTGTGCCTATATATCTTCCTACTCTTTATTTTTTGTTTTTGTTAAAAAGAGCTCACCAAATGTAAATCTCCAAATGTAAAGAGATATTGAGCTGCAAAAGCCTGTCGCACATACTAGTATTCGACTAGGAAAAAGGGAAAGCGACCAAAAATAAAGTGTATGATTTTTCAAAAAGCCAAAGGCTATCTCATCAAGGTGAAATATCAGACATCATTCTCACAATGAGATTTGTTTGTTTCAAAAGGATCTAAATGATCAAATGACTGAATTGTAATGGAGCCAAATGAAAAGCTTCCATGTTATGTTATAATGTTTTTGTGGGAGGTCATATATGCATACTTCTATAATTAAGATGGGTCACATGATCTAGTGCTAATTGTGTATGCCTTGGTTGAATTGATCATTGAAGCTTCATATTAGACTAAGGACTATCTCATTGTTGATATCCACACACAACACACAAGTTTATGTTCAATGAATGTCATATTCATTTTTGTGATTGTACTTGATAAAATGTGTTTTCACATGCTCAATCTTTGTTGATTTAAATACAAAAAGATTTTGAGTGTTTTAGTTGTTTTTGGAAAGTATTTTGTTCTTACAAAAAACTGAAAATTTCAAAAACAGTGTTGCCCTATTTTGGCGACTCAATCGTGAGTCAGACAAGTCACATGCCATAATCGCGAGCTCACAGGTCGGTTTTGGCAACTTGTTTGCGAGTGGAAGGTCCAGTCGCGAGGGGTACACAGAGATTTTTGCGGCTCAGTTCGTGACTCACTCGCGAGTAAGACTTCCAGTTGCGAAAAACACTTAGCAAATTTTTTCAAAACTTTTGGCTTGAAGTGTTTTGGCGGGTGAAACTGGCGACTTTCTGGCGACTTATATCAGTCGCGAAAATCTCGTGTTTTGCATATTGAGGGTTATTTTCAAAGTTGTTTTCAAAAATTTTTTCATTTTTCCCCTCATGCATCATTATTATTGTTCATACCTTCCTCTCTTTCCCTCGTTTCTCCTTGACCCTTTGTCTATTCTTGACAAAAAGGGGGAAAGTATACTCTAGAGAGTATACCGGAGTGTTTTGTCATTTCTATATGACTCTTGTGCACATCCTTAGGGGGAGAAATTCTATTTCTCATGCACATTTGTAGGGGGAGAGATATTCCATAGGGGAGATGCATATACCAAGGGGGAGAAGACATTGTGTTAACAATAAAACTTTATTTTGTTTGTTTCTCTTTATGTTTGTTTTCTTGTATTGCATCATGTTTGTATGTTGGACATGCATACATCCTTATACTATTGTGCTTCATTGAATGCATGTTCGGATGATCATTTGCTTTGCTATGTGATCATTGTAGTCATTTCTTTATGACTGTTTTGGTGTATGATTAAGTTGCTCGCATGTTTCACATCATGTTTACTTGATCGTAATTTACTTGTTACATTATACTTGTCATTTTATTACTTGCTTTACCTTGAGGGTCTAATGTGTTTTGTGCAAGTGTTTCAGGTTACAAGTATATATGTTCCAAGTGCATCACAGCTTCTCATCATTCTGAAAGGGAGAAACTTTAAGCACTTTAAGTATATATTGTTTATGTTTATGGTAGTTTGTGGTTTGTACCCATGTTGCTTTTGTAAGCTTTTAGGGTTTGTTTTCATATTTTGTAGGCTTTATGGTTTGTACCGTGCTTTATGGGGAATTCTAACCTTTTGCCCTTAATTTTCAAAAAAATTAGCAATATACCCCTATTTCGAAACTATATAGGGATATGCCCCTGTTTCGATACTCGATTACCTTAAAATCGAGTTTCAATGAAATACTCGATTCGTAGAAAATCGAGTTATGCCCAATAAAACTTTAAAAAAAAAAAAAATGCATGGAACTCGATTTTAGGGAAGTCGAGTTCCAAAACGCTGCTACAGGCCTTTAAAACGTCACTATAGGGCTTAAAAACGCCACTATAGGGCTCCTTGAATATGGGGCAATCACACTTATAAAAAATTTGGCAGGAAAACGCCGCTATAGGGCTTAAAAACGTCACTATAGGACTTAAAAACGCCACTATAGGGCTCCTTGAATATGGGGCAACACACTTATAAAAAATTTTGCGGAAAAACGCCGCTATAGGGCTTTAAAACATCACTATAGGGCTAAAAAACGCCACTATAGGGCTCCTTGAATATGGAGCAATCCCACTTCTAAAAAAATTTGCATGAAAACGTCGCTATAGGGCTTTAAAATGTCACTATAGGGCTTAAAAACGCCACTATAGGGCTCCCTGAATATGGCGATAACACTTATAAAATTTTTTTTTGCATGGAACTCGATTTCCTAAGAGTCGAGTTCCATGCAAATTTTTTTTTTTTTTTTTTTATAACTTTGATCGGGCATAACTCGATTTTCTATGAATCGAGTATTTAATTGAACTCAATTTTAGAGTAATCGAGTATCGAAACAGGGGCACGCCCCTATATAGTTTGCAAACAAGGGCATATTGCCAATTTTTTAAAAAATTAAGGGTAAAATGCCAGAATCTCCATGCTTTATGCAGCCTTTATGCTTTGTTAAATCAGTACTTCTAACTAAATGTCATGCATTTTTTTAAGTACTATCACTCTTGTGCCCTTGTAGGATTGTTCCTAGATGCATATACTTAGTGTATTATGCATTGGCTGAGTATTGGGCATGCAAGTGATTTGCATTGATCTTATTAGCTTGTATGTCCAAGTGTTCATTCCAAGTGTGAATGAGCATTGTGGTCACTACCTTATAGTGATTGCTTGTTTGATCAAGCCATGGTTTGTTTCTTAACTCCATCTTTGCTTGATCACATCTTGCCTGCTTCATGTGCATTCCATCTTTGTTTATAGCTTGTGTTCATTTTCCGCACACTTATTGTTTGTCATAAAGCTTGAATTGGTAATTTTGCTTTTGGGGGTCTAAACGTTCATAGTGTTTTATACACTATTTGAACTATCATATCTTATTTAAGTTCTACAGCAGATAATGCACTATTCACTTTCTCATTTCTCTATTTCATAGAAAAATAATGCACCCTAATTTCTAGGAGACTCCCTTCCTTTTATATCCCCCTTCTTTGCATCTTAACCCTCCTATATGTCTCTAGGCATTCTTGAGATACTTGTCCCATCAAAACTCTGCTGAAGGTGGTGGAAATGGCTGCTAGCTGTGAGGTTACTATTCAGGGGTCATTTCCTCATTAATGCAGCTGATAAGGTTGGTGCAATTCATTCAATGCGGAGGAGGAAAGTGTTCCTTCCAGGAATCTTCCTCCTATCGTCCTTGCCTTCGCCGCTACCCCTTCTCCTTACCTTGGAACATCACAAAACGCTAATTGTCTTGATTCTACTTTCATCCTCGGGTGGATGAAATCCTCAGTGCACATTTATCTCTTCGAACTTGGACTAAGCAAATTATTCTCTGATCCAATCCTCCTTGGTCCTCGAACCCCTCACAGATCAAATGGAAAAATAGCTTCTAATTGACAAGAAATTTGACATGCATGTCAAAAAAATTATAGAAAACATATAATTTAATTGAGAGATTTAGAAAATATTAATCCAAAAAAATGTTATGGGATACTTAAAATTGATCCAGATAAAACTTGATCCCACCATATAAAAACTTTTAATTAATATTATACTAGTATGTAACTCCATACATATGCACAAGTATAATTAAAAATAATTATAATTACTTGGTTTAATTTATACCTTTTTTGTGAAAATATTGAAATTATACATGGCATTAGCTTACATTTTTTTTTTTGAACCATAGATTTCTAAAATATGTAATGATTTCTCATTATATATATATATATATATATATATATATAATTTAAAATTTTAATTGAATTTAAACTCTTTGGTTTTGCACCCAATAATTTACTTGTCACAAAAATTAAAAAATTAGATGAACATGTGGCACAAAATTGAACTACAATTGAAATCCAATTTAAAATCTAATTGAATTTGGACTTTTCGATTTTTGCACTCAATAATTCACTTGGCACAAAAATAAAAAATTGAATGAGACACATGGTGCACAATTGGACTACAATTGAAATTCTATCTAAATCTTAATTTGATTTCCTCTGAGTTTTGACTTTTAATATATATATGTATATATATTTAACAAACTTTCCATTTTCTATCCTACTTACTATTTTTTTTATCATCACAGATTTTTTTTTCATTCCAATACTAAATAATTTTTTTAAAGCCAAAGATGTGGCTATCCAAATTTTATATGCAAGAGGGAATTACAAAATTTCCGAACAAGGTTTGTCTTTTTCCTCTGCCGTCCAAGAAGCTTTACAGAATGTCAGTCTGTCAGAGGATGTCTACAACATCACCAAGCAGATGCAAGGGGTATACTTTAAGATAATGGATAAAAGAATGCTTAAGGAAGTTGAGATTTAATTGGCTATAGAATTTGAAGCACATCTGTTTGGAAATAGTTATTTAGCTTTTTGCTGAAATGTTTTTGTTGAAAATATGCTAAAGTTTACTTGTACTTTAAAAATGTAAGAAAAAAAAAATGGTTTTAAAAAATTATAGATAAAAGCTAAAAGCTAAAAATTAAACTTATAGAGATCTATTTGGGATCCGCTTATTTTGTTGAAACTAAAAACTTTTTACTGGAAGTATTATAGATAAAGGTAAAAGTTAGCTGAAATAATACAATGAGACCTATAAATAGTACCAAAAAGTATAGTGGAGCCATGAATAGTAGAAACAATAAGCTGAATAGTAAAATAAACTACATTTTTAATTTAGAGCCAAACACAAACTAAGTTCATGCCAAATGGACTGGCTTATATGATTGTAGAGTTTTTGACCATTATTTTTTATCTTGTAGCTGAACTTGAATAGACTTCACTTTCTTCCTTCTATTTTGTACTTTACTCTCTCTCTCTCTCTCTCTCTCTCTCTCTCTCTCTCTCTCTCTCTCTCTCTCTTTACACCTATTCGAACCTCGCCTATATCAAGAATCGAATTGTACCTTATCCAAATGATAAAGACCAATTGTCATACACCTTTAAAGTTTGAGAGTATTTGAATTTTACTCCCTAAAATTTGGAGTTTGAGAGTATTTGAATTTTACTCCCTAAAATTTGGAGGTGTTTGGATTTATACCCTGAAGTTTCAGAATTTGGATTTTACTCCTTAATGTTTTATTGCGTTTGTGTCAACAACCCCTCTGTCCATATTTTGTGTTAAGTGCCACACAAACTCGCCATGTGAAACTTTTAGGTGTAAAATCTAAACACCCCAAAACTTCAGGGATAAAATCTAAATTTTAAAATTTCATGATGTAAAATCCAAACACCCTCAAACTTTAAAGGTGTAGTTTACAATTTAGAGTTTTTTTACTAATATTATTGGTTATCAAATTCAAATATAATATTTCAGGAAATCAAAAAGTTACTCAAATTACCAATATTTCATACTCATCATCCACACTACATAGATGGTACCATTATTCTCTCTCTCTCTCTCTCTCTCTCTCTCTCTCTCTCTCTCTATATATATATATATATATATAAAAGCTTCTGCCTGAAGTTATATAGTTATGTAGCCGCTTTTGGAACAAAAGTTTGCTAAACTTGAATTCCAAGTGAAAATCAAATTTAACAAACTCGAGTTCCAAGCAAATAACTTCTCATGTGGATCATCTAATGTGGTATTTTTAATAAGACGATCCACATGAGCGACTATTTGCTTGGAACTTGAGTTTATTAAATTCGATTTTCACTTGGAAACTCTAGATTAACAAACTCAAGTTCCCAAAGGGGTTATACAACAAAATAACTTTGGGCAGAGGCCTTTTTAGTATTTTTTTTTGCAAAAACTAAATATCTGACAAAAATACCCTAAACTTTGCTTTCTATAAATAAAAATTTTAAAATCAAAATTGAGTTAAGTCATGAACCTAAAAAAAAAAGAAAAAAAGAAAGAAAGTAAAATATTGTAATAGAGTGATAGCAGCGAAAATTTTTTAGGTACTTTCAGAGTATAGTAAAATGGTATTCCATTCTCTTGCATTTATGGTGAACCTTAATATGAATTTAATTAGTGGACCCCACTATGAATATGAGAGAAGGGAATATCATTCACTTTACTCCTAGGATGACTTTTGTAGATAATCAAAGATCTTGGAATCAACCAACACAGGCCAACTTTCGACTTTTGTAGTCCTTTGGAATAAATAATGAGATGGTGGTCCTTGTTTATTACTCCCTCCGTCCCAATTTGTTGGTCCTCCATTCCACTTTTAGATGTCTCAAAATGAAGTCCTCTTTCTAAAATTAGTAAATAAAATTTCTATCTTGCCCTTTACTTTATTTAAAAAGTTAATGACATTCTTTTTCTATATTTTAAATTAATGAGGGTAGTTCTGCAAACTTATACCTTTTTATATAGCAGAAAAGATAATAAATAATATTCTCTTAAAAAGTTGAATTTTTGAAACAGAATAAATAAATTGGGATGGAGGGAGTATTACCTAAGAAAAGTCATTAATCCCACATGGACCACATACATCAGTAAATGATATTCTTTTGCCCCCTCCCCCCACCCAAAAAAAAAAAAAAATGATTGTGATTATATTGATTGTGAATTTGCGAGCATTGAAGCACCATCTCCCCCCCCCCCCCCCCCTCCAAAAAAAAAAAAAAAAAATTGAAGCACTATTTGTAAGACCCATTAAAATTTTTTAAATATTAACTTGTACAACACAAATCTACTCTAGGGTAGATAGTTTTTTAAAACTTAGAGATTTGGGTAGCTTATATTTAAACCTTAAATTTTCAAAATATTTCATTTAAACCTTAAATTTTTTAAAGCAATTTTATTTAAACCTTATAGTTTTATTTATTTATTTAAACCTTAGAGTTTTAAATAAGTTTCATTTAAACCTTAAAGACCTTAAATTGTCTAAAATAAATTTTAACACATGTGATGTTTATTGGTGAATGGTGTTAATAGAATAAATATTGTGGGGGTCAAAAACTCAAAGATAGTAAAAAGCTTTTGATCAACACAATTAATTTCTAAGAAATGGTAAAAATAAATCCACAATGGGAAGACTAGACAAATAATTGAAGGACAAAGATGGTTGAAAAAATATAATTTGATTAAGAAAAACTTCTTCTCAAGGTACAATGTACAGAGTAAAATTGAATACAGATTTAGCTCTCTCTTTTTTTTCTCACTTGTTCTTATTTCTCAATTTTTCTGGATCCCCTCTCTTGTGGACTAACTCCTCCTTTTATCCTCAGCTTCTTCCTCCTTTCCAGCTGTGCATTTCTTGATTTGAAGTCAGTAAATACTTGCTCCATCAGACACCTCTCCTGCCATTCCTTGATCATGAAAAAAGACTTTTTTAGTGTTTCTACTGTTCAAACTAGTCATTCATCATTTAATGAAGCTGACATTAGGAAGTAATACCTAATTAATGTGAAGGTGACTGTTACTTTGGGCTCTATGTCATCTTCTTTGTGTTTCTTGAGAAAAGAGTCAGGTTTGATTCTTCAGTAAATCCATTGGATCTCTCCCCAGTTGGGTGTTCCTTGGATTACCTCGATAACCAGTCCAAATCAACCCACGATTTCATGGACTTAGGCTCTTTGATGTTGAGGCTTGGGCCGATTTCCTATTTCAAGAATATCTCTACGGCGTTCCTTCTTTGATTCGAAATCCCCGCGGTGGTTATGCTCCCTTCCCCCCCCCCCCCCCTCCCCCAAACAATAGCCCCCCACAATCTCTTCTCCTTTAATGGAGTGGAGATCATGGTTTGAGGTGTGGGTGCATCATTAACTGACATTGATGAGACAGGGGGCAGCTTTGCATTTAATGTATGAGACATAACTCTTCTTCTCTCATCCTCAGGATTAGGCACGTGGCTAGATGAACGGTGGGATTTCTACCTAGGGTTTCAGTGTGACACAAGAACCCAAGGGTTTGCTTCAAGATTTTCATTTCACCTACCTTTTTTCATTCGTTTGTGAGAGACCTCCCATTTTGTTCCCAAGGTGTCAAGCTTGAGTTTCCCTTTGCTTAGGTAAGCTTCCTCTTCAACTTTAGTCTCCTTAATCTTTCTTTTTCCATCTTTCTATACTTTTAGTAGTACAATGGGTAAATTTAGGTCCCTAGATGATACCCCCGAGAGGTTAGCTGCATTTAGGACTAGTTATGGGATTCCTTACAATGTTGGGGTGAGTTACTGTCAAGAGAATGACATATATGTTAAAAGGGGGAATGAAACCGTGATCATTCACTTAGTCGCATTCGTAAAGGGTGGGGTTAGGGTCCCAATGAGTAGACTGCTCACCAATTTTCTGAGGCATTTTAGGATACGTCTCGACTAGTGTACCCTGAATATATTTAGGTTGGTTAGTAGTGTTGTTGAGCGCAATAAGAGGCTCAACCTCGACCTTATCGAGCATGAAATCAATTGGGTGTACAATTGCCAAGATAGTGCAACCCTAGGCTTCTACTTCAAGTGTCACCATGGGAAGTAAGGTTGGTTTCATCTCTTGGATTCCAACAAGGAGACAGAGGGAGATTTTCTCATGATCACAGGAAATTGGCATCCCGACGAGCTTCCTTGCCCTATTTCCTGGGGTAGACTAGGTCGGTAGGATCTTAGGAAAGCAAAAAGTGTAAATATGTTGCTTTTACTTATTGTTGTTTCTATCTTGCTAACTTCGTTGTTTTATTTTGCAGCTTACATTGCAATTAAGAAGAATAAACAACAGATCAACACTGCAAACCTTAGTAGAATACTCCAATCCCAAATTTACATGCACGCGGATAGTCAATTATGTGTGGCACACCGCATTCTCGGATACACCCTCGTGTACTAAAGCTTCCAAAAGGCTCCCAAAGCTGTTAAGGTTGGAGATCCTTAGCTACCCTTCATGAATATTCACGTCAAAGGCTACATTCCTTCCATAGTGTGCATTGAACAACTTGTTGGAAAAACTAGTTTTGCATCTCATACAAAACCCACAATGGAAGCAACACAAGGATCCACTTCATTCATGAGAGATAACATGTAACCTTGAATTCTAGAACAAAGAAATGAAAACGTACCTTGATGCAGTGAGATTTGAAAAAAAAAACTTGAGAATACCTTCAATCTCCATCCCAATTCCATATGGTGCTCAAGATGAGTGGTCTCTCAATCAGTTGTTATGTACGTTGATTTTCCTTTGGAAAAGTGTATTTTCAAGATTCTATAGAGAAAAACTATGTTATCTTCTTTTAATCATATGTACATCTTAGCTTCCTTGGCAATTATTTTATTTAATAACTCTTATTAAATAAATAACTGATTATCTAATTTGTAAGGTTGAATTTAATCAACCATGTGTTGGCTTTATTCCGTGACAAATTTGCTTGTAATACAGTACTTAGAAACCCTGTATTTAGGTGGGTATCATGTAAGGGTAGTGTGTGAGAGAGTGTGAAGAAATGCTCAAGACTGTGCAGTGAAGCAGGGACTCGCGGCTGGATCTCGCGGCTTGTAAGTCGCCAGAAGTTGCACACAAGCAGAGCATGCAGGGAAGATCAACAGTCATGCTAGCTGGAGCACTACAGGACAAAAATCCAGACTGGCCACTTAGTTATCTCGCGGCTTGAACTCGCGACTCAGTTAAGTTGCGAGGTCAAGTCGCCAGTCAGCCCTGTTTTGAAAAAACTGACTCTTCGCATTCCATTCTCACACCAGTATAAATACCCCTCATTCCCACAAGATATGTGTGGCTATTCAGAAAGAAAAACCCTAAGAGAGGTTTCTTCAAAACACCCACCCAATTAGAGAGAGCTACTCATTCTTAGAGAGAAATCTTTGTAGTCTCTTCTCACTCCCTCTCTCATTGTCATACCTATTGAGAGGAGATTTCTATCCAAACACTACCCACACCCATTTAGAGTGTTGAGTGTTTTTGGAGCTTTGGGAAGCATTGGAAGATGCCAAGGATGGCGGATGCTATGGATTATAGCGGAATCCGGTAAGCTAGAAAAGAAATAGGTTCGGCGCAACCTCGTTGGAGCAAGAAGCTTGGAGGGCTTAGGTACATCGGGTAGATTATGCTTGGAGGGTCTATTGCTGTTCATGTATCCCAACTATATTTTCTAGTGGATTATTGACCACTTGGAGGGCGGCAGAGAGGTTTTACGCCGAGGGCTTCGGTTTCCTCTTCGATAACACATCGTGTGTTGTCCTTGTGTTTGCATCTCTCTTCCCTTTATCTTTGCCTTTTATTTTCTGCTGTGGATGTGATTTTAATTGGCTTAGATTGTTTACCAATTCTGTGTTATGCTTTAGTTCATGTTCCGCACATTAATTGTTTGATATAAAGCTTGAATTGGTATTTTTGTAAATTGGGGGTCTAAACGTTCAAGGGTGTTTTTACACATATTTGAACTTTCATAATTGGGTTAGCCTTTTAGGCCAGCTCAATTGGGCTTAAGTGTGTGGCTTGGGATGGGACCAAAGGGAGAAATAAGGCTCTAGCTCCAATGGGCCTCATACTTATCTGTCAACTCTTAACAAGGCCAAAGTTACCATTAATTATATAACAAGTACCACTATAGAAATATAATTGCACTCTAGGCCTTATTATTAAATTATATCCCAAGACTCTAATATGATATCATTTAACCCCTCTATGAAATATCCATAGTGAACAAAGTCATAATGAACTGTCACTTTTTAAACAACTATTTTATTCCTTGAGTGCCTAGTTTAATCTTTTAGTTATTCATATTTATGAAATCTAATTTCATAAAATATAAACTTTAGTAACTCTTACTAAAGTGGCTAGCCTTGAATAACCAATTCCCATTAAACTTATCTCAAGGGGATATTTCGTGTCTCTATAGAAAGAGATTATGGATTCCATCTTGAGAATATGTGTTCCCTCAACACTACGTGTGGTTACCCAACATACTGAGATTTTGCTTACCATGCCCACTACAAAATAGATACTTGGCCTAGCATACAACATAGCATAATTGAGACTTCCTATTAGCATAGTATAAGGAACCGTCTTCATATGCTCTTTCTTTTATAAGTCTTAGGACTATAGTCCTTTACAAAAGAAATTCAAACTTAAAGGGAGGGAATCCTTTCTTGAAGTATCATATGCTATACTTGTCTAGAATCTAATCTATTTAAGCAGCTTAAGATAGACCCAACATCCTTATTTTTGAGTCTTACCAAAGTTTAAGATAGACCCAACACTCATAAGGCTTTTCACTACTTGATCAAATCAAACAATTTGATTGCTTCATCAAAAATGATATTGTCTGATCTAGATGCTTGCTTTAGTCCATAAATGGATTCTAAGCAACTTGCATACTAAATACAACTGGTTCTTTGCTATGAACTAGTCTAGCTACATCATATAGATGTCTTCATCAAGATTGCTACTAAGAGAAGCTTTCTTGATATTCATTGTCATATTTCATCCAAATGAAATATAATGGATAAGAGAATCTAGATAGAGTCAAACATGACTATTGGTGAAAAAATCTTTTCATAGTCAATCCATTTCTTTCTAAATAAATATTTTCACCACTAGTCTTGACTTTGAAGGTTTACACCTTCTAAACTATCAATCTCATTTTATTTTAGACTTATTTGAAAACAATAGGCTTAATGCCATTAGGAGCCTCTACAAGTTCTAGACTTTATATAGAATATAATTCTATTTACATAACTTTGATCCAGTAATGCATATTCATATCATCTATTGCCTTTTCATAGGACTGAGGATCAAATTCTTATCCCAAAAGTATGAATTTATCAAGTAATCTGATAATCCTTCCACTATGATATTGTATCTGTGTACTAGCTCTATATAGAATAATGTCTTGTGGTGTATCTAATACAACCATCTCATTTCTAAATGTATTTTATAGTTGTCCTACAAAAAATTCTGACATTTTTCTTCTAGAACAATTCTACATTTAGCTTTAAGATTATTCACATAGTCATTATCTAGAAACTTTGTATTTGTACTTTACAAACACCTTGTTATCTTTATGACTACTAAAATAATTTTCTGCAATTCCTTTTTGGATACCCAACTCAAACACACATTTTTCTACCTTTTGATTCCAATTTGTTAGACTTCCTTTCTAGCACAAGTGCTAGACATCTCCAAAAGTGGAAGTATCATATACTAGGTTTTCACCCAATCCACAATTTGACAAATGTCCTAGGAACAAACTTTTGAAATCAATTTTAGAAAACGTATAGTAATTGATGGTGAACTAAAAATTGAACCAACTCCAATTCGTCCATAAAAGTCGTCCAGGTCAAGAAGACAAGAATGGTCATCCCTAGTAGGACGGTTGTCCATAGGCATGAACGTCATCCATCAGGAAAGCGTTTGGACAACCCCTGACACTTGGAAAAATTCTAGAAAGATTTATCTACAAAAGCTAGTGAATCGAACCACGTGTTATTATTTCGAAGCCTGAGCAAGATCCTGGTTCGTTGCTATAACTTCCTACTAAGTACTTAATTTCCAACGACAGTTGTAGAAGATAAGATTGAATATTCTAACTCCTATAAGTGGTTGTGGAAGTTAACCTTGAACCTTCTGACTTACTCAAATATAAGGGAAGTTACGAGACAAGTAACTACTTCAAGAGCACACTATATAAGCACTCATTCACATCAAATGAAGGTAAGTTTTTACACAACTCCTAAAAAATTGGAACTCTAGAATTTAAGAGAGAAACTAACTTAAGCACTGGAGGGTTCTTGGCCGGTCCACCCCAGTCACCTTTGATCGTGTGTTTTTCTTTTCAGGCCTTCCAAGCAATTACTAGTCCATTGAAGCCCGAAGCATTCAGCCTACAGATTTTCTTTCCATCATCAATAATAATTAGAGTACATCTCTAAAAGAAATTAGCAAATGGAAATACTTATCATGTACTTTACCATATCTAAAAGAGTCATATTCCTCTTTCATGCATGCATTGACTTAAAGAAGTCATTGGAACTATATTCCTTTACAATAAAGGAGCTCTAGGTCATATCATCCTCTAAATAGAATTCGTAGACTGGGAATATAAAAAAAAAAAATGGTTCTAAAAGCCCATTTTCACCAATCTAGAATATCATTTAGATTAATAAAACCTAGACTTAAGTGCCAAAACATACAATACTAAAGGATGGAAACTTTCTCTTTAAAAGTAAAACATGTAAATTTCTATCTTGACTATAGTTATGGACAATGCTTAGCTTTACCATAATGGAAACACTTTCCTTTAGGTCATGCTTTTGAGTCTAATTTCCTTTTTGGCAACTTCTAGGACAACTAGATTGCCCATTTGTTTGGTATTATTATTCTTTTTCTTACCCTTACCTTTCGGTTAAGGCTTAGAATTTAAATTAAGTCATATTGATCCTAGCCTTAGCTTTTAGGATGTCTTCCATTGTGTAGAACTCACTTATCAACTCATATTAAAAAAAAAAAAATTATTTATTTTCAAAACAATCTAAATTGATCAAATTATTCTAACAAGGACTTGTGGAGCATATCCATATGAGATTAACAATTAATCTCTACATCCAAGAATTCCAATTCATTTGAAGATGAAAATATTTTCATAAAATAATATAAAATTGGAACTCTTTAAGCCTGTCTTAGCACTCAATATGATTCATACCAAACATCTCATTTAGACTTAATATAAAGTCTAAAACAAGTTCTAACTTTTGCATCTCATTCTGTAGCACAATTGAGATAGAAGCCAATGTTACATTTTAGCATCTCAATAAGACTATGATCACATCATAAGCTATCTTCCAAAATGCATCATATAAGGGAAAATTATGACAATCCTGAATCAAAACATATTTTTGTACTTAAGCTCCTTTAAGCACAATGTTCAAAATTGTTTCTTAGTCAATGTGATTCTATTAATAGAGTAGCTAGAGAACAAAAATTTATGACAACTTCAATTTGAGACTATGAACTTAATTCCAAGG
This sequence comes from Quercus tomentella, assembly GCA_028535165.1. Classification (NCBI taxonomy): domain Eukaryota; kingdom Viridiplantae; phylum Streptophyta; class Magnoliopsida; order Fagales; family Fagaceae; genus Quercus; species Quercus tomentella. The sequence goes on from JAPQVY010000089.1 coordinate 36,772,209, forward strand.
ACATTATATTTTGTAACCACAACCATATAATATGGAACCCATAAAAACATATTATATTAGGTACAATGACAATCCAATCCCACAATTAATATTCCTCGGTAGCGAGGTCATACCAATCACTATGATTAGGTGAGAACTATTCTCATTATTAATACTATCATGGTAACTCTTACCAAACAAAAATAATTTGCCCCTCTTCCTTTAGCCTCTAAGTGGTAAAGTTGTAATTTACAACTATTTTGTGTTGGCTTTAATTCCATGCCAAATTTGATTGTAATTTTGTTCAATCTTATGTACCCTGTATTTCATATGGGATTTCATTGTATGGGTTATGTGTGAGAGAGAGTGTGAAGACTCAAAACAAAATTGAGGATCAAAGGAGTTTTCATGGGTAGCTCGTGAGAAGACTTCCTACGAAGTGAAGCCATATGCTTAGCACATGACAGGAATGCAAAGAGTCATGACAGCTGGTTTTCACAAGTATTTCTTAAGTAAGGCCTTCTCGTGAGATAGCCGCGAAACATTCTGTTTTGCTATTTTGGCATATCTACTCCACTATGTCTTCACCCACAAAGGAAGAGAAAATCTCTTGCTCTCAAGATAATCAATGACAGATTGGAAGCTCAAGACTCCTCAGATGAGGATGAGGTTGAAAAGGATGTGGTGTACCTTGCTAAGAACTTCCGTAAGTTCCTAAAGTTTAAGAGAGATGGAAAGTCTTTTGAGAAGGGCGAATTCTCAAATTTCAAGAAGGACAAGAAAGACTTCAAGAAGAAGGATTCAATAGATTCCTCACCGTCTCAAATGGTCACATACTTTGAGTGCAAAGGACATGGGCATGTGAAGAAAGAATGCCTTAAATATTAGAAAGCAAAGTGTAAAGTCCTTGCAACCACCCTTAGTGACTCGGATGGTTCCAATTCTGATTTGGAAGAAAGTTGTGACAGAGAAGGAAATTACTTCGCATTTATGGCCATTGCACCTGTGGACTCATCAAAAGATTTGAGCCTTCTAGTGGAAGAACTCAGTGAGCACACCAAAGTAGAGTTTATGGGAATTGGGGAAGAATCCGATGATGAAAATCAAGGAACCAAGGAATTGCAAGAATCCTTTAATTCTCTTCTTGAGGAAACCGGAGAGTATGCTAGAGTGGCTAAGGCAGCCATTAGAAAAATGAAGAAAGCTGAACAAGACTACAAGAGTATACTCGTGAGGTACAAAGAAACAAAGTGTAAAGTTGAGGCACTAAATGGAGAACTAACCGAGGCCTACTCCAAGATCAAGTTTCTTGAGCTTGACGTGATTCAAGCTAATGCCAAAGTGGAGCGCGTTGCCTCCAAGAAACTTGACGAAGTGCTTGCACATCAAAAGCCTTTTTTCTAATTAAAGCGGCTTAGGATATTCCAGAGAGAGTAGTTCAAGTGCCAATGTGTCCAAGAACATGAAATTTGTTAAAGCTAAGGAACCAATGGTAGCGACTCCAAGTGTTGAGAATGTAAAAGTGGAGAAGAAGCCAAATAGAACTGCTCAAAAGGTTTTAACAAAACCTCAAAATTCATTTGTGGCCAAATCCAAAGCCTCAAAGAGGTCCTCATGTTCAACACTTCTGCCACCATTGTGGAGTTCGAGGACACATAAGACCTAACTGCTATAAACTTCATGCATTGAAGAAAGCAGATTCTCAAAGGCTAAGAGGACAAGGAAAAGGGAATTGGAACGCTAAGCAATCAAAAGGGCGAGAAGCTAATTCCGGTTTTGGTGATGTGATGAAGATAATAGATACCATCACTTCTTGTTTGGCAAGCTTTAGCCAAAGGTTTGAGAATCACAGCTCTAGTACCCAATCCTCTAGGGATATCACCCCAAATGCACTTGCCATGTGGGTGAAGAAGGGTACATATGCATAAGAATTAGACCATGTCCATGCATCAATTCTTCCTATATGATGTGACTTTGGTTGATTGTTTGCTTATGTTTCTCATTTTAGCATGTTTCTTTTCAAGTTTGTTTTGTACTTGTTGTTTTTGTTGATCTTACTTTTCATATTCTGTTTTTGAGTGTGTTGAAAAATTCAAAAACCCATAAAAATTGAAAAATATCTAAAAGGTTTGATCGCTTGTGTTGTGTATTTCACATGTGAGTTTGGCCTAGTACCTTCGTACTAATGGCATAGTGCATTTTCAAGCTAAGCTTGTCATGTATGCACATCTATCTTTGTGGGAAAAATCTTGACATCTATGTGTGACTGTTGTAAATCGATCTTCAAGCTTGTCATGAATGATTAGTCAATGGTCTTGATGGTTTTGATACATGCATAGACTTCTACCTATATATCTTCCCACTCCTTTATGTATTTGCTTTATAGCTCAACAAATGTCAAATCTCGAAAAGAGATAATGATTTGACTAGGAAAAAGGGAAAGCGACTTGTATTGAAATATATGATGCCGAAAACGCCAAAGGCTTACTCTCAAAATTGAAATATCAAAAATTTCAGGCATCGATCTCAAAATGAGATGTATTGTTCATAAATGATCAAAAAGTTATGAGTTGAAAGAAGCCAAAAGTAAAGCTTCCAAGATATGTAATCATTTTCTTGTGGGAGGTCATGTATGTTCATTTCTATAATTAAGATAGACCACTTGACTTAGTACTTGTTGTGTATGACTTGATTAAATTGATCATTGAAGCTTTACTCTAGACTAAGGACTATTCCACATTTGATACACACACACAACACACAAGACTTTCGTTCAATGAATGCTTATTTCATTTGTGTGATTGTACATGTTCAAATGTGATGTGTATACTCAATTGATTATTGATTAAACCCAAAAATATTTGTGAGTATTTTATATGTTTTTGAAAGTGTTTTTATGCTTTCGTGTTTTCAGTTTTTGTTCAAGTTGCATTTTTCATGTTTTTCATCAAAAACTCCTTCAGCGGCATTTTTGTGAGAAGCTCGCGAGTAAGCTCGTCCTGCGAAAATGGGTTAGGCAAAGAATGAAAACACCAAATTTAAGACAGAAACTTTCACAATTGTCTCGTGACTGCTTTACGAGTAAAGACTACCTGCAAAAAATTTTGTGCTTCAAAGGCATTTTTTGCGAGTAACTTCGCGGGAAGCTAGCCCACGAAAAACTCATGTTTTCAATTTCAAAGGGCAGATGTAGACAGTTTTTCAAACACAATTGTTTTTCTCTCACTTTGCCTCCCTCGAGCCTCTCTCTATCCTAAACCTATTTTCACTTAAAAACCCAACCAAATCTCAAGTGCAATCATCTCAAAATCATCTCTAAGGTATGTTTATTCAATCCTTTCTCTTTATTTCCTTAGATTATGCAAAAAGTTCTAGGTTTTGCTTAAGTTAGGTTCATTTTTGAAAAAGGGTTGGAAACTTTAAATTTTGTATAAAAAAAAAATTCAATTTCTTGATTGGGCTTTGTCCCATTTGGTTTGTTTGTGTTTGTGTTGGCCCCTTGTGGCATTTTAACATGTATTTAGGCAAGATGCACACATGTTCATGCATTTTTACATGCTAGTTGTGTTGGTGCACACCAAGTGTTTGATAAAAATGCCCAAATGGCATTTTGGTGTTGTTTTGGACTCCAATGAGTACCAAACTTTGGGGATTACCATGATTATACATATTTATCATGTTTTGATCACTGGTTGTGTGTTTTACACACTTTGACCAAAATGTGCTTAGCCATGCCTTGCACATGCATCACATATGCACACCACATGCACACTTGATGCACACATTTATTCACTTGTCATGTTTTTGCATCTCAATCATGCTAGATTTATGTTATTACATGTTTAGCTCATACAACATGATTTTGTGACGTTGTTTATGTTCCTTTTAGGACTTTTGTGTTTATTTTATGGACTAACTTGGTTCTAATCAAGTTTGTGTTCTTGTTTTTGTGTTCTTGCACTTGTCTTTTTGTGCTTTGTGAATGTTTTTGCAGATGTCTCCTACTAAGCATTCTGCCACAAAGAAATCATCAAAGCATCCATGCTCGGACTTAGAGAATTTCTGAAGCATTGAGATAGACATGGCCTACAACAACTTCTACAAAAAGGCAACGATTATCATGGAAAGGGTTGTAAGAATGGAGACCCTTTTAAAACACTTCCATTCCTAAGGTCTTCAAGGAGAGGACATGGACAAGGTAGCTGAACCCAAGTGGGAATGTCTTTGCTGAAATCATAAGGGAATTCTTTGCAAATGCCCTTGTGGAAGGGGAGCGCATAAATTGTTGGGTGCGGCAAAGAGAATTCATTATCACATGGGAGTCCATTCAAGAGGTATTAGAAGTTCGTCCACCATCTAAACAAATTTCTATACAATATGATGATAGATTTGACTTTCTTGAGCCAATGGTGGATCTCCACGGTGGTTCTCTAAAAAAGAAGTCAATGAACACCATTCCTTTCACCGCGGAGATGAGGACATTGGCTTATATAATGATCCACAACCTCTACCTAGTGATGAACTTGACCACATTTTTCGGACCAAGAACTATGTTTCTGTATGATCTTTACACACATAAGAAGATAAACATATACGGTCATATATACTACCTCCTGACCAAAAGCATCACCAAGAGGAACTCAAGAACAATATTGCCATTCCCAAGTCTCATTATGGCTCACATAGCAAAGAAGGCTGAAGATTCCAAGCAGTCTTACCATCGTGCAAAGGGACTATCCGATTAGTGCTCAAACGGTAACTCGAAGCAAAGCCCACATCACTAGACCAAAAACCGACATTTCTAAAATCCCAAGGGACAATATTAAGGAAGAAGGTGGGGACATGGAGGAAGAGATTGACAGGTTCACATCAGCCTCGGAGGGCTCTGCACAACCATCTTCCCAAGCACAAGCATGGGGACCCGAACGTCTCATTGCCAGGGTTGAGCAGATGTATGGTATGCTAGAATCCCATGTGCAGCACACCTCGGATTAGTTTACCTTTATCGAAGGACAAATTACTGCGTTATCATCTCAGATTGAAGACATGATGATGGAGCAGTGGCAGCAACAAGAGGGATCCTAATCAGAATCTGAGCAATTCTAGCCTCTTTGGCCATTTTGGTCAAAAAGGGGGAGAAAGTTTTGAGGGGGAAATGCTCAGTTTGAGGGGGAGCATAGCATATAATATCATAGATATTGGTTTATTTTGGTGGCTTAATGGTTTAATTTTGGTTTTACTAGTTCGCCTTCCTTTTATAGTTTTTATAACTCTTGGATATTTACATTGCTTTCTTTTAAAGCCTTTCAGTACTTTGGTTTAAAACTTTCAGTTTATATTCAGTACTTTGTTTTTGTATCCTTGCTTTGTAGCGTTTTTAAGTACTTTAAGATTTTGTTGCATTATCTTTAGTACTACACACTTGTGCCATTGTTGGATCTTATATCCTTGATGCAAATATTTCGTGTATTTCGCATTGGTTGTGTGTTGGACATGCAATTGATTTTTGCGTTGCTCTTAATTGCATTACGTGTCTGGATGATCACTTACTAGTTAAATGATCATTGTAGTCATCTTTTAATGACTGCTCTTGTTTGATCAAGTTAAGCTTCATAGCTTATATCCTGTTTATTACCTTGATCGCATTTTACTTGCTCATATACGTACCTTGTATTCAACTTGTCATAAGCTTAATGAAAGTTTTGTTTGTGTGTGAGTGTTTCAAGATACAAGTGTATATGTGCAAGTGGTTCACAGCTTTAAGATTAGGTTTGAGTGAGTTTTACCACTATTCCTAAACTCACGTTTAAGTCTAGAGTCTGTTTTAGAGGTTTTGTCACGGAATAGCCAAAGGGGGAGGTTGTAAAGTTGTGATTCACAACTATTTTGTGTTGGCTTTAATTTCGTGCCAAATTTGATTGTAATTTTGTTCAATCTTATGTACCCTGTATTTCATGTGGGATTTCATTGTATGGATTATGTGTGAGAGAGAGTGTGAAGACTCAAGACAAAATTGAAGATCAAAGGAGTTTTCGTGGGTAGCTCGTGAGAAGACTTCCCGCGAAGTGAAGCTATGTGCTCAGCACATGACAGGAATGCGAAGAGTCATGACATCTAGTTTTTGTGAGTATTTCGCGGGTAAGGCCTTCCCGTGAGATACACGCAAAACAGTCTATTTTGCTATTTTGGCATATCTGCTCCACTATGTCTTCACCCACACTATATATACCATCATTACCCACATATTGTGGGGAGTGCTTTTCAGAGAGAAAACCCTAGCCATAATCCTTAAGAGTTAGAGATTGTCATACCCACAATCCTCTACACAATCCATTATGGTTTTCCTTAACTCCTGCCTCTCCATATCCAAATTCTTGAGAGGTTGATAGCCCAAAAACTCGCCACACCCATCCTGAGTGTTAAATGAGGTTTTGGTGCTATTGGGAAGTATTGGAAGAAGCCATTTGTTTGGTGGATGCAATCGGGCTGAATTGCATGATCTGGAGAGTTAGAGAAGACAAGGCTTTGTCAAGTCAGTTGGTTGCAGGAGCTTGGAGGGCTCAAGTACACACAGTAGTGGAGTTCAAAGCATCCAAAAAATTCACTGATTTGATGGACACCAACTACGCAGCGGGCTTTGAAGACTTCAGAATGGATGCTATGGAAAACTTCCCTGAGGCTGACTTTAGCTCCATTAAACTCAACCTTGGTGCTGCTACAAGCTCCCTCCTCCAGACGAGCTCAAAAGATATTAACATCGAGGATGATGCCACCACCTAACCTACCCAGGACGTTGAAGATGACCCCTTACAGTGAAAGAATTTTAATCTTAGTTTATCTTTTTTTCTCTTCTTTTTTTATGAAGTCCATTGTTTAGGACCATTTGTAATTGTTCAAGCACATTCACTCATCTATATCACTTAGGACGAGATTTCAAACAATTGTTCTTTAAGCTTTACTTTATAAGGGTTTTTGGACGATGGTCGTCTACCCTTTTCTAAACGTTATGAATGAATGTTTTATCTTCATTACTTTTTCATTTATTAAACATGTTATTGTATGGACAAACATTTTTTACATCATCCATTTGTTTCAAGCATGGCTCGTCCATGATGAGAATTTCCTCATGTTTAACATCCTTTACCATTCTTTAAGTTTTACATGTATTACTCGACTTGTGAATGGCACTAGTTTTTCTAGCTTTACTCGTCCCCAGACTTGGCAACTGGTTCTATTTTTCGCCCATAGGAATCATTTTTATATAAGGCATTTTCATCTTTTTGCTCTTCCAAAGATTGGATTGTTTTAGCTGGCTACCTATCCATGGACTTTTAATATTCTTGTGTGTACGTATTTCCTCATCCTAGGGATGGAATAATATGCTTCAGGCTTTACTTCGTCTATTGTTTGGACAAATATGCCTTGAGCTTGTTTTTCTTTGCTTTATCCTTATTTCGAGGAAAGCTTATAGATGTTACATCCTTGCGTCTAGAGATTTTTACTCGTCTTAGGCTTTAGCCTTCTTGTGCGTGAAATTATGGAGATTAGATTTATACATCACATATATTGAAAATCCAAACTACATATTCACAATATATATATATATATATATATATATATATATCGTCCACAAGTATGGCACATGCTTAGAAGCTAGTGCCTTTTAGGGAATTATAAATACAAACAAATATGACCCAAGTGCATGACTTCATACATATTTCATAGCACATAGTTTAAAAACTAATACACCCTTAAGGAGTTTAAACATAACATATATTACTAACAACACACATGCAAATAACAGAAAGCAACACAAATTTTGCTCGTACAGAGTGACAACATCTCGGGTGATCTCGTCTAGGATGTTGCTCGTCTAGGCTAATATCTTACTGGTAATACCTTCTTAGGTGCTCAACATTCCAAAGGTGTTCCAACTTTCTCCCGTCCAGGGCTTCCAAGTAATATGACCCTTGTCTTTTACAATTGATAACCCTGTAAGGTCCTTCCCAATTAGGTCCCAATTTCTTATGAGCTGGGTTTCTGGTTGCCAAAGAGACCCTTTTCAGGATGAGGTCCCCTATGTTGAAACACCTAGGTTTTACCATTGCATCGTATTTTCTGGCCATAAGGTTTTTATACCTTGTTGTCCTTTGCTCCGCATCCATCCTTACTTCATCTATTAGATCAAGGTTAAGACGTAGTTGCTCTTCATTATCCTCATCTTGATACTTCTTCACACTGTGACTAGCCATATGCACTTCTGCAGGTATCACTGCTTTACTTCCATAGGCTAGTTTGAAAGGAGTTTCCCCTATGAGGGTTCTCATAGTCGTCCTATAAGCCCATAAAACTCCTGGTAATTCTTCTGGCCATACTCCCTTTGCCTCTTTAAGCCGAGTCTTGATGATTTTCAAAAAGGATTGGTTCGCCACTTTTGCTTGACCATTTGCTTGCGGGTGGGCAGGTGAGGAATAATGGTTCTGAATTCCAAAGTGTTTGCAGAAGTCCTTGAAAAGTGTGTTATCAAATTTTTGTCCATTGTCTGATATCAATACCCTAAGCACCCCAAACCTACATATAATGTTCTTTCAGTCGGAGTTCTTAACATTCTACTGTGTGATTTTTGCTAGGGGTTCTGCTTCCACCTACTTCGTGAAGTAGTCAATTCTTACTAAAAATTTCATCTGCCTGGTTCCAAGTGGAAAGGGGCCCAAGATATCTAATCCCCACTGCGCAAAAGGCCACGGGGCCATCATTGAGGTGAGATACTCTGATGGCTGCCTGGGAACATTGCTAAACCGTTGACATTGGTCACACACCTTGACGTAAGCCTTTGCGTCTGCTTGAATAGTTGGCCAGTAATAACCTACACAAACGACTTTATGGACCAGTGCCCTTGCTCTTGAGTGGTTTCCACATGCTCCTTCATGAACTTCCCTTAGCACATAGTTTGCCTCGTCTGGAGCTAAGCACCTTAGATAAGGCTGAGAAAAGCCTCTTTTGTATAGCACCTCGTCCATAAGGATGTACTTGGCTGATCTAATTCTTAGCTTTCTGGCTTCGTCCTTTCTCTTTGGAAGCCTTCCATCCTTTAGGTAAGCTACTATTGGGGTCATCCAATTTTCTTCACTTTCTATTTGTTGTACCTTTGAAGATCTATGCTTGGCATATATTGGATTTCATCAAACTCGTCCATTAATTCACTCATTGAGGCTTCCTTCGCTAAAGCGTTTGCTTCCATATTTTCTTCTCTTGGGATTTGAGTGAAACTAGCTTCCTTGAATTTTTTCCCAAGGCGTCTTACCTTATTAAGATATTTCTTCATCCGCTCTTCCTTAGCTTCATACACTCCATTCACTTAACCCGTAACTAGCTGAGAGTCTCCTTGGACGAGTATTGATTCTGCTCCTAAGGACTTTGCCAATTCTAGCCCTTTAAGAAGGGATTTATCTTTGCCAATTCTAGCCCTTTAAGAAGGGCTTCATACTCCACTTCATTGTTGGTTGCTGGATATTGCAGACGAACCTTGTACTTCAACTCATCTCCTTCTGGGGATTGCAAAACAACTCCTATCCCTCCTGTATGTAGTGTAAATGATCCATCCATATGGACGACCCATCTTTGAGCTCTGTCCACCTCGTCTAGCTCTCCTTGACTCGGAGTGAACTCTGCAATAAAATCTGCCAATACTTGTGCTTTTATCGTGCCTCTTGGTTGATACCTGACATCGAACTCACTAAGTTCTATGGCCCATTAGATTAGTCATCCTGCAGCTTCTAACTTGTTCATCGCCTTCTTCAGTGGATGATCTATCAAGACATTGATGACATGAACCTAAAAGTAATGCCTTAATTTCCTAGAAGTTGTGACCAAAGCAAAGGCTAGCTTTTCCATCAATGGGTATCGTCCTTCTGCTCCTCTTAGTGCTCAGCTTATGTAATAAACCGGCTTTTGTATCTTCCCTTCTTCTCTAATCAACACTAAGCTCACTGCATGCGGGGACACCGTTAAATACAAATACAATTCCTCCCCGAGTATGGATGGGCTCAACGAAGGAGCTGCTATGAGGTAGGCCTTGAGGTCTTGAAAGGCCTTTTAACTCTCGTCCATCCATTCAAATGCCTTCTTAAGAATCTTAAAAAATGGTAAACATTTGTCAATAGCTTTAGAGACAAACCTGTTAAGGGTAGCAACTCGCCCGGTAAGAGATTGGACTTCTTTGATACTCCTCGGTGGCTTCATATCTAGGATTGCCTGAATCTTATCGGGATTTGCTTCAATTCCCATATGTGAAATAATGAACCCAAGGAATTTTCCCAATGAAACTCCAAAAGCACATTTGCTCGGATTCAACTTCATGTTATACCGTCTAAGTATGTCAAAGGTTTCTTGGAGGTCATCCAAATGCTTTTGCTTGTCCAAACTCTTTACTAGCATATCGTCAACATAAACCTCCACATTCCATCCTATCTGTGGACGGAACATGTGATTAACTAACCTTTGAGAAGTTGCCCCCGCATTCTTCAAACTAAAGGGCATCACTTCATAACAAAACAAACCTTGGCTAGTGATGAAGGAAGTTTTTTCTTGATCTGACTCATCCATCTTTATCTTATTATACCTTGAGAAGGCTTCCATGAAGCTTAGCAACTGATGAACTGCTGTTGAGTCAACCAACTGATCAATACATGGCAAAGGATAACTATCCTTAGGGCAAGCTTTATTCAAATCAGTGAAGTCTACACACATTCTCCACTTGCCATTTGCCTTCTTGACCATCACCACATTAGCTAGCCAATCCGGGTAATAAACTTCTCTAATAAATTGTGCAGTGGCTAACTTCTGGACCTCTTCCTTAATAGCATTGTCTCACTCAGGAGCAAAGACCCTTTTCTTCTAACGAGCAGGCTTGGAAGATGGGTACATATTCAACTGATGAGTGATACCACTTGGGTCAATTCCCGGCATGTCTTCATGACTCCATGCAAAAACATCGACACTCTTCCTTAAGAATTGGACAAGGTCTTGCTTTGTCTTTTCCTTCATACTTTTTCCAATTCTAGTAATCTTCTCAAGGTTACCCTCTTCCAGAGGGATGTCCTCCAGTACTTCAGTGTGCTCTGCAACAACCCTTCTCTCCTCAATGTTCATTGTCTACACGTGCTCGTCCATAGCCAACATGGCTAAATAACACTCTCTTGCTGCTAACTGATCTCTTTGCACTTGTCCTATCCGGTACTTTATAGGGAATTTGACCGATAGGTGGTAGGTAGATGTCACTGCCTTCCAACTTTTCAAAGTTGGTCTTCCAATGATGGCATTGTATGATGACGAACAGTCCACAACAAGAAAGTTTACTTCTTTGGTTATCTGTTGCGAATATGCTCCCACCACCACAGGTAACGTAATGGTACCCAAGGGCTGCACTTTCATCCCTCCAAATCCTACCAAAGGTGAATTCACTGAACGAAGTTGATCTCGTCCAAGCCTCATTTGCTGGAAAGCAGGGTAATACAAGATGTCCGCCGAACTCCCATTGTCCACCAACACCCTTCTAGTCGTATAATCAGCAATAAGTAAAGTAATGACAATTGCGTTGTCATATGGGTGATGGATCCTTTCAGCATCCTCGTCTATGAACGTAATGGCTTGCTCGTCAGTTTCCCTCATCCTTAGGGATCGTCCTAAAAGTTGGACATTCTGCACCACCTTCAGGTACGTCTTCCTTGACTTGGAAGATTGTCATGTTGAGGTCCCTCCTATGATGACTCTTATTTCTCCAAGTGGGGGTCATGCAGATTGTCACTTAGAAGCTTTGCCTTCAGCTTCTCATCTTTGTGATCTCATCCAAGAAAATTTCTCAACTTCCCTTGCCTGATGAGATTTTCTATCTGCTGCTTCAAATCAAAAAACTAGTCTGTGTCATGCCCATGGTCTCTGTGGAAGCGGCAATACTTGTTCCTATTGCACTTGTTAGGATCTCCCTTCATTTTTTCTAGCCACTTCAAGGAAGGATCATCCTTGATTTGCATAAGCACTTATTCAAGCGGTATGTTCAAGGGTGTGTATTGTTGACTTCGTACTGAAGAGCTTGCCATCTTGTTGTCTCGATTTTTCTTCTCTCCTTTTTGTGCCTTCTTTGGATGAGGACCTTGCTCAGGATGGCGTGGAAGATCTGCTTCCATACGCTCAGCTCTCTTCCTCTTCCTAGCTATAATTGCATCTTCTGCATTCATGAAATTTTGGGCTGAATGGATGAGTTCAACCATGGTTTGAGGCTCTTGCTCATAAAGCTTATGGATGAATAAATCAGAGTTAACTCCATTATGGAAAGCCGCCAATAACAACTTGTCATCCATCTCATCCACTGTCAGGGCTTCCTTGTTAAAACGAGTAATGAAGGACTGCGAGCTTTCATTCTCCCTTTGTTCTATGTTAAAACAAGTAATGTCATCCATCTCAGCATTTCCTCTATCTTCTTAACTCTGTACTTGTCCTTCCTCATACCTTTCATGGTGCTTCCTCTGTAGACTAATCTCCCTGGTCAACTCTTGATTCTAACGAGTTAATTCCGCCATGGCAGCTGCCATGGACTGTACATGTTGGATGGAAGGTGATTATGTGACAGGCGTTGACTATCACTCACGGTAGGGATTACTAGAGGCATCCCTACTCTCCTGGTGGCCTGGGCTGGTGGCCCTTGATCTTGTCTGAACCATACAGCATTTTTTCGAAGAAAGATAAATTGCAAAACACAAAATCTCTTTCCCACAGATGGCACCAACTGATGATGCATAGAAAATCAGTAGACTGAATGCTTCGAGTTTCAATGATTTAACAACTACTTTGAAAGCCTGAAAAGAAAAATGAGGGATCAAAGGAGACTGGGGCTAACAGGCCAAGAACCCTCCGATGCTTAAGTTAGTTTCTCTCTTAAATTCTGGAGTTCCAACTTTTTTGGAGTTGTCTAAAAAATTACCTTCATTTGATGTGAAAGCTCGAAAATGTGTTGAAAACACAAGAGCTTGTTTAGACCCCCAATTTTAAAGTTACGGCTTGGTTGATTTTACACTAACTTAATACTAAGTGGGAAATAGTGTAAACACAAGCATACAAGCAAGAGAGCTACTCTAATCCATACTTAAAGCAACAAAGCAGTAAAATGAAATGAACAAGAGTAGGGAAGAGAGATGCAAACACAGATAACATGCCGATGTGTTATCGAAGAAGAAACCGAAGAACTCGGCAAAAAACCTCTCTGCCGCCCTCCAAGCGGTAATCAATCCACTAGACAATCAGTTAGGATACATGGGTTAGCAAGAGACCCTCCAAGCCTAATCTACCCGATGTACCTAAGCCCTCCAAGCTCCTACTCCAACAAGGCTTCTCGGAACCGTGTCTTGTCTAGCTCTTTGGATCCCGCAACAAGCTCCATGTTGCATCCGCCAACCTTGGCATCTTCCAATGCTTCCTAGCAACACCAAAAACACTCACTACACTCTGAAAAGGTGTGGATTGTGTTTAGGTACAAATCTCCTCTCAAGGTATGATAATGGGAGAGGGAAGGAGAAAAGGCTACAATTAATTCTCACTAAGGATGAGTAGCTCTCTCTCAAAAAGATGGGTGTGTGTATTGTAGAAAACCTATCTAGGGTTTTTCTCTCTGAATGGCCTCTCTTACATTTGTGGGTAATAAGGGTATATATAGTATGGGTGAAGGGTAAGGAATTCACACATAAAAATCCTCTAGGCAGAATGTTTCGCGACTGTCTCGCGGGAAGGCCTTACCCGCGAGACACTCGCGAAAATGACAGCTTGGCACGACTCTTCAGCTTCCAGTCATGTGCTCTTTCGCGGCTTAGCTTCTCACGAGCTTCTCACGAAATCCACTAATTCTTCATTTAAGCTTGAGTCTTCACCAACTTAATACTAAACCCAATACAATAAAATCTCACAAAATACAAGGAACAAAATTAGAGCAATTACAAAACTTTTTGTCATGGAATAAAGCCAACATAAAACATAGTTGTAAGGTTGAATTTATTCAACCATCTAATTGGCTTTATTCCGTGCCAAATTTGCTTGTAATTCAGCATTTAGTAACCCTGTATTTAGGTGGGTTTGATGTAAGGGTAGTGAGTGAGATAGAGTGAAGATTGCTCAAGAGTGTGCAAGAAAACAGAGACTCGCGGCTGGGACTCGCGGGTGACTCGCGGCTTCAAGCCGCCAGACGCAGCACACGTGCCAAGCATGCTGGAAGGTGAACAGTCATGCAAGCTGGAGCACTACAGGACAAAACAGGACAACTGGCCATACGGTTATCTCGCGACTGGATATCGCGACTTGGTCAAGCCGCGAGGTCAAGCTGCGAGCCACCCCTGTTTTGTAAAACCTGACGTTTCACATTCCTCTCCCACTCTAGTATCAATACCCCTTTTACCCACGATTGAAAGAGAGCTTCCAGAGAGAATTTTGAGAGAGAAACCCTAAAGAAAAACAAGATTGATTCACCCATAATCTATACCTTAGAGTCTCTCCAAATTCCCCAACTCTCTTCCTCTCCATTGTCAAATCCTTGAGAGGCATTATACCAAACCTGGTTCTCACCATCATCATCATTGTGAGACAGCTGTTTGGATTTCTGGGAAGCAGTTAGGAAGGAACCAATCTTCATTGGTTGATGCTATGGTCTAGTAGCGGAATCCGGGAAGCTAGAAAAGAAAAAGGTTCGGGGCAACCTCGTTGGAGCAAGAAGCTTGGAGGGCTTAGGTGCACTGGGTAGATTAGGCTTGGAGGGTCTATTGCTGTCCTTGTATCCCAACTGTATTTTCTAGTGGATTTTTTACCGCTTGGAGGGCGGCGAAGAGGTTTTACGCCGAGGGCTTCGGTTTCCTCTTCGATAACACATCGCGTGTTGTCTTTGTGTTTGCATCTTCCTTCCTCTCTATCTTTGCCTTTTTATTATCTGCTGTGGATTTTATTTTGTTATGGCTTAGATAGTTTTTAACCAATTTCATATTATAGCATATGTTAAGTTTCCGCACACTAGTTGTTTGACATATTGCTTGAATTGGTTAAGTTGTAATTTGGGGGTCTAAACGTTCAAAGGTGTTTTTACACGTTTTTTGAACTTTCATTTGGTATCAGAGCGGGTACACTTGTTGTGGTGTTATTACCTAAGTGTGATCCTAGACCCCTGTGTTATGGAAAATACCATGCTGAATTATAGCTTAAGTGTTTGTGAAAATGACTCTATGCATATGTCTGAAAGGTGTTTTACTAATGATCTCATAGAGTTGTTAAAAACTAAGAAACATGCTAGAGTATTTGTTCACATGCTGGAATATCTTGAAAATCAGAATCATGTCTTAAACAGTAGCATATCTGAATCTAAATCATTGATTAAGAAGTATAAAAGAAAGAATAGAATGTTGTGTGAGATGATTGAGAATCTGAAAATGAAAAATCAATCTGAAAGAAGCATGAAAACTGATGATGAGTTTGTGTTTGAAGGTCAAGAATGTTTGTCACATGTGAACCTATTTGTGCATACCTCGTTGAAGGTGTTTAATGCGTGTTTGTGGTATCTTGACAGTGGGTGTTCTCGCCATATGACAGGGGATAAGTCACTGTTTAAGACAATCAAAGAAAAGGTTGGTGACTATGTGACTTTTGGTGATGGAAGTCATGCTCAAGTCCTAGGCAAGAGAACCATTGAGATACCTGGTTTGCCGCTGTTGAAAGATGTGCTGTATATAAAAGGGCTGAAGGCGAATTTGCTGAGCATCACTCAAATTTGTGATGATGATTTCCTGGTACAATTCTCCAAGAAGGGATGCTTGATCATCAATGAAGAGGGGATTCAGGTTTTGGAAGGAAGTCGGACTACAGATAACTGTTATGGAATAGTTCCCACGGCACCCCTATCGTGTAGAAGTGCTCGTGTGGATATGTTGGAGCTGTGGCATCACAGATTTGGGCATGCCAACTTCAAACAAGTAGCAAAAGTCTCCAAACTTGAAGCAGTCGAGGGACTCCCTAAGTTTGGTAAAGTGAAGAAGACCGTTTGTGGTGCATGTCAAATGGGGAAGCAAACTAAGGCAAGTCATCACAAGGTGAATGTGATCGCCACTTCTCGGTGCTTGGAGTTACTTCATGTTAATCTAATGGGGCCTACCAGAACTGAAAGCCTAGGGGGGAAGAGATACATTATGGTGATTGTGGACGACTACTCAAGATACACTTGGGTTGAATTCCTTAGAGAAAAATCAGAAGCATGTGAGAGGTTGGAGATTCTGTGCAAGAAACTACAAAACGAAAAGGGGATTCCGATTGCCAAAATTAGAAGTGATCATGGGAGGGAATTTGAGAATGCAAGATTCGAGTCCTTCTATGAGAAGAATGGAATTAAGAGAGAATTTTCAGCTCCCAAAACTCCACAACAAAATGGAGTGGTAGAGAGAAAAAATCGTGTGATTCAGGAGATGGCAAGAGTCATGTTGCTTAACAAGCAAATACCTCAAAAATTTTGGGGAGAAGCTGTCAACACCTCGTGTCACATTGGCAATAGGATTTTCTTTCGAGCTGGTACAAAGAAGACTGCCTATGAGATATGGAATGGGAAGAAGCCTAAAGTGAAGTATTTCCGGGTGTTTGGAAGTAAATGCTATATCCTAAATGATCGGGAAAATCTTGGGAAGTTTGATGCGAGAAGTGATGAGGGTATTTTTCTTGGGTACTCTACTACAAGTCGAGCGTATAGAGTGTTTAACAAGAGAACAAAGACTGTGATGGAGTCCATAAATGTCAAGATTGATGATGCCCTATCTAAGGTTGAAATGATTGATGATGTAGAAGGGTCGAGCACCAAAGAGCCCGATGTTGAGGTGGAAGCTTTGGATATAGAAGGTGAAGAACCTATACCAGAAGCAGAATCGACTCCCATCAACCCAAGAATGGAAACGAGATCGATGTCTAGAACATCAAGTCCTCTTACTCCTCCGGAAGTCCATCCTCCTATCTCTCGAAGTGATGAAGTTTCCACTTCAAAAAGGCCATCTTCAAGAGTCATCAAGAATCATCCAGAAAGTAACATCATAGGATCTCTTGATGAAGGTCTTCGCCTCAGGAAAGGAAACATTCTGCTAGCCAATCATGTAACTTATCACTGCTATCTCGCACAGTTTGAACCAAAAAGGGTTGAAGAGGCTCTTCGAGATGAGAATTGGGTTGAGTCAATGCATGAAGAGCTGAATCAGTTTGTGAGGAATGATGTGTGGGAACTTGCTCCAAGGCCTGAGAACGTTCATGTTATAGGCATAAAATGGATTTTTAAAAACAAAACTGATGAAGAGGGAGAGATAATTCGAAACAAATCTCGATTAGTAGCTCAAGGATACACTCAAGTAGAAGGAGTAGATTTTGATGAATCTTTCGCTCCGGTGGCAAGACTCGAATCCATTCGAATCCTCATGTCCATTGCGTGCACTTTGAATTTCAAACTTTATCAAATGGATGTAAAGTGCGCGTTTCTGAATAGATATCTAAATGAAGAAGTATTTGTTGAGCAACCAAAAGGATTTGAGGATCCTCATTTTCCAGATCATGTATTAAGATTGAAGAAAGCCCTTTATGACTTAAAACAAGCACCTAGAGCCTGGTACGATCGTCTTACACATTATCTTCTAGATAGAGGTTTCAAAAGAGGGTATGCCGACCGAACTCTGTTTGTCAAAAATGATGAAGATTATCTCCTTGTGGCACAAGTCTATGTTGATGACATAGTGTTTGGGGCAACCATCGAAGATCGTGCTACTGAATTTTCTGAGGAGATGAAGAAGGAGTTTGAGATGAGTAGGGTTTCTTCATTGTCCCTAAATTTCCGCTAACCCACTGCTAATAAAGTCTGTTGGATTGTGTTCTGTCATTTCTCTTGTTCATAATGCAGACTAGTCATGTCTCCATTCAAGAAAGCTGCTGTGAAAGGAGGTAGTTCCAAAGGGAAGGAACCAGTAATTGATGTTGATGATTACCCTCCTCAAACAAAAGGGACTCGCTCTTCATCAAAGAGCTTCGATCCCAACAAGTTCAGATCATATGCAGCCTATCAGTCTTATGCGAATTACTTTCTACATGCCACACCATTACTAGAAAGAGCTGTGGATCAGCCCTCACTTCATGACACTGACATTCCGATATGGTTTGCTCACAAGGATTGGAATTACCTTCTCTCTGATTTGGATGACACGTATGAAGATTTGGTAAAAGAATTTTATGCCAACGCAATTGTGGAAGGAGATGAACTTAAGTGCTGGGTTCGGAAAAAGAGCTTTTCTGTCTCTCCTGCATATCTGGCAGAAATACTTCACATCAACAGACCAATTATCCGACATTCACCGGTTTATGATGATCTATGTCCTGATGAGGAGCTTCTCAAAGAAAGTCTTGGTCAAGACTTGGAGTTCTCACCCAATGGGAAATCCATCAGTGTTTCCTCTCTTTCTCCAAAACTGAGAGTGCTTACAATTGTGATGTTTCACAATTTGTATCCTTTATCAAGCACTGGGTACATGAACCTCGGACGTGCTTTGTTTCTTCATGATCTAATCTTTGATGTGGAAATAGACATCTGTGCTCATATCTTTCATATTCTGCGCAAAACGGTTCTTCGAACTGAGTCTCGGATATGCATTCCTTTCTGCAGTCTCATTTCACGGATCTTGAAGCTCAAGGGAATTTATCCAACAGCAGATGAATCTCCTATCTCAAAACCAAGTCCAATCAACATGCGTACATTCAATGCAAGCATTGGACATAGTCGGAAGAGAGCCAAACTAGAAACTTCTGCTTCTCACAGTGGATCTCATTTCAGCACTCTCTCCCTAGATGAGAAACTTGATCACATTGTATCCTCTGTCCACGAGCTGAATACAAAGATGTCTGGACTCACAGCTTCTCTACACCGTCAAAGCACTCGATGGGATATGAAGTTTACTTCTCTTCAAACTCAATTGGATCAAATTTAGAGAAAGCTGGAAGAGGATGAATAGCCTATTCCATGACAAAAGGGGGAGTGATAGGCCTATTCCATGACAAAAAGGGGGAGTGATAGGCATGATCAGAGGGGGAGGATATTACCTAAGGGGGAGTGTCTTTACATTCTTCTTCAGTTTAAGTTTTCACTTTAAGTTGATATATTGTGTTTTGTAAACTGCTATTCAGGATGACTTGTAGTTTGTACCCATGTGCTTTTGTAAGCTTTTAGGGTTTATGTTTTATGCATAGTTTGTAGGCTTTATGGTATGTACCTTGCTTAATGCAGCCTTTATGCTATGTTGAAATCAGTACTTTGATCTAAATGTTCTGCATTTTGGTTTATGTACTGTCACTCTTGTGCCTTTGTAGGATTGTTCCTAGATGCATATACCTTGTGTGTTATGCATTGGTTGAGTGTTGAACATACAAGTGTCTTGCCTTGTGCTTGTTAACTTGTATGTCCTTGTGTTCATTCCAAGTGTGAATGAGCACTGTGATCACTACCTTGTGGTGTTCACTTGGTTGATCAAGCCATGGTTTGTTTCTTAACTCCATCTTTGCTTGATCACATATTGCCTGTTTCATATGCATGTTATGATTTTCTGCCTACAATGATCATGGTGTATTGTTGTGTTTCAGGAGTATTATGTTCATATGATTCAAGTGCTTCACAGCTTCTAGAGTTAGGTGTGAGTGAGTTTTGTTCAACTGTTCCCAACTCACATGTTAAGTCTAGAGTCTGTTTTAGGGTTTTGTCACGGAATAGCCAAAGGGGGAGATTGTAAGGTTGAATTTATTCAACCATCTAATTGGCTTTATTCCGTGCCAAATTTGCTTGTAAATCAGCATTTAGTAACCCTGTATTTAGGTGGGTTTGATGTAAGGGTAGTGAGTGAGATAGAGTGAAGATTGCTCAAGAGTGTGCAAGAAAACAGAGACTCGCGGCTGGGACTCGCGGGTGACTCGCGGCTTCAAGCCGCCAGACGCAGCACACGTGCCAAGCATGTTGGAAGGTGAACAGTCATGCAAGCTGGAGCACTACAGGACAAAACAGGACAACTAGCCATACGGTTATCTCACGACTGGATATCGCGACTTGGTCAAGCCGCGAGGTCAAGCCGCGAGCCACCCCTGTTTTGTAAAACCTGACGTTTCACATTCCTCTCCCACTCTAGTATAAATACCCCTTTTACCCACGATTGAAAGAGAGCTTCCAGAGAGAATTTTGAGAGAGAAACCCTAAAGAAAAACAAGATTGATTCACCCACAATCTATACCTTAGAGTCTCTCCAAATTCCCCAACTCTCTTCCTCTCCATTGTCAAATCCTTGAGAGGCATTATACCAAACCTGGTTCTCACCATCATCATCACTGTGAGACAGCTGTTTGGATTTCTGGGAAGCAGTTAGGAAGGAACCAATCTTCATTGGTTGATGCTATGGACTAGTAGCGGAATCCGGGAAGCTAGAAAAGAAAAAGGTTCGGCGCAACCTCGTTGGAGCAAGAAGCTTGGAGGGCTTAGGTGCACTGGGTAGATTAGGCTTGGAGGGTCTATTGCTGTCCTTGTATCCCAACTGTATTTTCTAGTGGATTGTTTACCGCTTGGAGGGCGGCGGAGAGGTTTTACGCCGAGGGCTTCGGTTTCCTCTTCGATAACACATCGCGTGTTGTCTTTGTGTTTGCATCTTCCTTCCTCTCTATCTTTGCCTTTTTATTATCTGCTGTGGATTTTATTTTGTTATGGCTTAGATAGTTTTTAACCAATTTCATATTATAGCATATGTTAAGTTTCCGCACACTAGTTGTTTGACATATTGCTTGAATTGGTTAAGTTGTAATTTAGGGGTCTAAACGTTCAAAGGTGTTTTTACACGTTTTTTGAACTTTCAATAGTTGTAAATCACAACTTTACAATCTCCCCATTTGGCTATTCCGTGACAAAACACCCTATAACAGACTCCAGACTTAAACGTGAGTTTGGGAACAGTGGCAAAACTCACTCACACCTAAATCTAGAAGTTGTGTAGCACTTGGAACATATATACCTGTAACTTGAAACACTTGCACAAAACACATTAGACCCTCAAGGTAAATCAAGTGATAAAAGAACAAGTATAATGTAACAAGTAAAATGCAATCAAGTAAACATGTTGTGAAACATATGAACAACTTGATCAAACACATGACAGTCATATGGAAATGACCACAATGATCATATAGCAAAGCAAATGATCATCCGAACATGCAATCAATAAAGCACAATAGCATAAGGATAAATGCATGTCCAACACTTAACTAATGCAAAATACATGAAGTATATGCATCTAGGAACAAGATCCTACTAGGGCACAAGAGTAATATAAACCAAAACAAAATAAGGAAATGTCTTCTCCCCCTTAGTATATGCATTTCCCCTCTAGCTTTCTCCGCCTATGAATGTGCATGAGGTAGAATTACTCCCCCTAAGAGTGTGCACATGAGTCATATAGAAATGACGATACAAACCTGTATACTCTCCGATATACTCTCCCCCTTTTTGTCACAAATAGACAAAACAATCAAGAGGAATGAGGGAAAGAAAAGAAGATATGAGGAAGGGTATGATGCATGAGGGGTGCAAGATGAATGAGAAAATGAAGCTCAAACATAAGACAAAAACATTAAAAAAAAAAAAAAAAAAAATGCTACAAAGCATAAAGAACATGACATGCTAAGGATGATGGAGCATGATGTAAACCTAGGCATGACAAAGACACAAGAACATGTTAAGTGCTAAAAGGTCTAAAAAGACTTGACTAGCATGAGAGAAGTGCAAAACATGTCAAGTGTTAGAGTGTGTGCAGCAAAGGTGCATCTAGTGTGCATGTGAGATGCATGACCAATGCATGAATAAGCATTCACGGGGCAAAGTGCATAAAATACACCACCAATGATCAAAACATGATAAACATGAATAATTATGGTGATCCCCAAATTTTAGTACTTATCGGAGTCCAAAACAACGAGAAAATATCATTTGGGCATTTTATCAAACACTTAGAGTGCACACACTACACATGTATGTTAAACAATACAAGAACATATGAAAATCTTGCCTAAATACATGTTATTTTTGCCACAAGGGGCTAACATCCAAAGCAAATCATCATTTAAAACAAAGCCTAATCAAAAAGATTGATAAAAATTAAGTTTTCCAACTCCCATTTGAGAAAATCTCAACTATGAACATAAAACCCCAAAAAGCATAATCTAAGGATCAAAATAGATGAAAAGAGTTAAAGATTACCTTAGATATGTTTATGAAATGTAAAACACTCGAAATTAGTTGGGTTTTGATGTTAAAGCATTAAAATAGGGGTTTGGGAGAAGATGGAGAAGTTTAAAACAAATGTCCTACGAAATGCCCTTTAAAAAGCTGATCTGGGAATTTTCGTGGGAAGCTAACTCGCGAAAGTACTCATGAAATTTTTCGCGGGTAAGCCTTACTCGCAAGCTACTCGCGAAACAGTCGCAAAACTCTTTGTACAAAGTTGAAAAACATGAGATTTGGACCATTTAACTCCCAGTTGAGCTTACATATGAAATTGGTCACGAAAACACCCAGAAAACATGTTTTTCACACAAAAAAACTTGAAAAAGTTTGAAAAACATAGGTGATACAAATCACTTCCAAAATAAAACAAAAAGAAAAAAAAAAATCTTTTTGGTTTGATCCACATATGATTGAGCACACACACATCACATTTGAACATGTACAATCACACAAATGAAATAGGCATTCATTGAACATTAAACTTGTGTGTTATGTGTGTGGATCAAGTGTGGAATAGTCCTTAGACTAGAGTGAAGCTTCAATGATCAATTCAATCAAGTCATACACAACTGATACGAAATCAAGTAGTCTATCTCAATTATAGAAATGAGCATATATGACCTCCCACAAGAGAATGATTAGAAAATTTAGAAGCTTTTCATTTGACTTCTGCATAATTCATGACATTTGATCCTTTTTGGATAGTACATCTCCTTTTGAGATCGGTGCTTGAAATTTTTGATATTTCAACATTGTGATTTAGCCTTTGGCTTTTTAAGCACCATACATTTCAATTTAAAAGGTCGCTTTCCCTTTTTCCTAGTCAAATACTAGTATGTGCAACAAGCTTTTGCAACTCATAATCTCTTTTCCATTTTGAAATTTACATTTGGTGAGCTCTATTTGCAAAAACATAAAAATAAAAGTGGGAAGATATATAGGCACAAGTCTATGCAAGTATCAAGACAAACAAGACTATTGACCAATCATTCATGACAAGCTTGAAGATCTATTTACAACAATCACACATAGATTTCAAGATTTCTCCCACAAAGATATATGTGCATACATAACAAGTTAAGCTCGTAAATGCACTACACCATTAGTACGAAAATACTAGGCCAAACTCACATGTGAAAAGTGCTCAAACATATACGATCAAACTTTTTGAATTTTTTTTTTTCACTTTTTATGTGGTTTTGGATTTTTACACACACAAAACAAAGACATAAAAGTAAGATCAAAACAAAAACAAAAAAATGCATATAAAGAGATGCATGATGCACAAATGCATGACAATGAAGCATCTAATGCATGAAGGGTCCTACAAAGATCGAAAGAATTAGATCAAGGACCAAAGGAGCAAAAGCTCAACCATAGGAACCCTTCCTCATCCAAACAAAACAATTGTTTGGAATGAGTGTCTCATGAGAAGTGAGACGAGGGTTGGAAGAATGAGAACTGGAGATGCACATAAATAAGGAGTTAAGAGCATTAAACACTTTCTTTAACAACATGCTATTATCACTCAAATCCGGTTTATCATTTTTAGCACACCTTCCAAGAAGCTCGAAGCTCAAGTTTCTCTTTTCTTTTAACTCTTTTAAGAGCTTGAAACTTAGAGCAATGAGGTCTTAGATGACCAAAGGCCCCACAATGGTGACAAATAATGTGTTTAGGTCCACTAGGCTTTTTGGGAAGGGATCTAACAACATGGTTTTGTTCTCTCTTCAACTTGGAGCATTGAGGTCTTATATGACCGATCACACCGCAATGGTGGCAAGTTGGAACAAACTTAGATCCATCCAAAACCTTAGGTTGAGAGCTAAACGGAGGCTTTGACTTAACAACCTTACTCTCCACCTTTTGATTTCTTTTATGTGGAGGAATGTACATCGATTTTTCCTTTGAGGTAGAACACACAATAGACACAAAATTGGGTACCACAACATGATTGCAACAGATATTATCATCATTTTTATCAACAGGTTTAGCAATCAAACACTTGGCATGCATCTTAAGAGATTCATTTTTACATTTAAGATCATCAACTAGTTTGTTAGACAAAACAAGTTTAGCATCCAAGTCCATATTCAGACATTCAAACTCTTTCAGCTTTTCAAGAGAATTTTCAGCAAGCTTCTTATATTTTTCAACCAATTTATTGGATTCATTGAGCTTAGCAATCAAATCATCATTTTCACAAAATAACTTGCTCAAATTCTTTTCAAACTTCTTAGCATCTTTCTTCAAGAGTTTGATGTTAGGAATATCAACAACACCCATAGAATCATGTAACACGGCATCACAATCATGAGGATAGACACTCATAGAGGCATTTTCACAAACACATGGCATGTTACAACCAACAACATCCATAGAAGCATACAAAGCACTATCCATGGAAAATAAACACAAGGGGTCAAGGATCATACTTAGGTAATGAAACCAAATCAAGTGTACCCACTCAGATACCAATTGAAAGCTCGAAAATGTGTTGAAAACACAAGAGTTTGTTTAGACCCCCAATTTTAAAGTTACGGCTTGGTTGATTTTACAGTAACTTAATACTAAGTGCGGAATAGTGTAAACACAAGCATACAAGCAAGAGAGCTACTCTAATCCATATTTAAAGCAACACAACAGTAAAATGAAATGAACAAGAGTAGGGAAGAGAAATGAAAACACAGATAACACGCCAATGTGTTATCGAAGAGGAAATCGAAGAACTCGGCAAAAAACCTCTCCGCTGCCCTCCAAGCGGTAATCAATCCACTAGATAATCAGTTGGGATACATGGGTTAGCAAGAGACCCTCCAAGCCTAATCTATCCGATGTACCTAAGCCCTCCAAGCTCCTACTCCAACAAGGCTTCTCAGAACCGTGTCTTGTCTAGCTCTCCGGATCCCGCAACAAGCTCCATGTTGCATCCGCCAACCTTGGCATCTTCCAATGCTTCCCAGCAACACCAAAAATAGTCACTACACTTTGAAAAGGTGTGGATTGTGTTTGGGTACAAATCTCCTCTCAAGGTATGATAATGGGAGAGGGAAGGAGAAGAGGCTACAATTAATTCTCACTAAGGATGAGTAGCTCTCTCTAAAAAGATGGGTGTGTGTGTTGTAGAAAACCTATCTAGGGTTTTTCTCTCTGAATGGCCTCTCTTACATTTGTGGGTAATGAGGGTATATATAGTATGGGTGAAGGGTAAGGAATTCACACATAAAAATCCTCTAGGCAGAATGTTTCGCGACTGCCTCGAGGGATGGCCTTACCCGCGAGACACTCGCGAAAACGATAGCCTAGCATGACTCTTCAACTTCCAGTCATGTGCTCTTCACATGCTCTTTCGCGGCTTAGCTTCTTGCAAGCTTCTCGCGAAATCCACTGATTCTTCATTTAAGCTTTAGTCTTCACCAACTTAATACTAAACCCAATACAATAAAATCCCACAAAATACAAGGAACAAAATTAGAGCAATTACAACACTTTTTGTCATGGAATAAAGCCAACATAAAACATCGTTGTAAATCACAACTTTACATGATGTGAATGAGTGCTTATACAGTGTGTTCTTGAAGCAATTATTTGTCTTGTAACTCCTTTCATGTTTGAAGAGATCGGAGGATTCAAATTTAACTTCCTCAACTGCTACAGGAGTTATAATATTTGATCTTTTTCATCTACAACTATCATTGGAAGTTGAGTACTGATGGGGAGGTTAAAGCGATGAACCAGTATCTTATTCATGCCGTGAAATAATAACACGTGGTTCATAAAGATAAATCTTTATGGGATTTTCCCGTGTTGAGAATCATCCTGGTACAATCCTCATGGATGACCCATAAACCTATGGACGACCTATAAGCCTATGGATGACTGTTTTGTTAAGTATAGCTACTCGTCTTCCTGACCTAGATGAATCTTATGGATGAGTATGGAGTTCACCAATTCTTAGTTCACCATCAATATCTTCTGTGACTAAATCACATAAATCACATACTTTGCATCTCATGGACTAATTGATAATGTCCAAATATTCATGTTGTCATTATTTTAGATAATAATAAAACAACTTTATTAATTACAACATTAAGTCATACATAATGTCATACATAACATCATACATAGTATCATACAATAGGATTTGAAAGACACATATCCTAACAATCTTCCAAATGTGACTCAAAAGTTCTTTGGGGCAAGGCTTTGGTAAAGGGATCTGCTAGATTATTTGCACTATTAATCTTTGCTACTACTACATCTCCTCAAGTAAAAATTTCTCAAATGATGTGGTATTTTCTTTCAATGTTCTTTCCTTTCTTGTGATTCCTTGAATCTTTGGATTCTACAACCGCTCCACTATTGTCATAAAACAATGTAATAGGAACTTGCTTCATTCTCACAACACCAAGATCAGAAAGGAATTTCTTGAGCCAAATAGCTTCCTTTGCCACTTCACAAGTAGAAACATATTCAGCTTCTATGGTGGAGTCAGCAATGCAAGATTGCTTAACACTCCTTCAACTTATGGCTCCACCTCCCAAGGTGAACACACAACCTGAAATGGACTTTCTGAAATCAAGATCTGATTGAAAATCTGAATCTATATAACCAATAGGTATCAAATCCTCACACTGGTAAACAAGCATATAATTTCTCGTTCTCCGTAGATACTTGAGAATATGCTTTACAGCTTGCCAATGTTTTGGTCCTAGATTTGATTGATACCGGCTAACCATGCTAATTGAATAACAGATATTTGGTCTAGTACAAAGCATGGCATACATGAGACTTCCCACTACAGAAGCATAAGGAACTTGTCTCATCATATTTTCTTCCTCAAGAGTCTTAGGCCTTTGGTCATTAGACAAAGGAACTCCATGTCTAAAAGGAAGTAATCCTTTCTTGGAGTTTTACATGCTAAACCGTTCTAGAACCTTATCTATATATCCAGCTTGTGACAAGCCTAACATCTTATTCTTGCAATCTCGCCAATGCTTAATCCTTAGAATGAAGTTAGCTTCACCCAAGTCCTTCATATCAAATTGGCTTGACAACCAAACATTTACTGAAGACATTACCCCTATATCATTTCCAATGAGTAGAAAATTATCAACATAAAGCACTAGGAACATTACTACTTTATCTTGATGTCTTTTGTACACACATGGTTCATCAAGATTTTGTTCAAAACCAAATGACTTGATTGCTTGATCAAATCTGATGTTCCATGATCTAGATGCTTGCTTAAGTCCATAAAGGGACCTTTTCAACTTGCATACCATATGCTCTTGGTTCTTTGCATTGAAACCTTCTGGTTGTATCATATAGATTTCTTCTTTAAGATTGCCATTAAGAAATGCAGTCTTGACATCCATTTGCCAAATCTCATAATCATAATGAGTAACAATGGATAAGAGAATTCTAATAGATTTAATCATTGGTACTGGCGAAAAGGTTTCTTCATAATCAATACCTTCTTTTTGTGTGTACCCCTTCGCCACTAGCCTTACTTTAAAGGTTTCAACCATTCCATCTATCCTTCTCTTCCTCTTATAAACCCATTGGCAACCAACAGGTTTAATGCCGTTAGGCACCTTTACAAGATCCCAAACTTGATTGGAATACATTGAATCTAATTTAGATTTCATAGCTTTGACCCAATGATGTGCATCTATATCATTCATTGCCTCCTTATAAGTGTAAGGATCAGTTTCAGCCTCTTTTGAGATAGCTTCATAGGTTTCTCCTAGACCTATAAATCTTATAGGTGGCCGAACAATCCTCCACTACGACGAGACACCTGTGTACTAGACATCTCATGAGTAGTATCTTGTGGTGTTTCTAATACAACCACGTCATCCCTAATTTTATCCAATGGTTGTTCAACTACAGGTTCATCTATTTCAGCCAAAACAATTTTATTTCTAGGATTAAAATTATTCATATAATCATCTTCCAAAAATTTTGCATTTGTGCTAACAAACACTTTGTTATCTTTGTGAATATAGAATAAATAACCCTTAGTTTCCTTTGAATACCCTAAAAACATGTATACTTCTGTTTTTGCTTCCAACTTATCAAACTTCCGTTTCAACATATGTGCTAGACATCCCTAAATGTGGAGATATTTCGTACTAGGCTTGTGCCCACTCCACAATTCCTTATGTGTGTTGGGAATAGATTTTGATGGAACTAAATTTAAAATATGCATTGCAGTTTTTAGTGCATATCCCCAAAAGGAAATTGGTAAAGTTGAATAACTCATCATGGACCTAACCGTTTCTAAAAGAGTCCTATTCCTTCTCTCTACTACACCATTTTGTTGGGGAGTTCCAAGTGCAATCAATTGGGATACAATCCCATTTTGAGTTAAGTAATCCTTGAAATCCCTAAGAAGGTATATGCCACCATGATCAATTCAAATGGCCTTTATGTGTTTACCCAGTTGATTCTCAACTTCAGCCCTAAACTCTTTGAACTTTTCAAAGGCTTCGGACTTCTGTCTCATTAGGTACGCATAACCATATCTTGAGTAATCATCGGTAAAAGTGATGAAGTAGTCATAACCTCCTTTATCTTGGGTTAACATAGGACCACATACGTCCGTATGAACTAATTCGAGCAACTCTTGGGTTCTTCTACCTTTTGCATTAAAAGGTGTTTGGTCATTTTGCCTTCCAAACAAGATTCACAAACTGGAAATCCATCAAATTCCAATGGCTCTAAGAGACCATCTTTGATTAGTCTTTGAATTCTATTTGAATTAATATGACCTAAACGCAAGTGCCAAAGATATGCATCATTAGTAGAATGAAACTTTCTCTTTAATGATTTTACATGAGAGTTATAATCTAATTCAGAATTGTATAATTCATGCTTATCAGGAGTTAAAATATAAAGACCATCAACAATATTGCCAGAACAGATAAACACTTTACCCTTCTTTATTACAACATTGTTTTTCAGGATAACACAATATCCATGTTTACCTAAATAAGAGCAGAAATTAAATTTCTACGAACATTAGGTACATATAAAAAATCTTCCAATAATAAAACTTTAGAATAAGCATAAATTAAACACTCCAACAGCTACAACTGGAATTTTTCTCCCATTAGCCGAAGTAAGAAACAATTCCTTTCATTTTGCTTTTTGGTCTCCTGGAACCTCTGCAATGTATTGCAGATATGGTTAGTACAACCTGAATCCACACACCAGGAATCTGTGGGATTTTGTGCTAAACATATTTCATGAAGGAATGAACTATTCATACCCTTATTATTGGCAGCTCTGAATTTTGGACAATTGCTCTTCCAATGTCCTTTCTCGCCACAATGGAAACACTTTCCTTTGGCATAGTCTTTTTTCTTTCCCTTGTTGGAAACTCCTAAGGCAATTTTTTTACCATCTTGCTTGGTGAAGTCCTTCTTCTTCTTACCCTTGCCTTTCGACTTGGGTTGAGAAGTAGAAGCTTCAGCCATATTAGTTTCAACACTGGATGTACCAAGAATGCCTTCTGCCACTACCAATTCATTCATTAATTCAGACAATGAATAAATCTTTTTGTTCATATTTTAATTAAGCCTAAATTCCTTGAATGATTTTGGTAGTGATTGGAGTATCATATCCATTTGGAATTCTCCATCAATATCGGCACCTAAAACTTCCAATGTATTCAGATTAGAGATCATCTTTAGACAATGCTCCCTCACTGAAGTACCTTCAGCCATTTTGGTATTATAAATTTGCCTCATAGTTTCTTGTCTTACAGAATGGCCTTGCTCACCAAGCATCTCCTTCAGACTTAGCATTATGTCTGAAGCTAATTCTACATCCTGCATTTGATGCTGTAGAACATTTGAGATAGATGCTAGGAAATAGCACTTGGCCATCTCATTAGATTTTTGCCAACAATCATATCGCTGTTTTTCCTCAGAAGGAGCATCTAATGAAGGAAAGTTAGGACATGGTCGAGTAAGCACATATTTGTGTTCTTCAGCAGTAAGAACAATGTCCAAATTTCTTTTCCAGGCAACATAGTTGGATCCAGTCAATTTGTGTTGGGAAATTTAGACCCCGGTTGATAGAATTAACAAGTTTTAAACCCAAGTTGTTAATTAGATTTATTATGAATAAAACTTGTTAAAACAAACAAACATCAATATCATGTCAAAATCATGCAGCGGAAAAATAAATAAGACAAGATATGATAACCTAGGAAAACCAATGAAACAAACTAGTTTCACAGTAAAAATCTTGGGGGGAAACCTTCCCCAATCCACTATAGAAAAGAGAAGTTTCAGATCTAGTACAAAACCTTTGTCCCTAGACTCTACAATTCCCGTAGATGAACTCACAGCAGAAACCTTCAAAACCTTTGAACTCTTCAATATATGAACGCCACCCTTTTGTTGCACGGATCCTAGTACGTGACTAACTCCTTTGCACGAATCCCAGTACGTGACTCACTCACCAACTTGAGGAAGAAGAATGTTGGCTGCAAAGTTCTTCACTTCATCAACAATGAAGATTAAGAAGCACTTGGTTACAAAACCCTAAGGCGCAAAGACGCAGTAGCTTCTTTCAGAGAGAATAAGGCATCGGTCACCTTTTGCATATGTTCTCTTTGTATTCTCTTATGTGACGGCCTCTAAAATAAGACTTATATAGGTCTAGGGTTGTGAGAAAAGAAACCTTACACAAATACAAAAACTTGGGCCGAAAATCAAATCCGAAAATCTGAATTCCCGTAACCTTGATCAATCGGGAGGTGTCGAGGAGGTGTCGAGATTTAAACTTCGACAGATACAGCTATCGAGAAGCTATCGAGGAGCTGTCGAGGAGACAGAAGCTTTCTCGATCGATCCACCAACTATCGAGAGCTGTCGAGATTGCGATAACAATCAACTGAAGAGCTCGATAGATAGCCTAGCTGTCGAGGGGTGTCAAGAAGCTGTCGAGCTATCTGTCTGCAGGTGTCAAGCTATCTGTTCAGCTTTAGTGAACAGCTTTTCTTCACTTGTTTCTTGGTCCAATCTTCATGGTTTTAATACTAGACTTAAACAACATGTTTCTTGAAGTATTAAACACATCCTAGATCTACCCAAATACAAGTAAAGTGCATTTTTTCAAAGGATTAGCCAATTACATAAAATAGTGACATATGTTCCTTACAAGTGAATTACATATGTCCTAACAATTTGTTTTGATTAAGAATAGCAACAAGTGGACTAAATGATGCCATGATTAAATCTGAAAATAATAAACATGAATATAATAATTGTTGAGAATTGGCTGCCATATTTGCAATCAAGTTTCTCGCGGCCTCGGGAGTTTTATCCACCAAAGCTCCTCCACTAGTTACATCAATCATGCTCCTATCAGTGGGTAGAAGGCCCTCATAGAAATACTAGATAATTAGCTGCTCACTAATTTGATGATGGGGGCAGCTTGCACATAATTTCTTGAAACGTTCCCAATATCCATGTGGGGACTCTCCGTTGTGCTGCCTTACACCACAAATTTCTTTTCGAATGTTGGCCATCCTTGAAGCTGGGAAATATTTCTCCAAAAACAACCTCTTCATCTCGTTCCATGTTTTAATACTCCTAGAGGGTAGATAATAGAGCCAATCCTTAGCCGAATCCTTCAAAGAAAACAGAAAGGCTCTTAATTTAATTTGATCTTTAGTCACCCCCGTGGGCTTCATACTCGTGCATACCACATGCAACTCCTTTAGATGCTTGTGAGGATCTCCACCTGTAAGGCCATGAAAAGTGGGCAAGAGATGTATTAGTCCAGATTTTAATTCAAAAGTAGTAGTAGCATCTAAAGTAGGGAATATTATGCATAAGGGTTGTTGATTCAAATCTGGGGCGGTAAGCTCCTTCAAAGTTTGATTTCCAACCATGACTTCCTCCTTTTCTAAATCAGAATCACTAGCAAATAGGGAATCAAGATCTAGATTGTGCTCTTCAGAATTTTTCCTAGCTTCCCTCCTTAACCTGCACAAAGTTCTCTCTATTTCTAGTTCGTACTGCAAATCACCTTGATTAGAAGATTAAGTTACAGTCATAAACAATCAAGGAAACTCGAATAAACCATGAAAAAAAAATTAGGAAAAATCTAGAATAATGAAAATAAATAAATAAAATCTACGCTAAAACACAAACAGTCAAAGTGAATTTTTTTTTTTTTTTTTTTTTTTGGAGAATTTCAAGAATGAAATAAGGATCACAAGAAGCACAAAAATCAACTAGAATCACACCCCAACAACGGTGCCAAAATTTGGTGTGCTATCGTAGGCAGCCAAAAATAAAACTTATACTCCTAAAAATACATGTAGTGGTGTGAGTAAGGATCATTCCCATGGAGAGTGTTTAGCCTAGTTTTATGCTACGTGAACAAGGAGAGGGGAGGGGGGGTTTGAGTATAATGAAACCAATTTTAAGGAAAACAACTAAGGAACAATTCAAATCAAAGTATCAAAATCAATCAAGAGAATAAACCTTGGTCTAAGTCAACATCCACCATCGGAATTTTACAATTGATCATTGATGCAAGTATATATCAATTCACACTTTGAATATTCGCCGTTGAAACTATTTTCCTATCTATCCTTTGTCTTAGTTAATTAGAAAACAAGCGATCTAATAAACCCTAACTACTAAACAACCTAAGACAAGCGCTAAAGGTTAATCTAGTAGCAGCCTTAAGAATTAGAGAGATCGATGAAACTAAACAACACAAGCACAAGCGGTTGTATTTAATTTAGTCGAGTGTTCTTCCTAAGATCTAATAATTTCTAACACAGCAAATCATTAAATCTTGGTTGCTTCACAAATTAGAGAGATCAAACAATTACGGATTTGATATCTAACCTAGCAGTAAATTGCAACGAATAATAAACTAGTAGGCCTCCTAGTAATTAAACGAGACAATCATGAAAACAGGCACAGAAGAACATCCGATATTTAAAGCATAAATTGAACAATAAAAACAAATTAGATCTCACAGTTTTATTGATTCCAAGGCTTCAGTTTCCTTCGACCAAGTATAAAAGTTTAGCCAAGCAGGGTCATGATGAAAACTTGAAGGATAAATTAGAGAAGAGGGGAGAGAGAGAAGTGTGTCAAGTATGATTTTTCCTCCCCATTTATACATGTTAATTCCCCATTTTCCAAGCCTACAAGATCTCCTAAAAATATTCCAAATATTATCCTAAAATAACAACATCCAAATCTGACTAATTAAAGAAAATTATAAAATAAATAAAATAGTCCTAATATAACTAGGAAAGTGGTGTTTTCAGCTGGAAATTTCATGCACCAGATCTGGAAACTTCCAAAAATAAACTGCATCAGATCTGCATATTAAAATTTCAGGCAAAGCAACATTCCAGAACGTCAGCAGTGCAGGTGCAGCAACTTCAAACCCGATTTCGACCTTGATGCAGCCAGTATCTCTCAAAACTCAAAACATAAAAGTTGTAGAGATTTTTCTTGGCATTCCATAGCAATTTGAATCATCTCAATCAGAGCTCGGATGAGATAGTTATGCCCAGATTACGAAGCAATGTCAAAGCTGTCCAGAATCGCTCAATTAATTACGTTTTGCACTTAATGCCTCCATTTGCATCCTAAATCAAAATATAGGAATAATGAGTACATTTAGGCACCAAATAAGCATTAAAGATTAAACATTAAGGGAGAAAAATATGAAAATTTGCATTCTCATCAATTCTTGGACAGATTTGCATGGCTTCAATACTTGAACATTAACTTTCGTTTCATGAAGTATTAAACACGTTCTAAATCTACCCAATTACAAGTAAAGTGCATTTTGTCAAAGGATTAGCCAATTCTAAATAACATATGTTCTTAACATGATCCACATATGTCCTAACAATCTCCCCCTTTGGCAATCTGTGACAAAACCACAACAAACAAATTAAATATAAGAGAAGTCATAAATCACTCAACTTATATTCACTTGTTGGAGAGATAGGTGAAAGAATGTAATAACAACCTCATCAGATATATATATATCGAATGAATACAAGGTTTGCTATCACTAAGTGGTCACAAGACCGATAGTACAAGAACAATGTATCTAAAAGATAAAGAAAAGAAAAGATACAAAAAATCATCACTACATCCCTCAAAAGGATAAAACACTCCCCGTAACAAAAATCTTCTATACTAACTCTCCCCCTAAGAGTATGACTACTCTCATACTAAAAACTACTCTCCCTTTTTGTCACGAATGACAAAGGGCAAGTCACTCAAGTAGTCATCTACTCATCACCGGAAGAGCTAGCATCCTTATCCTCATCATCGTCATCACCATCGAAGTCCTCGTCCTTAGATGCCTCTGGAAAAGGAGAAGGAAACACCACGAAGCCACCAAGGTGAGCCTGTCATCATGCAATACGACCAACACGGGTGTTCACCTGACACAACTCATCACTGAGAGTGTCAAGGCGAGCATCCATGCCCTGAAGCTATGCTATGACTACCTCGAGAGTCACACCACCTACGGAAGAAGAAGGTGCGGAGGTAGAAGGAGTGGAAGAGGCTTGAGGAGTCGCCATCTCAGTCCGTGGCCATTTCGGTCGAAGCTAGGCCTCGATCTGTCTAACGGACGCGCCGCTGATGGCACCCATGATAGAGAAGTGAATAGACTCAAGATAGGAGACAGACACATGGCGAATGATCCTCGTGATAGCAGAAGGGAAAATAAGCTTATCATGGGTCGCCTTATCCTTATATACATCTATAAGGGAGAGTATGAAATGAGAGGGAAAGTCAATGGTAAGCCCCTTAAACAGGGATAACAAAAGGCGAGCACTAGGCTCAGTAATAGAATTATAGTGAGACAAGGGATGTAAAACAAATGTCATCACCATATTCAAGAACCTCTGACCTTTTGCAAAACTTGAGTAAGGGGTGTTTTGATGGTCACCCCAAGATAAAGGTATCTCACAAAAAAGAGACATGAGTTCGTCTTTGGACACAGTCTATATACGAGGACAGCCGGGGTACTCAGGATGTAATACCCTCGGGACATGTAGCACATCAAAGATAAGCTCCGGAGTGACTACTATACATATACCTTGAACAGAAGTGAGAAAGTGAGGTATGAAAGAATCAAATCTATCTATATTGGAGTAAAACTCTTGTATAATCACAGAGGGACTACTGACCAAGATATCACAAAGGGACTCCCAACCCTTACTGTGAATGATAGTGGGTAAGTTAGTTCCAAATGAATGCCACATCTAGAAAAGTTCTCTGAGAAGTCCTGAAGGGCCTTCTCATCACGGAACCGAACTTGAAGAGGAGTAGAATCAAAGGAAGAAGATGCCCTAGAATGAAGAGGGTTTCGGGATGGAGCAAACTTTCGCTTGGGTGCCATGCGCAGAAGAGTACCAATCAATAACAAATATCTAAAGGAAGAAAAGAGAGGTACGTATGCAGAAAAATGCATGAACATGTGACATGCAATAAAATAAACATCATATGCTCAGCCTAATCCAAATCTACCAACACACAAGATTTCAACATATAAAACACACATCTAAATTCACGAAACATGGTGAAAATGCAAATGTGATGCAATGCATGAGCATATAGGATCATTTAAACATAACCCAACCTAAAAATTTCACAAAAAAGTCATCAATTTTGAAAAACCCCAAAAATTTTCAAAAACCCCAAAAACCTAGGTCTAAATGAATGAAATGCATGATAAAAAGAGAGAAAAGATACCATACCAGAGGAAGAAAACAAGGTTTGGGCCAAAAAAACAAGTGGGGAAGGTGAAGAGGTTGAGTGAGAAGTGTTTGGGAGAGAGAAAAGAGTGTTTCTGTTGAGAGAAATCGAAGAGAAATGAAAAAAAAAATCACGCAGAAACTATATATAGAAAAACAAAGCACAATGGATCGAAAGTTATCGATAATCTGTCGAGCACTAATTCTCAACAAATTTAGCTGTCGAAGTGCTATCGAGAGCTATCAATTGCAAAGAAAGCTCAATGGATCAAATAGCTACCGAGGAGCTATCAAGCAGACAAAAAGTTTCTCGATGGATCGAGAATTTGTCGAGAAGCTATCGAGACAAATTCTAGAAAGCTTCGATGGATCAAGATTGCGTTAACTTCTGTCGAGAAAGGAAGATCAAAGATCATGATGGATAGCTAGCTGTCAAAAGCTGTCGAGAAGTTGTCGAGATGCAAAAACAATTTTTCAAAGAAGAGAAAAACACAAAAATGAATGCAATCAAGCAAGCTACTTAACCAAAGATCCAAACAACATTTTAAGCTCTAAAAAACATCTCTCAACAAAAAAATTTCAAGCATTTAGATCCAAAACACACACATACACTAAACAAGTCTAACCAATTTTATATTTAAAAAAAAAAGTTAAGATAGTTTAGTGAGCATACATTAATACATGTATTCCTTATGATGGTCAAATCACATTGTACCTGCACATATATCAAAAGTAGCAAAGAATTTACGTGTTGTGTGTGAAAAAAAAAATTGCAAGATTTCATGTGTCTACATGTTATGACGATTTGAGATATGAGAAAATCAGTTTAACTCACACACAATCATAATTGCTTGATGGGGACTATCACCTTTGAGGTACATCCTATAACTCCCACATCTCCTAGAAGACACGCTTGCAATCATATATAAAGCATTTTGATTTTTTTTGCTTTTAATTTTTCTTAGCATATTTTTCTTTTGAGCATATCAAGCATGGGCATATAAGAGAGAGAAAAGAAATTCCCAATTATGTTAAGCTTTTGACATTGCACTTTTGCTATGCCAAAGCATACAAATGTCATTTCATGATTGGCAGGCAATAGTGGTGAGATGGCTATTTATGCCTTTCTCTTAGGACTTTCTAGTCCTTCCTGTCAAAAAGAGTGATATGAGTGTTAAGTACAAGAGATTACTTAATCTTACTCATCACAAACACGAGCCATAAAGCTCACTTGTTTAGTTGTGCATAGAGATGCTCATCTAAGATACAAAAGACACAAAGTTTAGAAAACTTTGTTTCAATGGCCATCCAAGGTACACAAGAATCAATGTACACAAACATACCCTGTTTTTGTAATTTTTTTTTTCAATTTTTTTTTTTTATTTTTAAGAAAAACAAAAGAAGGCAAAACTAAAAACAAACAAACAAAAACATGTTAAACAAAGCATGGCATAAAAACTAGACTGACTCAAAAACAAGAAAGCAAAACACACAAGTAATGCAAACAAGAAATTAGAGGGAGAGAAAACAAGTGACTAGATCACTTAGAGTCTTTTTCCTTTCATACCTTGGAAGAACATTTTCATTTGGCGAACCCTTGATCTGGTAGTGAAGGGGAAGAATTGAAACCATTCAAGTTCAAAAGGAACATAAGGGCTTTGAGAAGATCCCCAAGAAGAGCAAAAGAAGATGGAAACTAATTCTGGCTTTTGGATGAGATCATATTGTTGCTCTGTTGAGTGGCTAACCACTTATATCGATTAGGTCGAGTATGTCCAGTAGCTCCATGGTGATGACAGAGATGCTGCTTCTTCTATTTAGACTTTTGATTATTGCTCTTCTTAGCCCTAGGGTTTTTAGTCTCTTTCTTATCAAGCTTAGGGGGTGCTCTAAGATAGATTTACCTTTATCTATGTTCTCACTAGCTAAAACAATTTTCACATCATTATTCTTAGATTCAACATTATTAGTAGGTGAAACAAACACAGTAGTACTAGAAGAAGCAATATTAGAGGAAGAGAAATCATACCCCAAACTGGTTCAATCAGAAGCAGATTTCTGAAAGCTAAGCATCTCATCAAGTTTTGCACTTGAAGTCCTCTCCAACTGAGCTCTGACTTGAAATAGCTCCACTTCAAGCTTCTTTGTTTTCTCAGCCAAGAAATTGTTCTCAAACCGTAGTGCTCCAATGGTCTGATTAGCTTCATCAAACTTTGTGGAGATTTTTCTTATTTAAGCTCCACATCACTGAGCTTTTTGGTGGCCAGCCTATACAATTTCTCATACTTTTCAGAGACCTTGTATAATTTTACATAGGCTGTATGGATGTCATCCTGTTCATCCATCTTCTCAAACTGACTTCACCAAGTCCTCTTCTTAAATTGTGAAGAACTGGATTGCTTTCGGTCCTTGTCATATCCTTTTGCATTGGCATTCTTCATGAACCTTTTGAATTGCCTTGTGACGTAGGATTTCATTTTAGAATCTTCATCGTTTGAAGAATCATTAGTGTCACTGCTTTTGACCTTCAATGTCATGCTCTTACCTTTGCTCGATTTCCCAATCCTGGTCAAACTCAATTCATAGGTTTGCAAGTTGCCAACCAACTCTGTCAAATGAATTTTGTCAATGTCCTTTGATTCCTCAATGGCGGTGATCTTGGAATGGAATCTCTCACGTAGAGATATGAGCACATTTCCAACAATCTTAGGTTCGGGAATGGTTTCCCCAAGATTAAATGCTGAGTTCACTATGTCCCTGAGCTTAGCATAGAACTCACCGAATGACTCATCCTCCCCCATCTTAATCTCTTCAAAGATTATGGTAAGCCTTTGAAGCTTTAATCCTTGATAGCCTTAGTTCCTTCATAAGTTGTCTAAAGGATAGTCCATGCTTCAGTTTTAGTGGAGGATATCTTCTTGAACTCCTTATTTTTGAATGCACTGAATAAGGCATTCAATGCTCTGCTGTTGAAGTTTGCCGCTTTGATCTTAGCATCATCCCAATCAGCCAGGGCTTCCTTTGGCTTGGTCCAGCTTATCTCCACAGCTTGCCTCACTTTTTCATCTAATGACTGTAAGAAAGCTCTCATTCGTACTTTCTAGTATGCAGAGTTAGTGCCATCAAATAAAGGAGGTATAATTAAGGATTGTCCTCTATCTATGACAACAGGGGTCAACGGATCACACAACAAAGATTAACCCTAATCAGAGTGTGCCCACTCTCATACCACTTGATAGGCAAAGAATGTATTGACTCCTTATGGTAAACTAACCAGTTAATTAGCCAAGTTAATTAATTAAGTCAATTAACATGCAATACGCGTGGTAGCATAAACAAATCACCAACTAAGTTAAATGCAACGGAAAATAAATTTGACACGGTGATTTATTTACAAATGGGGAAAATCTCCAAGGCAAAAACCCCATCAGGTGAATTTAAGGTCACCACTCCCGAGAATCTACTATTATCAAAACAAGTGGTTATAAGTAAAGGAATTCCAATACCTTATACGAACCTATAGTTGAACCCTTACGCCAATACACAATTGGACTTGTAATGTAGTGACAATCTCTCCTTTCAATGCACAGCTCCTAATATGTGACTAACCAATCGAGACACGGATCCAAGTGTGTGACTAACACACCAAATTGAGAAGGATGTTGGCTATAAAATTCTTCAGTTCATCCACACAATGAAGATCAAGAAGCTCCTTGGTCATAGAACCCTATGACATACAAGCGCAGCAGCTTTTTCAAGAGAAGAT
Source organism: Quercus tomentella (assembly GCA_028535165.1). Lineage (NCBI taxonomy): Eukaryota > Viridiplantae > Streptophyta > Magnoliopsida > Fagales > Fagaceae > Quercus > Quercus tomentella. The sequence continues at coordinate 36,812,079 of JAPQVY010000089.1, forward strand.
GAACTGGGGCAAATTGTCTTCGGTCACAATATGCTTGCAACAACAAGTGCAATCCTTATGAAGACTCTTAAAATAATCCTTATATATGTCTAAGGTTGTGAGAAAAGAAAACCTAAACACATAGCTTGGATATGCGTGAAAAACGGTTTTGAAAAACTGATTTTTGTAATTCTCGATAAATACAATTGTTAAGATTATTTGTCGAGCTTCACATTTTAAATCTCGATAGATACATCTGTCGAGCTTTAAAACACAACACTTCTTCACTAGATTCTTGGATAGATTTGCATGGCTTCAATACTTGAACTTTAACTTTTTTTCCTTGAAGTATTAAACACATCCTAGATCTACCCAATTACAAGTAAAGTGCGTTTTGTCAAAGGATTAGCCAATTCTAAATGACATATATTCTTAACATGATCCACATATGTCCTAACACATATAAACATATAGTATGGAACCTTAATAATACCATAATATAAAATATGCAATGACTACCCAATCCATGTCTATAATTCCTTGGTAGCAAGTATATTATAACCACTATAAATGATTGAGAACTATTTTCATTATTAGTGTTATCATGATAACTCTTATCAAACACTAATAATATGTTGTATTACCTTTAGCCTCTAAGTAATAATGACATAGCTCCTTTGGGAGGTTAACATTACACTTAGTCTAGTGTACACCATTATCTAGAATCATGTGTTGCCACATTTCATCTCTCTTATAGTGTTTAAACTTGTAGTACCATGAAACAAAACACCCTCCTTTGAGATCGCAAGGCATATACACCAAGACGAGGTGCTTACCCACACTACTATGAACCAATAATGGCGGCCGTCAGATGCAACCCTTGTATCTCTCTCCCACTAGATGTTTTAAATAATGGTTTTTAGTTAGAAAACATGTGTAATCTCATCACACATAGCCTTGCACTTTATCCATGTGAAACCACTTAGAAAAATTCAAAATTCCCAGTTTTCAATCAATCGAATGTGTATCTCGATTGATCAGAAAAAATAAAAAATTTATACTTAACAATTTGCCTGGCTCAATTGGTACTCGATCACTGCTCGATCGATCGAAAAAGAACATTCGATCGATCGACTAGCAATCGTGTATCAATCGAATCAAACTGATTGGTCACTATTTCACTTGATCGATCAAAAGTAATTTTCAATCGATCGAAACTCGTGAAACTCGAATTTTCCAGAATTTTTCTGAAGCAGTTTTCAACGGTTTTTCATGAACAAACAACCATCATATGAACATGATAGATAGAGATTGATATAAAAACTTAATTCCATTGATGCTATAGTGTTAAAGTTCAATTTAAGATACTTAATATCATACTTAAACAACATCATAACATCAATATTAGTTTTCATCAAACAATAATTTCAATGACCATGCAGAAAATTAATTGTATAATCTTCTAACGACATGAAATTACTATCTCTAATTCCAAAACTCACAAAACATGTTATACAAATTCAAAATTGAAAAGTTGGCTCTAATACCAATTGTTGGAAAAACATGGTTTGTATCTCATACAAAACATACATAGTGGAAAATTTAACGGATGCACTTCATTCGCAATTGATAACATGCACTATGTAAATTTCAGAATTTAAGAACAAGAGAGCATACCTTGGTGTGGTGAATTTCAAAATCAAAGATTAGAAGTACTTGGGAACACTTTTAATCTTCATTCCAATTCCACTAACGCTCAAGAAGTGTGGTCTCTCAATCAATTCCACATACACACCATTTCACGATAATGTCACTCATAAAAATTTTGTATGTTTTTCTCCTTATACATAACTGATTATCTAATTTGGCTAGCCTTTTGGGCCATTCCAATTGGGCTTTAGTATGTGGCTTGGAGTGGGACCAAAAGGGAACAAATAAGACACTAGCTCCAATGGGCCTTGGACTTTTCTGTCAACTCTTCACAAGTTCAAAGTTACCATTAATGAGATTAAATTTAATAAGGATGGGGTGTAAACCAAATGGTTTACACCAGCCAATAAATAAATGCCACATCAGATTTTTACTTAAACTCATTGTAAAATCAATACATCCTAATGCACCTAATAACATCTCAACAAACAAATAATTAAAACCTATTTCACGTTTCCTAGAATCTCATATCACTTTTCAGCTCATGCGTCTCCAGCCCATCCTCACCGGACCAACGTTTGCCGCCGCACTACCTCACCGGACCTCCGTTCGCCGCTGCACTATCTCGCCGGATCTCACTACCTCGCCGGACCTAGGTGATTTGTTCTTATTCTCAAAATTTTTTGGGTTTTGCTATATTTTGATTGATTTGGCCGTTGCTATATTTTGATATCTTTGTGGTTTGGGTATGTTGCTCTTTTGAAATAAGGATAGATATGGGTTTGTCCTAGTAGGGACGATTTTTTTTTTTTTTTTTTTTTTTGGCTGTTTTGGTTCATGCTATATTTGAGTTCTTCCATTCTTTGGCTGCGTTGAGGCATATATGGAAGTTCAAATTGATAGACATAGGTTAAGGATTGACCTCTTGAGAAACTGCTTACAAGCTATTTGTCAAAATGCCTGACAGAAATATTTTTGTGACACGAAGACTGTATTTTTGGGATTAATCCTGCAATATATTTTCTGGTTTAATATCAGTAAAAAAAATAGGCTAGTAAAGAAGCCAAATTTCTTAAATTGTTGAGATGACAATGAGCATGCCTCTTACCAAACTTGTCTAGCTAGTTGAGCAACTTATCCTATTGTGAGTCTCTTATGGAGCTTAGATTAAGAGTATTTAGGAAAAGGACTCAAGATAGTTGGCCACAATTGGCCTCAGGTTCATTGATTAACTGGAGCTGTTGGTTAGGATCCAAAGTTGAAGGATTGGCCATATAATCTTACCAAACTCATTGAAAAGCTGTACTAGCATTTTTAGCATGTGCAATGATCTCTTTGTAAATTTTAACATCATGTTTATTGTGGGTAATGCAATAGAGTTATATGTTGATAACTGACAGAGGTTGAAAATTCTGGAAATTTTCCCTTTCATCTCTTGTCCTTGGAAACCCAAATTCTATGGATAAGTGACATAGAATACATTATTTGTTATTTTCCCACTCAACAATATATGGCTCATTTTGTTTTAATTTTTTTGTAATTCAGGTAATTTTATGAACAACACACAAAGAGTCTAAAGATTCATGTCAGGACATTACACTCTTTGTTACAACTCACCAGCCAATCTAATGAACAAGACTCAAAGGAGACAATACCAAACAAGGGAGAGACTACAAGCAGAGACAAGCTTGATCACTACTTAGATTAAGACAAAACAGTTGTGGTTGAGCAGGGTGTTCAAATGAACCTTGCCCTTGTTGTTTGTTCTGAACTTCCAAGAAGAAGAATGCAACTAAGGACAGCCCTTTGAATGAGAATCTTGATACTATTAAAGGCAGAGTCAATAGTGTTAAGGATCTATGTTCATTACAATCTTGCGTAGCCTCCTTGTTGTATGTTCCATTTTAGATTGTTTCCTTGTATTAGCAATGAAAAATTATGTTGCTAAAAAAATCAATGAAAATTTCTGTTCTGTTTGTTGCTAAGATTGTCTTCTTCATTAATTTTCTTCTTCTTGTTTACACTTGTTATGACTCTAAACTAAAAAGACCATCTCCTCAAGTATGAGATTCCAAATATTTTTATATTTAAATTTAGAACCCAAAAGTAGTCCCAGTTGTTTCAAAGGCAGATCAGATACTCAAAAGCATTGGCAGTTTGAATCTGAGCCAATGCTTCTACTTCTAGTGCAGCTGCATTGTTCTATGCTTTCTATTTTTTTGCCTTAGATGGCCATTGTATCTGATATCTAGTGAAACGAAATTGTTGACCATGCTGGAATGCTTAAACCAATAAGACAGTCTACTGAATTTTCAATGTTAAAGGCACTACATATGCTGAGATCTTGTCCTGCATTTTGTGATTCTTCCCTTGGGAAATTAGCATATACATTAATTAGCATTCCGGCAAAGTAAAAAAAATTAATGTTTGGCTGTGTTTCCATATCAGTTTTCACACCAGAACAGTTGGCAGAGAAGTATAGCAACACTACATTCCTTCTTTACTGTCTGGTTTTGATCTTAGTTGTTGCCTTAATTTTCAGGAAGGTGTAATATAAAACTTGTCACAATTGAATACAATGTAACTTTAGAATTTTGAATACATCTCAAAAAGCTTTTAATACATGTCTTCCATGTAATATAAAACCTGTCACAATTTTTCCATAAAGTTTCTAATCTAAAATGCATTCATGTGAAAAAAAACCAATCAAATTCAAAATATAGGAAGCTGATTCTCTCCATCACAATTTAAACAGTATATAACCAAAAACTGTTGTTAGGTAATCCATTTTCTTTGAACAAAATCTTGTCTGTACTTCACTTCTCTTGGAAATGTTGGTGAGTGACATCTAACAATCCTGTGCAAAAGAATGTATAACCAAATTAAAAACATATTAGAATGAACACAATTAAAAAGAAAAAGAAGACGAAGAAGAAGACAATCTATACTTTGTGATAATTAAACAATAAATGGTTATACCATAAAAGATGAAGAGTGGGGACCCTGAGGCATAGAAGTTGCCGTTGTAGGAGGATACCCATTAGATGGCAAAGAGTCCTAAGGATGTTTAACAAATAAAAGGAATGAATAAATATTGATTATAAAATCAAGTAGAAAAAATATATTAATAATAAAATCAAATACATCTTGTACCTGTACAGAACTTATGGATGGACAAGTTCTTCTAACATGGCCCGTTTCCTTGCAAATGCTGCATTTTCTTTTCTTTGTTGGTTGGTTTTCTTTTGGATTCTTTTGTCTTAAAGATTTAGGTCTTCCCTTAGATAGAACATACGGAGGGTCTTGTAAAGCACCTGGAAGATTTGATAATACTTGGCTGTTTAGTATAGTATTATCAGAACTTACTAAATCATCAACATCATGCATGGCTAGAAGCTCCACATGAACCTTTTGTAGAGCTAGGTCAAGATGTTCATATTTCTTCATTGACTGTGACCCTACTTCTGCAACTTCCAAAAAATGAAGCAATAAACTATTTCTCATCAAAGTGGAAGAAATTTGTGGCTCCACTTGTATGACATCACCAGATATGTCATGTATAATATTATTCTTGGCCTTGATTGTCCATCTTTCTAAAATATAATATGGAGGAAGAAAGTCCACAAGAGATTTTTTCACAAAAACGGTTAGGATGTGCCTACAAAGAATACCAACAAATTCAAACATATGGCATGTACAAATAGCTTTTTTCTCAGAAATTTCAAATAACACTTCATAAATTGGACTTTCTTTCCCATGAGGTGCCACTTTATATATTTTCTTCACTCCTTCTTCACGATATTTGGATGCCTTGTATTTTTGACTACAAAATAACTCTTCTTGAAATTTTATAAACATCTTTCTTGTATAGACTTTTGCCGCCTCTCCTTCCATCTTGTAACATGTTTTCAAAATTGGCATTGAAGTTTTTGTCTTTACATCTTGCTGTTTCTCTTTCAGATAACGCGCATTTAAGGCTTTCTCATATTGATGCACAAAGTCACTTATCATTGTACTTGAACGAACATAACCTTTAAAGAATTTATTCATGCTTTCACTCCTTTGAGTTGTAGACATCCCAGCACAAAAGCTCCTACGTAAATAAGCTGGAATCCATTTTTCACGCCGCATATAATGATTTATCAGCCAATCATTATCTCCCAACCCATACTTCTCGACAAGCTCACTCCATTCTAACTCAAACTCTTCAATAGTGATTGTATCATGAATGCAATGATGAAATTCTCCTTGAAAAAGTGGATATTTATTATAGATATGAGCCAATTTTTCTGGAACTTTCTGTAAAATATGCCACATACATAATCTATGAATTGTATTCGGTAATATCTCTGCAATTGCCTTACCCATAGCCTTGTCATCATCTGTGATAATTGTAGAAGGAGCACGTCCAAGCATTGCCTCAAGCCAAGTCTTCAACAACCATGTATAAGATTCTTCTGTTTCATTCACAAGCAAAGCACATCCAAACATGACAGATTGGTGATGGTGGTTAACCCCAGTAAAAGGAACAAAAGGCATCCCATAGCAATTTGTTAAGTAAGTAGCGTCAAAAGTAACGACATCTCCAAAATGTTGGTATGCAGTTCTTGACCTAGCATCTGCCCAAAAGCAATTTCCCATGCGCCCTTGTTCATCAACTTGAATTGCATATACAAAACCTGGATTTTTTAATTGACACTCAGTAAAATGGCTATACATTCTTTGTGCATCTCCATCTTGAAGTAATTTTCTTCTTTTTCTGCCCAAATAATTTTGAACATCAACCGCAACACAACCAACATTATAGTCACCACCAGATTCGTTACTCAACACTGACATTATCTTCCTTGTAGGTACACCTGACTCATTGAGTGTATCTATAAGATTTTTTTGGGCACGTGATATCACTCTATGTCCTCGAAGCAAACTTGTACTCTTAGGAGTAAGAAGTTCATGATTATGATTGTCCACAAACTTAGTTACAATCCATGCTTCTTCTGTTTTCTTTAAACTCATCATTGCTTTGCATCCCACTCTAGTTTTTGCACGTTTTGGACCTTTTCTTTCTTTATTTTCATAACTTTTATGACGAAACCCTTCCCTCCAACAAACGTATTCCACTCCAACCAATGATTTATCTTCTTTGGATGACCGTTTATGATTTATTCGAATGCTAAAACCCTTTCGCCTTGCATATGCTTTATAACATGCATGAGCATCTTCTGAGTCATCGAATACCATATCAAGACATGGTTCCAAAGGCCATTTAGATGCAAAAGATTGATTCAAATCATTCGTAGGCAAGTCTACATCATTTTGATTTTCTACTATTTCCGGCTCAATATGCACCGAGTCTTCTACCAAATCATCACAAAGAGAGATTATTTCAGGTTCTTCATTGCTCACACTCATATTTGCAATTTGAGTAAATATTTATTTTCAATGTAACCTATAAAAAAGAAAAGAAAAGAAAAGAAAAATTCATAAGAACAGTTGAAGAGACATTCAAGATTTGTTCAATTACAAAATGAAAATCTAAAACATAATAAAATTATCAAAGCTGACTTGGTCCCTTACAGGAGGCACTCTTATTCAATGTACATATCAAAACTGACTTAATCCCTTACAAACTAATTAATGCTACTGGACACTTGTTTCTGATTCATTTGTTATTTTACATGGTTGTAGCTAATACTATTTCTTGGTACAAACTGATACTAATTGAATTACGTCATTAAGCCTATTCAATTACACATTGGAAATTCATATTGATGAAGCTGGACACTTAAATGGAATTCTAATGACGACATATCAGATTATATTGTTTAACTTTAGAGTCAGATTTTTTTTTTTTTTGCCTGTTAATTATTATTTGATAAGTTTGCTGATCTTGCTATTATAAACCGACCTTCCATGCCATGAAAAATCAATATTTTGACGTTGATTTAATGTACAATCATGTTGGGATTTAGGTTCTAAGATTTGTGAGGATTAACACCACAATTAACAATGTAAATATGTTAACAGGACCTCCGGACATAATATAAGGCTTTTCTTTCCATCAATTACCGAAATTCGTGTTTAATAACGAGTTGCTTCACTCTGGGGATCGAATCTATGTAGTCAAAGAATGGAAGAACTCAAATATAGCATGAACCAAAACAGCAAAAAAAAAAAAGAAGAAAAAATCGTCCCTACTAGGACAAACCATGAACCAAAACAGCAAAAAAAAAAAGAAGAAAAAATCGTCCCTACTAGGACAAACCCATATCTGTCCTTATTTCAAAAGAGCAACATACCCAAACCACAAAAATATCAAAATATAGCAACGGCCAAATCAATCAAAATATAGCAAAACCCAAAAAAAAATTGAGAAAAGAACAAATCACCTAGGTTCGGCAAGGTTGTGCGGTGGCGGATGGAGGTCCGACGAGATAGTGCAGCGGCAAACGGAGGTCCGGTGAGTTAGTGCGGCGGCAAATGTCAGTCTGGTGAGGATGGGCTGGAGGCGCATGAGCTGAAAAGTGATATGAGATTCTAGGGAAACGTGAAATAGGTTTTAATTATTTGTTTGTTGAGATGTTATTAGGTGCATTAGGATGTATTGATTTTACAATGAGTTTAAGTAAAAATCTGATGTGGTATTTATTTATTGGCTGGTGTAAACCATTTGGTTTACACCCCGTCCTTATTAAATTTAATCTCACCATTAATTATATTTAATACCACTGTATAAATATAATTGCACTCTAGGCCTTATTAATAAATTATATCCCAAGACTTTATTATACAAACAACCCCTTTATAAAATATTCGTAGTAATACAAAGTCATGAATGTAGACTGCCACTTTGAGAATATTACTACATCTTAATCCTTTGGTACTCAGTTTAATCCTTTAAGTTAGTCATCATATATTTATGAAATCCAATTTCATAAATATATACTTTAGTAACTCCTTACTAAACTGGTTAGGCCTAACAATCTGAATAAGCAAACCCATTAAACTTATCTCAAGAGAATATTTTATATCTCCGTTAAGAGATTATGAATTCCATCATGAGAATATATGTTCCATCAACACTAAATGTGGCTGCCCAACATACTGAGATTTTGATCGTGACTTTGGATCTCACTCTTGATATATCAAAGCAACCTACACTTCATGATTAGATCCATTATTCTCTCAGGATTAAGAGTTCACGTAAATAGAAGTCGTGAGATTTATTATTCATTTGATAGTCGTTAGGAGAATAATAAATCTCACAGCGGTCCAGTTCAATATGTCTTGACTCTTAAAACATATCAACATACCAACTAGAAGTCTCCACTTCCATGATCAAGACAAATCATCTTAATTGATATGTTATAGTCTTCACAGATGAAATGCCCAATTTCATCACCGACTACGAACTAAAATTCTAAGTTTACAAAGAACTTGTGATTTATATCTTTTGTGACTAAATCACATAAATCACGTACTATGCATCTCATGGACTAAATTATAATGTCCAAATATTCATGTTGCCATCATTTTAGATAATAATAAAACAACTTTATTAATTACAATATTAAGTCATACATAATGCCATACATAGTATCATACAATAGGATTTAAATGGCATATATCCTAACAGGTCTCAGCCCTACTTCCCTGATCCACCATCACCCTCTACACATCGAAACCTAAGATTCTCAAGGTCACAAATAGGGCATCTTCATGGGGCTGGATAGTCCCCTCTTTGTCCCACCTCAAGAATTCGAGAAGATCTTCCTTCTACTTGGGCTTCTTCACACGCCTAACCTCCATCCCACTCTCTAGTAAAGGCACCACCATTAGAACTCTAAGGTCTACCTGACTAGGAACATTTGAAGTCTTTGCAGCATGTATCACCTCAAAAATGCCAATTGGTGAGGCCATGCCCCATGCACCTCCTAACCCTGATGCTTCCTAATGCCAAGGCTAATCGGGGGTTATAAACTCCTTCATATGGCCAGCCTTTTCTAACTAGCACAAATGATCCTTAGCGTCTTGTACTCCTCTGTAGTGTGACCTCGCTCTCGGTGATAGGAACATAAAAGATTTTGGTTCCAACAAGATGTATCCCTACTCATCTTGCATGGCCAACGAAAGTAGAGCTCGTTCTTAATCTTGTCTAAAATTTGGTGAACTACCTCCTTATAATTGCTCACCACCTTGGGCCATGGTCGACACCCTTGAGGGTATAAATCCCTCCGAGGTTAAGGATGGGGGTGATCCACCCATATTTCCTTCCTCTCCAACACAGACGCCTTGGCTTTTGACTTGACCTATATTTGATCATACGCTAGCCTCTTATACTCCTCTACCAGTTCCATTAGCTTCTGCATATTGTCAATACCGTATTTTGTTTAGTCCCGATTAATGCATCAGAATAATGATAAAAATTCAAAAAAAGTGAAAATCATGTTTTTAAAAGCCAAAAAGGGGGTATTAAATAAATGAACCTATTGAAGGCTGCAACCCTTCCGTTCAAACTCTGCACCTCCTTGATGTTCTTTGGAGACGCCATCTCCAATATGGCCTTAATTTTATTGGGGTTGGTCTCGAAGCCCCACTAGGACACCATCAAGCCAAGAAACTTTCTTGAAGATACTCCGAACACACACTTACTGGGATTAAGCTTTATGACATGAGATGGAGGGTCTCGAATGTCTCCCAAAGGTCGTAAAGGTGGTGATCTTCCCTCTTACTCTTTACCAACATGTCATCTATGTATACCTCGTCATTTCGTCCAACCTACTTGATGAACATCTTGTTCACAAGTCTTTGGTACATTGCTCCCACATTATTTAGCCCAAATGGCATGACCTTATAACAAAAAAGCCTTCTCCTGGTCAGACTCATCCTGGCATGACCTTATAACAAAGTCTTCTCCTGGTCGAACTCGTCCTAGCATGACCTTATAACGAAGTCTTCTCCTAGTTGGACTCATTCAACCTAATTAGATTGTAGATAGAGAAAGCTTCCACGAAGCTTAACAACTGATGCCCAACCATCGAGTCTACAAGGAGGTAGATTCGCGAGAGTGGGTAACTATCCTTCAGGTAGGCTCTGTTTAGGTTGGTGAAGTCCACACACATCGTCCACTTGCCATTCATTGTTTACCATCACTACATTGGCCAACCAATCGGGATAGTAGACTTCTCTAGTGAAACCCGCTTCCAGTAACTTGTGAACTTCTTTAGCTATGGCTTTGCCCTTTCTTGGGTGAAGACTCTTCTTCTGCTGGACAAAAGGGAAGGATGGAGAGACGTTGAGCTGATGAACCATAAAACTCAGATCAATTCCTATCATGTCCTCACGGCTAAAAACAAAGATGTCCAAGTTATTCTTTAGGAAGAGGGTGAGCTCTTTACGGACCGAAAAGTTGGCCTGTGTACCAATACTGGTAATTCGATCTGGACGTTCGTCATCTAGAGATATATCTTCTAAGGCTTCCATATGTTCTACCATTACCCATCGCTCTTCGATGTTCAAAGCTGGTAAATGATCATCCATTTCTAACATTGTTATATACCACTTATGAGCTGTCATCTGATCTCTGCGTGCCTCTTCTACCCTGTACTCCATAGGGAATTTTACTAGCAAGTGGCAAGTGAAGGTGGCTGCTCTCCATGTGTTGAGTATGGGCTACCTAATGATAGCATTCTAGGTAGAAGAACAGTCAACAACCAAGAAGGTGATCTCCTTAGTGAGCTGCTGAGGATAAGTGCCAATGGTCACTAGCAAGGTGACGGTCTCGATGGGGAAGACTTTCGTACCGCCGAATCCCACGAGTGGTGTGATCGATGGTAAAAGCCGCTTTTTGTCAATCCTCATTTGTTGGAAGGCTAGATAGTGAAGGATGTCAATTGAGCTCCCATTGTCCACTAGGACCCGTTGGGTATTGAAGTCAGCTATCAATAGGTTGATGACTAGGGCATCGTCATGAAGGTGGTGGAATCGTTGGGCATCCTTTTCTATGAAGCTGATGATTGGGTCGTCAGCCCTTGTCAGCTTAGGTAGATGACCAGTAATCTGGACACTTTGCACCATCCACAAGTAGGTCTTTCTCGCTTTCCTAGAGGAACCAACCATCGTACTTCCTCCTACAATCACCCTTATCTATTCGAGTAATGCCCTTGGTTGCTCTTCGAATTGTCGATTGGGCTTTTTCTCTCCCAACAAATTCATGTACTTTGTGGCTTTGTACAACATGTCAGCCATTGTCTTCAGGTCATTTTTGTGGATGGAGAAAACAAATTCTCTAGACTGGATTCCGTTGGTAAAAGCAATGACCAAGACTTTGTCTTTGGCCTCGTCAATCTAAAGAGCTTCTTTGTTGAATCGAGTCACATGGGACCTCAAGCTCTTGTCCTCCCATTGCTTGATGTTCAGTAGGCTTACTAAAGACCTCTTGTACCTTTGCCTTCCAATGAAGTAGGTGACGAAGTGTCTGCTCAACTCTTTGAAAGTAAAGGCGGTGTTGGGAGCTAACTTACTGAACCACACTCTAGCCGATCCTTTGAGCGTGGTGGGGAACTCTCTACACATGATTTAATCCATAACCCCTTTCAAATGTATTAGGGTTTTGAATGATTCTAGATGGTCGAGTGAGTCCTTTGATTCGTCAAACGCCTTTACTTGCATCATTTGGAACTTGGCTGAAAGGGGGAAAGAGGTGACTTGCACTGTGAAGGGTGAGTCGGTCCGATGGACTAGTTCATCCAAGTTGGTGGAAACTCATCCTTTCATGGCATTCATCATCATATCCATCTTCTCTTTCATCATCTGCATGTCCTGCTCCATGTGTATTGCGCGACTTTCTTGTTCAGATGGATTGTTAGTGTCCTCTTGTCGATCCCGCCTTTTGGCAACGTTGCTTTCTTCTTGGATCTTCCCTTTCCTGGTGATCTCTAGTTTGGAAGTGGCTGTCGTTCCATTCTTCATTGTCCCGTTCATCACGTTGGTCATCAGGACGTCGTTCATTGCTTTAGTTCAATTGCTACTCCAACTCTTGATTGCATTGGGTGAACCACTCAACTACTACGGCGAGGGTTTGCACTTGCCTTTCCAAGGCGTTGGAGGGGTTTCTGGTCTCTTGGTTAAAAGTATCCATTGATCACGTCTGGACCATGCAAATTTTTGTCTTAGAAGCGGTGATATGGCTAATCACTCGATTCCCACAGACGGTGCCAACTAATGATGCACAAAATTCGTCAATGAGCTAATCGTCCACACACGCATCAATGAGAGTACCTGAATAACAAGAGAACAACGAACCAATAGAGAGCACCGGTGGAATGCCGGCCAAAGACCCTCCGAAGGTTAAGTTAATGATAGAAAAATCTCTAAGAACTTAGTAGTGTGAGAGTTAGTAATTTTCACGTACCTTAAAGAAGATGAGGGTTGGTGTTTATATAGTGGCTCAAAGCTAACCACAATCCCTTAAGTGCAGGGGCTTTACTTGTAGAAAAGATCTGGAGTTAAGATCTAGGGAAGATATGAACGTGTAGTAGGGTTTTTGGATGTGGTGTGCAAGTTATTTCCATGTAAGGATACATGAGTCGAGAACACCAAAAGGCTTGTAGGACCCAATATCTCGACCATCAGTATGCCACCTCATCCATCGATATACCTTCTTTTCCATCCGTTGGTATGTGAAATAAAGCACCCGTCGGGCACAAACATGAGTTGCCTAACAGGTCTTAGAGAGGAGTGGACTACCGAGCCATCGGGATATTTGGGAACTTTGAATAGGGAACTCATCCCGATGGGCCCTTGATCTATGGGACCCATTGGGAGAGACGTCTACACCAACAGGTCAAAATGTACTAATGTCCTATATGGATGAAAATACCCTTATAAAAAATCATGGGACTTTTAAATCCAAACCCTTTTTCTTTAAGAAAAAACCCATGAAACTTTTTAAAATCTTTTCCCATACATTCTTTGATGTTAAAGTCCACCTTGCTGTTCACTTGCCTCGAGAAGAAATTCTAGAAGGCCCGATACAATATCGGTGGATGTACCCAATTGAAAGGTAATTAAATCCTTGATGCATCCATCAATTGCATCTTTCCCATGTGGTATAAAATCACATACTCCAAATTTTTTTCCTCGTAGGTACTTTGGAAAATTGAAAAGATACGTTTCCAACCGAGCTCAACCAAAAGGTTCGATTACAAAGGCTTACATTCTTAAAGAATGTATTAACAACCGGTCTTTGTATATTGATGGGATCGAAACTGTGCATAATCGAAGAGAAAGAAATGGAGATTTTGGTGAATCTAGCGAAGGATTGATAGTTTTTTCACAGACTGGCCGATCTACTGGTGGTAGGTAGAATGATGGCAACTTGTCTCGTGCATTGCTTGATACTGCTCATTCGTACTTGTTGTACAATCGTCTTGAGCTAGATCCTTATTTAAAGTATGTGATTTCATATGCATATATTGTTTGATTAAGTTTTGAATATTATCTGCAATGCTTAGTTGAAAATAAATCACCTTATTTTTAACAGTGAACACAAAAGCACATTGCATAATCCTACTGGAGAAGCCATAACTCAAATCCAACGATAAGAATTTCCCAAGTGATTCAGAGAATGTGTAAGACATTTGAAATTTAATCGCACACTAATAAACATTAAACATTTAAATAGTTTCGTCATTGCTTATTACTAATTAATATCACTTGTTGTATGTCATTATAGATGAATAGATTGAAAGTTAACGAGTCATCAGAAGCTACTAAACAGTTATGGTCATTAGCAAATGGTCCTAAGCCACGTGTGAAGAAGTACACAGTTTGTATGGTCAATGGTGTAAAGTTCCATACAAAGGACCTAGACAATTGTCGTGTAACCCAAAACATGAGGGAGAAATGCACGACTTCTATGGTCATGTGTGCAAAATTTGGGAATTAGAGTATGTGTTTCGCCATAAAGTTTTTTTGTTCCAATGTGAATGGTACAATACTAGTACCAATGGTTGAAGGAGAACAATAAGAACCGATGCATACTACACAACCATTGATGTTACAAGTCAGTGGTATGAAAATGACCCTTTTATACTTCCTAGTCAAGTGAAACAAGTTTTCTACCTTCAAGATACCAAATTGGGTGAATCTTGGAAAATTTTGCAATCCATCCAACATAGGGGATTGTTTGATGTCCCGGAAGTCGAGGGTGGAGAATCCAATGATAATACAGAAGATAGTGACGCATTCCAACAAGAAGCGATTGTTGATGTTGTCCCTTTTAATGCTGAAGACAACATTATTGAGTATTGTATGGGTGATGTTGAAACTGAGGTTGTTCCTGAAGGTGGAACTTCAAAAGATTCTAATCAAAATGAAGAGCATGACATACCTGATGTTGATCTTGATATGGATTATCATATGTAGAGTTCATAACAATTGTCTTAAATGTTTTATGCTTGTCTTAAAGTTTTATGCTTGTCTAAGTAGCAATTTTTTAAAGTTTTGTACTTATCTTGAACTTGATATGGATATTGATGTGGTCATTTGTTGTGTTGAGTTAGTAGCAATTGTGTTCAAATTTTGTATTTGTGAATTTCTTGATATGGATAATGGTGTGGACTACGATATGTTAAGTTATAGCAATTGTACTTATCTTTCATGTCAATACATAGTTTCAAAAAATGCCCAAAAAGGCCAAATACACTCATAATATACTAAGGTATGAGATGGCAAGATTGGATAGAATGAGGCAAAACCAAGAGAGAATTGATGCTTTGGGATTGAAGCACATCTCAACTTCTCTAAAGGATTCTGCTCAGTCCAATTGTGCAAAAGGTAAAAGAAGTAGAGCTAGTGTTGTGGTAGATGATGATTATATACCACCTATTGGTGACGATGACAATGATGATGAGTCATCTAATTAATTAAATCCATAAGGTACTATTAATGTGATGTATTGTTTGCTACAATAGATGTTATTGTTATTAGAATTATATGTATGTTTGTTAGTTACTGATGGCACCAGGACGACTTACACGCTCGCGATGTGAGGCATCTATCTCGGTGGTTCAATCTACGGTCCAATCTATGGAAACACTTCCTGAAGCAAATCCTCCCGCCTAAAGTTCTTCTAGTGCGGAGGCGCAGGCTACCGGGGCATTAACTAGCATAACTGGTAATTACATGGAACATACTTAATTACAACTACACCCTGTCTTTACTATTGAGATTATACTTCATTTAATTTAGCTATAATGTACGTGGAATGTATACTTTTTTAACATTGATAATGTCTAAATAGGATCTACTCGCAGAAATACTTGTGGAACAACATGTAGTATAGCAATACGGGCACTTATTGAAAAAAATGGTAAGTTGCCAGT
This sequence comes from Quercus tomentella, assembly GCA_028535165.1. Classification (NCBI taxonomy): domain Eukaryota; kingdom Viridiplantae; phylum Streptophyta; class Magnoliopsida; order Fagales; family Fagaceae; genus Quercus; species Quercus tomentella. The sequence continues at coordinate 36,828,095 of JAPQVY010000089.1, forward strand.
ATGCATAGCTGCAGAGTATGTTGCTCCTGTTGGGAAGAATGCATGCAAGCTTGTCAAACAAATTGGCGTACAAGTGCGAAGTAATTTGTCCAGTTACAACGTGAAAAATTGGAAAAGTGTTGATGCTGCTACTAGAGATGTGGTGCTTCAAAATATCACAGCAAAATTTACGTTGATATCGTCTAACTCGTTTTGGTTGTCACTAAGCATATTAAATTCATATAATAATATTTTTATAATACATATACACTTCATTTCATAGGATCAGTTTGAGCTACAAGGAGATTCCAACTTGGTAACAAAAACATTAAATACAAAATGTGGAAGATTATTGAGTTGCAGCTCCAACAAGTTGACTATGCAAGAAGCCATCTGCAAAAGAATGCCACACTTGAGCAGTGGACTGGACTCATTGATGGGAAGTGGACTAACGAGGAATGGCTGAAAATTATTTATGCGTATATTATTATTATCCAATGTCTACTATATTATGTTGTCAAACGATTAGATTAATACTTAGATGAAGTAAATGTATACTGTTTTATTCATGATCTAATAAACATCTTAAATTTTATTTATTAGAAAAAATCAAAAAAGAACTCTAAAAATAGGAACAAAACTTCAAGCAAACATAGATGCAGGACAAAGGCATTTGCTGTTAAGGTTGATGAGGAGGTGCGTGTTTTTTAATTTTCTTAAACCTTAGTATATTACATGTTGTGATTAATTAACTATATCTATCTAACACTTGAATGTTAATTAATCAGAAAAATAATAATGGCGGTCAAGTTCATGAATGGGCAAAAATCTTCAAAGATGTTCATTTCAATCCAAAGACAAATATGTGGATACACCATGAGGATGAAGCGACATATGTATGTGTATCATTCCATCCCTACCATGTTTGTAAACCTATAACATATGTAGTATTAATGTTATGATTGTTTGTTTCTTTCTCTCTTTCAAATGATAGGAAACTATTCTCAAAGTGCAAGACGATCATTATCAAGATCCTAATGAAATTCCCCTTACACAAGAGGAGATCTCAAACTTGGTTTTTAAGAAGAAGTCTGGTATTGTAAAAGGACTTGGCATGAGAGCTTCCTCTTCTCTAGTAACCACTGCCTCATCTAGTTCCTCGATGGAATATATCCATCGTCTAGAAAGTGAGATAATTGAGCTCAAAGAGGCAAGAGCTAGGGACTAAGAGGAGAGAGCTAGGGACCAAGAGGCGCGAGCTAAGAAAGAAGAGGTCCAAAAGAATATTCTTAACTTTTTGAGGAGCAAGGGTTATGATGACACTTTTACCTATGGGGGTGGTTCATCTTCAAGTTAAAACACTTATTGGTTAGTACTTTATTTTAGCAATTGACCCGCACTACATGGTGTGACTACTTCTTTTGATGCATTATTTGAAACTAATTGTATTATATTACACTTGAAAATCTATATTTGCTTTCTACAACTTATATATCAGGAGTTGTGATTTTAATTCATTGGTGTGGCTACTCTTAATACATTGTTAGAAATTTTTCTTATAACATAGTTAATATTTTTACTTTATGATTTTAATATAGTATTGTTTTTATATTTGTTCAGATTTCTTATTGGTGGCTTTTAGGGGATTTACTTTTGGCATTACTTGAAGACATATGAGAACATGTTGTTTGTGGTGTTATCAATCAGTGTATCGATATGTGGCAAGGGAAAATTATCCTTCGGGCTGGCCCAATTCAAATCTCTATAATCGACACACATGCGTACCTTCCCATCCTTCTTTGGCATGGGAACAATGCTCGCAACCCAATCAGAGTAGGCTATAGCAGTAAGAAAACCATCATTCAACTGCTTTTCTACTTCTTCTTTGATTTTCAAGTTAGTCTCAAATTTCATCTTTCGGAAAGCCTATTGCACTGGGGGGCATTCGGGTTTAACTGGAATCCTATGGACAACAATCTCTGTATCTAGTCCTGGCATATCTTGATAAGACCAAGCAAAAATTTCCTTGAATTCCTTTAACAAAACAATAAGCTCATCTTTCATGTCCTTGGGAAAGTTTACCCTGATCTTGATGGGTTTTTCCTTCTCGCCTTCCTCAGCTAGGTTTATCACCTTTCTCCCTTCTTTATTGGGCTTGGACCCTTCACTCTCTCTATTCAGAGCTTCTAAGATGTCTCGAGGTAAGTTCGGGACCTCTTCCAATCCTTCAACATCATGATCCAAATCTATTGTCTCATTCACATCATCCACACCCTCATTATGGCAAAAGGACGACGCACCCACTTGGGAATCAAAACAGATCCTATGGAGTAAAACATATACTAAGAAACATGAGATAATTTGCACACACATATTTATAGGAAAGCAAATAAAGAGAGATGTAAGAATTTTCCTAAATAATAAGCTAAATATTTCATTAATGGATTATGGGTAGGGAGAAAACAAAGTTCATGCCTGATAATGATAAATGGGAAATACTCTTTTTTGTTGTTTCTAGGAAAACAAACTGGGGAAATGAACAGGGAATACAAATAAAGCAAGAAATAACATAAGCATGCAAAACTAACTAAATATCTATTCCAACCCTTTCAAGTGATCGAGGGGCCCAATCACTCGATGATGGAATACTCCTTACTCAACTGATGTAACCACAAAGCAAGGTTCGATGGTCCAAAGGTCTGCCACCTTACCTGGTATCCCTAGTCAAATAGTAGAAGTCAGATCATCTTCGGAAGATGTGATAGCGTTCACGGAGAACTCTTCCAGACATAACTAAATAATGCAAGCCAGATCATGTTCCTCGTCTTCCAATTCCTTGAAAGGTTCTAGCATAATCACCTCGGCTGGAGCCAAAAACGTGGTCCTGATATGGGGAATAGACATCCCTAAAGCGACATACTTCCTTTTCTTTCCTCTAGAAGCTTGAAAGAGTTCTTCATGTGTGGGTTCATACCCCAAACCGAATCTTCCTTTGTTTTTTGAGAGTTCAATGAGAGCAGGGCTCCCACATCTTCCTTTGCTAATGCATTTCCTTATTGGCCATTAAAACTACTATAGGCTAGTCGGACTCAAGCTCTAAAGCATTGTGAATCATGGAAACTAGCTCGAAGCTATGGAAGGATGCTTTTGGAAAAGCATTAGCATCGATGTAGGGAATAGATGTCTCCTAGAAGATAGTCATGGGCTTTTCAGCCATAATGGTGATCAACTGATTCTCAAAGATGAACTTAAGTCTCCGATAGAGGGTAGATGCGACTACACCTGCTGTATGCAACTAGGGCCTCCCTAAAAGCATGTTGTATGGAGAGTCCACTTTAATCACTTGGAAGTTGACTATGAAGGATCTTGGGACAATCTCAATCATTAGCTCGATTTTGCCTTGTACTTCGCAACATGTGCCATCAAGGTCTCTGATAATCATAGTGCTAGGTCGAATAAAAGACATATCCACTTTCAGGCACTCAGGAGTGGCCATCGGCCAGACATTCAGGGTTGATCCATTGTCGATTAACACCCTTGCGATAATCATGTCTTCACACTTGACCATGATATGCATTGCCAAGATATGCATTGCCAAGGTACAATCTCTTCCTTTAATACCTTCAATAGAGCCTCATGATGGACCTCGAAAGATAGCAACAGGGCTAAATAGAAATCTAAGATTGAGATTTGTTTAATTGTTGAATCAAACTATAATCGGCCTTCCAGATGGTTTTCAAGAATTCCTCGGCTTCTTTAGTGGTGACCCTCCTAACCAGCTCAGCCATGGCCTTGCCAATCTCTTTCCTCCTTTTTTCTAGTTCCTCAAGAGAATTACATCGACCATTCTTGGTGAGCCCAGAAAGGCCTGAAGAGATATTTGAGCAAACCTCTTCCTTTCCAGTTTGGGTGGAGATCAAAGTCACATTGTACTTCCATGGGACACAATGCCTGTCTTTTTAAAGGAAGGGCTTCGACATGCAGATGACCGAGCCTTCTTGAGTCTGCATATTTAGTGCCAGGGAGAACATCTTCGAACCGATGATGATTGGACTAGGTAGAGTAGCTTCTAAAGCTTTTGGGCCAAGAGCCCCAAAGATTCCTTGGATAAGCTTTGGTAGAACTAGAGGATCGAAACCTTGAATGGTGGGAACTACAGGGGTTCCCTTCTAGACAAATCCTAGAGATGGCTTGGCGATCCTAGGCAAGGATAAGATTAAAGGAGCAAAACCCTCAATGGCTAACATGGTTTGTTCCTTCTTTGGAGTTGGCACTCCTGAATCCACAGGCGATTATGTAATCTCTTCGATAACGACCAAAGTTGGAGGAGCTGGGATCCTTATCCTTGGAGGAATCTTACAAAGGCACTCTTGCAAGTACTCGTCCCAGTTTTTCCTTGATCCTATTAACATAGCACTGTGGCTAGTTCCTGCTTAGGTACTTAAAGGGCATAGGTAGCTACCATGCAATCACTCCTCCATACGACTTCTCTTTCGATCCAGATAATACTGTGGTCTGCTAAACTCTGAACTTGTGCCCTGAGCACTCTACAATCGAATAGGGTATGCTTGTCCCCATTGTCACAGAATAAGCAGACTTCCCAGTCGAAATCTAGGGCTTTTATGTTCTCTAGAACAATGTGACTTTCTCGGGCTAAAGCCCATAACATGGTTTTCCAAGGGAATGAGGGGGATGAGAAATCTAGGATCCTCTCCTCCACTGTAGAGAGAGCATTCATGTTCCCTTCTAGATGAGGAGGCAAGGGATTAGTGATGACATTCAGCTCGGCCGTGTTGTCAAACTATACTAGCTTGTTATCGATGAGATCTTGAATTCATTGTCTCAAATGCACACATTCTTACAGGTTGTGCCCTTCGGCCCTAATATGGTGCTCACATTTCTTGGATGGGTCAAAATCGGGCAAAGGAGGACCATCTCTAGCTTTTGCAAATATTGGAGTCACTAGCTTCTTCTCCAATAGATAAGCATAAAGCTCTGCCATGGGCAAGGGTAACAGAGAGAATCTCAGTGGCTCCGTCTTGGGATATCGGGGTTAATCGGGCCTTCCCCTCTGATTGAACCTATTGCTGATAAGGCCAGGCATTCGAGACTATATAAGTAGAAACAACACCCCTTGATCCTTCAAGTGTTTTGTCGATCATACAAACATTGTCTTCCTTCCCTTTGCGGCTGATTGCCTTTTCACCTGTCGTTATATCATAGAATTCAAAGCCTTGGGATTGACTTTCTTCTTGCTCCTAATATCCTCATCAATACGCTCCCTAATAAAAATCAAGCTTGCGAAGTGAGTGACCTAAGCATTGATCATCTTCTCATAGTAAAGAGGCTTAAGGTTATCAACGAACCACTTGATCATTTCATCTTCCATCATGGGAGGAAGCACTTGTGTAGTTAGCTCATGCCACCTTTGGGCATACTCATGGAAAGATTCCCTACTCTTCTTTTTTGTCCTCTAAAAGATTGTGCGGTCGGGAGCTATCTTAGTATTGAACCGGTAATACTCCAAGAAGGCATTGGCCATCTCTCTCTAGCTAGAGATCTTTTCCAATCTCACATACCATATGGCTGTAGGGCCAATCAAACTATCAGGGAAAATTTGGTAGATCAAAGATCTCCAGTGCCATCATACTTGACAAACCAGGGTACCTTGAATTTGGGAGGCATAATAAGCTAAGGGAAATTGGTCAAGCTGTCTAGATCAACACTTCCTCGGATGCCGAAGCCTTCTATAATATGGATTTTCTCAGTTAAGGTCTCCACTTAACTTTTGACCTGGCCATAACCAAACTCTAAGGTCTTATCCTTAGGAGGATTCAATTCTTGGTCACCCCCTTGTGGGATAAATGGTGGTATGGCCTTGATTTGGATCTAGCAGCGACCAAGTCTCATTTTCAGATTGAGGCGCAGGACCTTTTGGAGTGGGATCAGACGAATCTCGGCTCCCTCCTACAACCAACTATTGCATAATGGACTTCATTTTTGCCATTTTTTATTTCATCTACATGAACTCAGTAACACTCACTTCAAAAGCTGAAGGATCACTAGTAGACATCTCTCTAGCACGAGACTTAGTGATAATGGGATCACGACGTGACGGTAACTTAGACTGTTTCTTTTAAGCAATATTTTCTATTTATAATCCTGGAAAGGAAAAGAATGGAATAGGAAAGAAATGGGGTACATTTGAAAATTTGACAATGTGGAAACATAAAACAAACTTGATGTTAGTTTAGGTTCTTGCTTATTTAAAATGCACCTATCATTCTTGAAAATATTGGCTTGAACCCTTGAGTGGGTTTTTATCATGGTGAGTTTCTATAGTGATGCAGAATAAATACACAAGCTTGGCAAGTAACCAGAACTTTCATATAATGCTCAAAATTATGGGATGGACCCTTCTCTTTTAATTACATAGAAAGCAATGCTTTTACAAAATTTTGGCTTTTTACAATGCCCCTAGAACATGGGTTGTAGACAATGGCTCCAACAGGGGGCCTTTTACAATAAAAGGAAATTCAAATTTACAATGAAGAGGCTTCATTCTAGTTGGTTTTGTCTTCTCGGAGAAGATCTTGGACTCTTGGCAATGTCCTCTTTGGCACAGAGTTCCGGCTACTTGCCACAAATTTTAGCATAATCCTATACACCCATGGACCCAGGAAAACCCTACAATTCGACATCCAATAACTGTCTAAGGTATACGCATCCAGCATTCACCTTCAACGCTGAGTCTGGGTTTGACCAAATATGAGGGGTGATGTCATGCATTTTGAAATGAAAGGGGAAAGACATTCCAAGCACAACATATATATGAATAGATAAAGGTGTAGTAGAAATTATGTCTACTACCCTAGGTTCGCACATGTGAAGGAAAGCTATAGAGCATGCTTTAGGAAAGCAAGAAAGCTTCACACATACGAAAATACCTCAAAGCCGGTTTTTGGACAACCATTTGAAAACATTTTTGGAAAATATGTTTGAGTTTTGAAAATATTCTACTATGATATGGTAAAAGCATTTTTCAAAAAGAAAGACCCGGAGGCTAATGCCAATTTCAACATTTTTGAAAGCCGATGTCCAAAGATTGGGATCTTATCAAAAGCTCTAAAGGCTAAACTCTCTAAGTGTCTCCATTGGAGTCGCCAGTCTGTCAACGCCTCGCGGCTATTCAACCACCCATTATGACGATGCTCATGCGCTGCCTGGAAGCATTCAGGCTAGGGAGCTCGGGTGCTGTGTAGGAAGGTTGTACCTCGGTGTGTGACTGGAATATGAGTCAATTTTAAGGAAATTACCAAGGGTAAGTGAAGTTGCCACCAATCATTGGGTTTTTTCTAAGGTATGATTGGTCACCTGACTCTATTTGATTTTATTACCGATCCTAGGCTAAGAAAAAGATTGTTTTTCCTAACCTAGTATGGATGGATAAAAAATCATGATTCTTGAGTTCAGAAGTTTGGTTGCATGTAGGGCCTATCCATAGACAGTCCTTTGTTTGGATAAAATCATAATTTAAGGACATTGGTAGTTGAAAACGAGCTATTGGCATTAGCTTTCGAGGCTTTAAGTGAATTGGGCTTTGAGGTTTGGATTTGGAAGGGATGTGGTCTCGATCGATGCTTCCCCAGTGCGTTTGGAATCATTGCCAAATTTCCATGGCAAAAATCCAACAGCATTTTGTCTTATTTTCGTGGCAAAAATCCGGCAGCGCTTCGCCTTAGGTGCATCATAGTACACAAAACACTATTCTCACCAAGCTTTCGCCATGAGAATATGGCAATGGGGATGCCCCATTATCAAGGAAAAAATAGGATAGAGTTTCGCATTTGGTGCGCTATAACGCACAGGCAGGGTTTCATGCTTGTGTATACAGTGCATGCCAACATGCTCATGCTAGGACGAGCCGAAGCCCCTCAAAGCATTAAGCACATTGATACGTGTCGCATACACATGGAGACCAATGTCACTTGGTGACATGGATCGGGACGGTCACACTGCAGTGACTATGCACATAGTATGACATGAATATGCACCTGCAGCAAATGCCTTGAACACATACTCATACCACTAGGTCAAGAGCACTCATGGCTAAAGAGGGACACTCATGTAGCCACGAGGGTCCATCATACAAAGTGTATGATCACCCACACACACTTAGGCATATATATATATACATGCATCATGCGCAATGCTATCACTCGAAGCAAGAAAGTAAAACAAACATTGCTAACATTCTAAGGTTATGGCCCAACAAGGTATAAGAAATATAAAACAGACATTGCATACCTAGGGAATGCGGCCTAAGCAAGGAGCAAGAAAGGTAAAGGGTATAAGGAGAAGGGGAACCCTAATACATGTTCTAGAGAAGAAGCTAAGAGGGAGAGGGAAAGAGAAAACCGTTTAAGAGGGGGCTAGGTCCCCCTAATCTATTGAACATTGCCCTTTGTGGGCTTGCGTCTTCTTGCTTGCATCCTTGCCCCTTTTGCTTGCATCCTTGCCCCTTTTGCTTGCACCTAAGAGGTCACACCTTTGCTCCAAATGTCCATGCTCCACTCCTGTACATGCAAAGACAAAGGAAACAAGCCAGCAAATATGCAAAGAAACAAGTAGAAAGAAAGCATGCTAAAAGACAATCTATCAAAGAGAGAGAGCCAAATGGGGGCAAACAAACATGTTATCAAATAAAAGAGGGTGTCCTAGGAGGACAAATGTAGGTTTGGATTAGGTGTCCATAGTTCCATAAGATTGGAGTATGGATGACACACAGGCTCATCCATGAACATGTAGGCAAGTGTGCAAAGATGCAAAGAAAGTCAAATGGGTGGGCTACAACAAGCAAGGCAAGCATAACAACATCTCACGGAGCAGAGAAAGGTGCATATCAAGCACCCCAACATCACGGAGATGTGTCTCACAAGTGGTCACATCCAACAAACCACAAGAGGGGTGGATGCAACCACGCAAGCAAGTGGCCCAAAAGACCGACAAGCACAAACCCACGGAGGGCACAAAGCATGGCAAGGCCTAGATCTAGACAAGAAAGCATGGAGATAAAGCATAGAAGAAAGCAAGCAAACATAGACGTGCTTAAAGGAATTGATCCAAACCCTTTGATATAGTCCTAGGTGTATAGATGTAGGCCTAGACCACAAGATCTAAATCTACCCCCAACCTAAAGGGCCAAAACACAAGAAAAAGGTACAAGAGACAAAAATGCTTTAGAAGCACATGTCATAGCAACCAACATATAGATCTAGACACATGAACATGGCAAGGAGCACATAAAGACTTAGATCTAAGCATGAACATAGCAAGGAGCACATAAAGACCTAGATCTAAGCATAAGCATGGCAAGGAGCATATAAACAAGAAGATCTAGGCATAAACAAGGCAAGGAGCACATAGACATGTAGATCTAAGCACAAACATGGAATTTAGGCATATCCTAGCCCAAGAAGGCTAGGCCAACATCATCAAAGCAGTAAAACATGGTAAAAAAGCAAGGAGACATGCTAAAAAGGCTATAAAACATGCTAGGAAGCAAGATAAAGCAAGATAACAGGATTTGGAGGATCAGTAGAATCAGTTGAGGGATATGTGTAGCTGGCCTCAAGAGTGGGGCCAATAGTAGCCCTGACCAGATTTCACGTGATCAATTTAGAGGTTTCCTACCATGTACTGTTGGGACGCCCATGGCTCCACAAGCACCGCCTTATTCCATCCACGTACCATCAATGTGTTAAAGGGAGATTGAATGGGAGGCTCGTAAGGATCCCTGCCAACCACAACCCTTTCAACCAAGGAGAGGTACATTTTGTGGAAACAATGTTCTATGATAAGTTAGAACCGGATGATGAGTGCCCCATGCTAGGGACCCTAGGAGCACCTATCTTAGAAGAAGAAAGAGGAGGGGGTACCCGTGACTTAAGAAACCTCTTGGAAAGAAAAAGGCAAAAGAGGGAGCCCAGCATCTCGGGATCCTGGGAATGTGTAGCAGTACGAGAACAAGGAGGAAGGTTAATTTATCGTTTATGAAGGTGCGCGGGGCCTGAATGCATCATGCAAGAGGGTCCCGGATCACTAGGATGTATGGTGGCTTAAGAAGAAGTCCCAAGGGAACCAGCTAAAGAGGCACAAATTCAGCCTGAGGAAGAGTTAAGGGAAATAAATTTGGGAGCTGAGATGGGATCCCAAAAACCTATTTTCATTAGTAGTCAGTTAACAACACAAGAAAGGGAGCGATTTGTAGCCTTGCTCAAAAAATACATGGACGTGTTCGCATGGACCTATGATGAGATGTCTGGTCTAGATCTAGGGCTGGTGGTTCATTCTCTCAATGTAGACCCGGGAATCAAACCAGTAATCCAACCAACCAGGGTCTTTCACACTAATGTAGAAGCTCAGATAACCCAAGAAGTCAAGAAGCTGCTAGCAGCTGGTTTTATTAAGCCCATCCAGCATCCCAAGTGGCTTTCCAACATAGTGCCTGTGAAGAAAAAGAATGGTCAAATTCGTTGTTGTGTGGACTTTCGCGATCTGAACAAGGCATGTCCAAAAGACGAGTTCCCTCTGCCTAATATTGACCTCCTTGTGGATTCAACTACTGGAAGTTCTATGTTTTCATTTATGGATGGGTATAGTGGGTACAACCAAATCCGCATGGCTGCCAAAGATTCAGAGAAGACGGCATTCAGGACTCCAATTAGGAAATTTTATTACACTGTGATGCCCTTTGGCCTAAAAAATGCAGGGGCCACATACCAGCGAACCATGACATCTATCTTCCATGACATGATGCATAAGGAAATAGAAGATTATGTGGATGATATCGTGGTGAAATCAAAAACCAGGGCAAGACATCTTCAGATACTCGAGCAAGTTTTTGAAAGGTGCAGGAAGTACAAACTGCGCATGAATCCCATAAAGTGTGCCTTTGGGGTGTCTGCTGGAAATTTTCTTGGGTTCCTAGTACACCACAGAGGCATAAGTGTAGATCCAGCAAAAGCCACAGCCATTGCAACAATGAAAAGGCCTACAACAGTAAGAGAGCTCAAAAGCTTCCTAGGGAGAGTCTCCTACATTAGGAGGTTTGTGCCAAGATTAGCTTCAGTCACAAGTGGTTTATCCAAACTGTTGAAAAAGGGGGTTGAGTTCACCTGGGGAACTGAGTAGCAGGAGGCCTTTCAAAGGGTTCAGCAGATCATGAACCATCTTCCCACCCTCTAAGCACCAGTAGTGGGCGACCCCTGTTGCTGTATTTAGCATCAAACTCCCAGGCAATAGGGGCCTTGCTAGCATAGGAAGACCATGATGGGAATGAACAACCTGTTTACTACGTAAGCAGGGCACTTAAGGATGCCAAAACCAGGTACCCCAGGATAGAAAAAGCCTGCCTAGTGGTAATCTACGCATCCCAAAGGTTGAAAGGATATTTCTCAGCTCATCAAATCCTTTTGGTGACTAAGTCACATCCCATAAAAGCACTCCTACAGCGCCCCTCCTAACAGGAAGGGTAGCATAGTGGCTGGTCTTGCTCTCTCAATATGACATAGGCCTCAGGACCCCTAAGGCTGTCAAAAGCAAAGCCATAGCAGACCTGCTAGCCCAGTTTCCAGGAGAGGAAGAGTGCTCACTAAACGAAGAGATCTTAGGGGAGGTGGCAGTGGCAGAGATCCCGGGAAAGAAGTGGACAATGAGATTTGATGGGTCAGCAACAACAACCTCAAATGGATTGGGGATTGTACTTAGCTGCGAGGATGGGGACACCATGCCCCTGTCTTTTAAGCTTGGTTTTTCCTATTCGAATAATGCAGCTGAATACGAGGCATACTTGACTAGATTAACCATAGCACTCAGCATAAGAGTAAAGCATATAAGGGTTTTAGGAGACTCCAATCTTGTGGTCTCCTAGGTGAAAGGTGACTTTGCACTGAGAGAGCAGAGTTTGGCAGCCTACAGGACTTGGGCGCAAAGGCTGGAGTAGGAATTCCAAACCTTTAGAATGGAGTACGCCTAAAGGAGTGAGAACAGGTTTGCTGATGCACTAGCCACCCTAGGATCCCAAGTGCCATTCAAAGGGAAAGACACTTTGGCAAGGATAGGTAAGTAGGAACATTCCATCATAAGGATCCTCAAAACGATGTTCCCTGAAGAACCCGAGCAGCAGGATTGGAGGAGTGAGGTCAAGGAGAGGCTAGACCTGAAGGAAGTATCAAGGAGCTGAGGGACTACACACTAATAGAAGGGGAGCTATACAGAAGGCTGCCCAGAGGGATCTTATCTCGGTGCATCAATGAGAAAGAAGGAAAGCTGAGACTAGAAGAACTACATAGCCATACCTGTGGGGTTACAGAAAAAATTTGTCTATACAGAAGGATGCAGCGCATGGGATACTACTGGCCGAATATGAGCAAAGTGGCAGCAACCATATAGGAGAAATGCCAAAAATGTCTACTCTCAATAGACAAGGAAGAAAGCTATGCTGTATTTGTTACAACAGATTGAAGAACTCCATTTATGAAATACTTGGCTCAAGGGATCTTACCAACTAACAGAACGTTAGCCCACCAGCTCAAGAGACTTGTAGTCAGGTACTTCGTACAAAACGGGATCCTATTTAAAAAAAGGTACAATGGGGATCCCCTAAGATGCCTAGGACCAAGGAAAGCTAGAGAAGCAATCAAGGAAGTCCATTCCAATGATTGTGGGAGTCACCCAAGGAAAAGAAGACTCTACAAGCAGTTACTACTGCTGGGGTACTACTGGCCAACAATGAAAAAGGACTCCGAGGAACTGGTCAAAACATGCCATGCTTGTCAGGTTCTTAAAGATGCAATCCACACCCACCCAAACGTACTGCAAGATATGACAACACCATGGCCTTTCCACACTTGGGGGCTTGACCTCATAGGACCTATAAACCCCCCCTCCAAAGGTTACATATGGATCCTGGCAGCCACCGAATACTTTACAAAATGGGTAGAAGCTATCCCTTTGAAAAAGGCCACTGAAGCAACGATGGTGAACTTCATTCGAGAGCACATCATCACAAGATTCGGGATCCCCAGGAGGCTGATCAGTGATAATGGGACCCCGTTCATAAACAAAGACATGAAGAACTTGACTGAAGCATATTACATCAAGCATGGAAGGTCTACACCTTATTACCCGCAAGGAAATGGCTAGGCTGAAGCCACTAATAGGGTGATGCTGAAGATCCTTAAGAAGATTAAACATGAGTATGGAGGAAAATGGAGTGACCACTTGGCAGACGTACTTTGGGCATGCAAGAGCTCTGTAAAAACAGCCACAGGATTCTCACTGTTCTCCCTGGTTTATGGGACAGAAGCCATTAGTCCTGTGGAATTAGTAGTCCCCACACCAAGAGGAATAAAATAAAATAAAAATTTAAAAAAAAAAAACAAAAAAAAACTTTGGCACATAACTCAGGACCCACCCCACAATTAGCTCAAAATATATGGCCTAGGATCACGGGTAAAGGCAAGTGCCCAGGATACCTAGCCCAATATTTGACAACAGAAGGCCTGTTTGGTTCATGATCTGGGACTTTAAAAAAAAAAAAAAAGGAAAGCACCAAATGTACTCAGGTCAATACCTACGTAGCAAAGCAACCACCAGGGTACCTAATCTAGGACCTACAGCAAGATTTGTAGGGGCCATGGCCCAGGTCTCAGCACAAAGAAAAAAAAAAAAAAAAAAAAAGACAACACAAATACAGATCCATATCAGAAAATAAGGAAGAAAAGGTAGGAATAGTGTTCAATAGAAAAAGATAAAGCTTATACAATCCAAATTGTTTGAAAGTACACATCTCAACTAAAAAAAAGGGGGTGGGAAAAGGCTAAGGAATGAGGTCGGTCAGTAAGGAACTGTCTGGAGAGATAGCAGGAACAGCTGAAGAAGAGAGAACTTTCTATCTTTTAACTTTCAAGTCATGCAGAACCTTGTGAGCATGAGCTAGAGCCTCTTCAATAGCAGCAATCTCAACATCTATACTCTTGGAAGCCCACCTCTGGAATAGCATATGGGCTAGTGAACGCAAATGCTTCAACAAGAAGGACAGGTTGAACTTTGCTTCCAAAAGGTCCTGCACCACTCCCCTCCATTCCAAAAGTTTCTCTTCAGATAGGGAGTCAAGAGAAGAATCCTTCAGGGAAATTAGCACAGCACACAGCAGCTCTATCAAAATGTTGCCCATAAATACACCTCCCCTAAAACCACTGGTAAAGTCTCCATGGATTTTAAGTAATCCTTCTAGCAATGGCAATGAAAATGACTTGTAGGGAGGCTGTTGAACTCCAAAAGATCAAACCAGGCCAGAAAGGCGAGGAACCCTAAGTCAGGATCTGAAGCAGCTACTTCTGGAGTCTTCCCCATTGTGGCATCTCTACTTGTAGAGATTGGGGAACTGTCAACCTTCTGGATGGCTTGAGGAGTCCCTGCTTGTTCAGTAGCCTAAGCAGATCCCACAGCCACTTTAGGAACCACCAACTCAGGATCTCTAACGCCTATGTCGATACTTGCAAAATCAGACGAAAATTCAAAAGAGGGAAAAGAACCAAGGAAGAAAGGTAAAGTAAGAAAAAAAAAAAAAAAAAAAAAAAGGACCAGTATCAGCTTCTTGGGGTGGAGCCTCCTCCTCTTGTTCTTCTGATTTCTTGGAGGACTCTGCGAAAGAACACACAACACGTTGAAGAAAGGGTGAGGAAACCTTGGCAAAATGGCTAAAGAAAGGTAAGGACACTAGGGGCTTCGCCATAGAAAGAAAAAGACAAAGGAAGAGCATAAGAAAAAGGGGAAATAAGAGAAAGCACAGTAAAGGTGAGAAACACGCACCTTCAGAGCCCTCTAATTCCAAAGAGGAGGCAACCTCAGGGGTAGATCTCACACTGGTTTTACCTAAAAGGAGAAGAGAAAATGAAAACTCTAAAAAAAAGGGAGAGAGAGAAAGGGATACAAGAGGAGTGAGATTAAGCATTCTTATAAGGGGTAAATGGGGGCTCACCTGCTTGTATGGGTGGAGACGCGCCCCCCAAGGGTTCTTTACTTAAAACAGATTCAGGTGACACAGTCTTGATGGGATTGAAAGTCTGCTCGGGTTGGGGATCTTGTGAAATGGAAAGTTGGGGAGCCTCAGGATCCTGAGTAGCCTGGACACCCTGCATTGGCTGCCCAACCTCCTCAGTCATACCACCACTAGGGACCTTTTCTTCCACGCTTGGGAGTGCAGCAAGGGGGACTGCAACCACTTCTTCCTCTGAAATCATACCAGCTGTGGGAGGAGGTACTTCCATCTACAAAAGGGGTAAGTGATAAAACATCATAAATAAGCAGTACTAAAAGGGGAATGGAAATAAACAGAAGGAGGCATGAGTAGAAGAGGGCCATACCACATCATCACCAGACGATTGGCTTTTACCTTTCTTAGGGTCTTTTTTTTTTTTTTTTGCTCCACCTTTCTTAAGGTTTGACTTGCGCTTGGACTGCAAGGGAAATAATCACTCATTAGTTATAACAACAACCAAAAAAAAGAAAAAGAAAAAAAGAAGAAGATATATATATATAAAGGAGAGAAGGAAAGAGGCCTTGCCCTTCTCTCTCTCTCTCTCTACAGAGTCTCCAAGGGTCTTTTGTTTACTACGGGTACGCCCAAAAGGCCCTAAGGGAGACTGAGGTACAAAGTCAGGGGATCCCAAAGAACCATGGGCTGAAGAACTCACAGAAACCTGAGAAAAAAAAGACTCTACTTTAATCTTCACCCGAGCTCTTGGAACAAAAGGATGTCCAACTCCCTTTCCTACTGTAGGGGAGCTAACATTCTCGGGTTCCTCAAAAATTACCAGTTGTTCCTGAGACTTCCCAGTCTTTCTCTTTTTGGTCTCAAGACCAACCTCCATACCCTTTGCACTCTCCTCAAGTCCAGCTTCTTTAACTTTTTCCTGCTTAACCCTTTTTTTCTCTACCTTTGCCTATGGGAGTGGCAACACCAATGGCCTCTACTGCCCCTCTTTTAATTGGCACCCTAGAAGAAGCACCATCAATGAGGTCACAGCTTGACCAAGTCTCTGGAAAATCCTGCGTGTAAGTCACCCAACCACCTCGGGAGGCATGCCACTCCACAAACCTTGTCTTGCTGCTTATAGCAGGAGATACAATACCAGCAGTGGGAACGGATAGGCGCCTGTTGGCAGTAGGAGCAGAAAGAATATCAGGATTAGGAACTCTCTCAATTTTACCTGAACCAACATAATCAACAAAATATTTTTGTACTCTTTTCCAATAATCGGCAAAACCATCGGAAGCAAAGACTCCCTTCCGAGAGTCTTCTCCGTGACCAATAGGAGAAGGCCTGAAGCCTCAAGAATGGGTCTAGAGAGGGGAGAGAAGGTACTATATCCTTGAATACTGGAGGGATGTCCTAATCGAAACCAAATTGCCGAAGTACACGGTGTGCTAAGTAATGTGTGTACTTGGGGCCAGTTGAGGAAGGCACTGGAAGCCAAGAAGGATTAACACAAGCTAAGTACACCAAACTGCCTTCATCACCTTGGAGCAGATCAAATGTATTCCTTGGAGAAGTAAGGAAAGAAGCTAACACAGAGTCACAAGCAAATCCAGAGCTGAACTCCCGGGGAGAACGCCAGCTTAAGTGCCCTGGCTGGTCAAAAAGCTCAACCAGATTAAGACTACCACCTTTCAGACTGGCCCAATGAAAAATAATTGGATGACTATCAGTCGAACTACCATACAGACCTTTAATGACATCGGGGGATCCTTGGAACTTATCTTTTACAAACTTCAAATTTCTGCACTTTGCTAAAGTAACCAAAGAACGGTCCCACATGAATACTTGAAGAATGGCACAATGGAGAGATGAGGTGATCGTGTAGCAAGAGTCATCTTCAACTTCGTCTCCATGGAGCTAACCCAGTTAAGAATAAACATGGCCCAAGAACATGGGGGCTAAAGGATACTGAGCACCTCGGGCTAACCTGATCACCAATGGAAAGAAAACGGACTTAACCCCATACCCAGGGAATTCACTAAACAAGAACTTACTAAGCCAAAGCACCAGGAACCTAGCTCGCCTGACTTCCTTGTCTTCTCTCGCGAAAGATTCATGACCCATTTACCCATCCTTGCCGGTTTCCCACTAGGAGAAGCGGTACACCCACCAAAATGGCTAAATAATTTATCTTCCACCTTAAGATCCTCATCGGAAAGACTAATATCAAAGGGATTCTCATCTCCAAACACCGGAAGGAGGAATTGTTCACCACATCCTCCAAGGTGATCGTAAGCTCTCCGACAGAAAAGAAGAAAGTGTAAAGAGAAGGGCACCAACGGCGTACCAGATGCCTGAGGCCCTTAGCATCTCAGAAACCTTCAAGGTTCCTAGAAATCGACACTACCTTCAAGATCTCGACGTGCTCCAGATGACCCACAAAATCCTCATCAAAAAGTTCCCTATCCACCCAAATGGGCCAACCTTGGATCCTCTCAGGAACGAAATCGAAGAAGATAGGGACCGCCTCTCTAGATCTCGGCCTGATTTAGAGGTCTAAAATCTCTTTGGGGTTTGGGACCTAGGCAAACCCGGCAAAACCTACCTAACCGGAAAATACCCAAGCGTGAGGGGATGAAGGGGCCTCACCATGAGACACTTGAGGAAATAACAGACTGGGGGTGTACCAGGGGTCCCATAACAGGAAGGCGAGGCGCTTTGTGACCTCGTGTGACTCGCCCTGCATAGAACCGAAGGAACTCTCGCCCTTAGAGGGGCTAGAAGTATACTTCCTCCTTTTGCGTGGGGAAGAGGAAGCCATCAGAGCGGCGAGTGTTGGGAAATAAGCAAATCGAGGGAATAAGGATCATAGAGAAGGAAAGCAAAGAGGGCAGATTGATTGTAAGGGAGAAGATAAGCTTAGAACTAAAGGCTCAGAGAAGTAAAAGAGAATATGAATTGACTGCAATAATGGCGCAAAGAGTAGTTTGAGAAGACGATGTATGGAAAGGCGCGCCAGTTGCCAAAATTTAATTTTTTTTTAGAAAGTAACTGGCCGTTATTAATGAGACTTACGGGGAATATGAAAAGTGGGTTGGGAAGTTTTACTCCAAAAATCAACTGCCACATCCCATGCAAAAGGGGGAAGTTACAAAACAGAGAAGCGCAACGTTTACAGAAGGCTGGGATACCCAACGACGACGACGAGTCAGGATCCTGAAGGAAGAAAAGGGGGACCCTGAGAAGAAGATAATAAAATAAAGAAGAAAGAAGTCCTGCTGAAGCTAAAACTCTAAATTACTCACACGTGGGCTACAGGCAACCCACGAGCTCGGGGGGCTAAATGTTGAGGTATAAAAAAAATCATGACACCCAGGCCCAAGGAAACAACACAAATGGGCCAACCTCATGACAAGTAAACATAAAAGGGATGAATTCACCACAAAGAAAAAGGACAGTAAGCCAAAAAGTTTTGAAGCCCAAAAACCCACGGAAAGAAAGACTTAGCCTCTTAGGATCAGGGAGTCGAGGAGAGTCCAGCAAAAAGAGCTAGGCCGAGATCCCTAGGGGCTACCAAAGGCTCGGAATCCCTAGGACGCACAGCATAACTGAGGTAGGATGGAGACAACTCGGAAGGGGTTCCATGAAATACAAGAAACAAAGAACATATGTGTCCTTCTCAAGCACCCAGTGGTGCAGCAAAGAACCAGAAAGCTTGTAGAGTGACAATTCATGAACAAAAAAGCTGGTACCTCGAGAAACCCAGAATGAAGAACTATGAGGGAAAGTGCCTGAGAAAACCTTCAACCCAGTAGAAAAGGATTCTGATTACTTAGGAAAAATGACAAGAAAAGGGACAACCAAAAGCTGAAAAGGTAAAAAGCCAAAAGCTGAGGTCAGCTACCTAAGGGTGCCTCAGAATGGAAAGTCAGCAAGGGACTTTCAGGGAGACAGCACCAAAAGAAGAAAATTATGAGGAATAAGGAAAAGACCATCCCTCTGAGTGACTGGCACAACACGAGCTCTGGTGCCTAGGGGAGCAAAAGAGAGAAGTTATTGGTACTCCGGAACCTTACCAAGACATTATAAAAGGGGAACGCTTCCAGCGTTGAAGGGGACAATCGGGCAGCAATGAACCATAACAGAATCACTGAGAAAACTCTATCGAAACTTAAAGAAAGTAGTAAAAAAGAGAGAAATACTCCCGGTATCCCAATACAACCACTATAGAACATACTCGGATTCAAAGAGATTCAAACTTTGCAAGCCTTGGAGGCTTGAATAGCCATCTAAGTCTATAATTTTTTAGCTTATTTTGACCTTGTAACACGTCTTAGTAAGCGCATTGTAATCCATAATTAAGAAAATAATCAAATAATTTTATATTCACCTGGGGATCCTTAAGAGTTATTGTGTATTTCTTTTTTCCTTGTTGCATTGGTTTCCTTTTGCTGTTACTCTTGCTGTTGAATATATATATTCTTGCTTGCCAGTGCATATTCGTTGTAGGACCCTTGTCCTGTGCACCACTTGGTTTGTAAAACAACCCATTTAGCTGCGGTGAACCAAGCCCAGTCCACCCAAACACAAGTATTTGGCCCAAGATCCTTAGGCCTGGGAGCTAAGAAAAAAGGCACCCACACAACCGCCAAACATGCCCTTCTTATGTTGGGATGCCTCATTTCGGTATCCTTTAATGCTCTGCATGCTTGGGATCGAGATCCCAGGCACAACAATAATGATTTTGCCATGGACTAGTACCCATAAGGTAGGCAAATGACACATGATCTGTTAAAATTTTATGAAAGACATTTGGATGTTTAGTTCCCCATATGAAAACATTCTCCTTTTTCAACAGTTTGGATAGTCCACTAATGACCAAGGCTGGTCTTGGTGTGAACTTCCTAATGTAAGAAATTCTTTCCAAGAAGCTCTTAAGTTCCTTGACCGTGGTATGCCTCTTCATGGTTGATATTGGTGTTGCCTTAGTTAGATCTATGAGGAGATCGATGTTTAGGCAAAGGAAATTTATCCTTTGGATGTGCCTTATTTAATTTGAAGGAGTCCATGCCAATAAATCTTCATATTTTTCAATAACTCCACCAGTTGCTCTTTTTTTTCTTTTTGTACCAATAACTGACTGCTGATTAGGATAGGCCCCAGGTTCCTTGGGTCAGCCCCCAAGTTCACCTCCTCTAATTCTTCCATTGGTAGGATTTATGCCTTTCTTTCCATATCCATAAGTTTCTCCAGGATCTTCATAAGCAGTATATTAGCCCTCCCTCCAAGTTTCTTCTTCTTCTGGGATAGGAGCCCCCCAGGATCCTAGAGATAGGATATTCTGACTCATTGTATCCCTACGTTCCTCCAGGATCTCTTCCTGGGCTATCATGTAAGATGGTGGTCTGGGATCCTCTTGTAGGCTACATTCAAGTCCTGCGTGCCTTCATAAGCAATATTCTGCCTTCCCTCCAGGTTTCTTCTTCTTCTGGGATAGGAGCCCCCCGGGATCCAAACAATGGGATATTCTTCAACTAGAGCCAACTCATCATAGAATATGTTTTCTACAAAGTTTACTTTATGCTAGATGAAGGGACTAGGATTGGCAGCAATTTTTGTGGGCTTCCCATTCGGTCCCCATTTCATGTACCAATGGTACATTGAGAGGATCAGGCGATACTTATGATGCCATGGTCGGCCTTTAAAGCTAGTTGTACATGTCCTTCAGTGGACTCTATAACTTCCCAAAATCTTGTTATTTCCATGGGTGAGCCCAATTGTTGAGTTGCAAGAAATGATAGATGCACTGCATAGTTGTTGAGCTTTCAATAATGTTGATTTTGCTGCTGACTTGCAATATAGTGTTTCTATTGATTTTCTTCAAAATATATTCAAGGTCTGCCGCACAATAGGCTTTAGCCCCCAGGACATGGGGCTGTTGTTGAATCATGCTTAATCCACCTTCTTTGATGCTATTGTGGAACTTCTATCCATTTTTTGGATGCCTCCATTTTTTTTTTTTAACCATTTTACTTTGCTAGATCCATGGAAGTACCTCAACTTTGTTGGAACCAAAGAACTGTTCCACTTTGCTAGAATCAGAAAACTATTTCATCAAGGAACAACTTAAATTTTTTTTTTTTTTTTTTTTTTTTTTTGGAACCAAGGAACTACACCATTTTGCTAGAACCATGGCTGGAACCAGGGAACTACTCAGTTTTTCTTTTCTTTTTTCTTTTTTTTTTCTTTTTTTACTGGAATCAAGGATCTTCTTTGGAATCAAGGATCTCCTCAACTTTGCTATGATCAAGGATCTCCTAAACTTTGCTAGGATCAAGGATCTCCTAAACTTTACATTCCTAGAGTCAAGGATCTCCTAAACTTTACATTCCTAGAGTCAAGGATCTCTTAGGCTTTGCTGAAATCAAGGGTGTACTCAGCCTTGCTGGAATAAATGATCTCCTTAGCTTTGTTGGGATCAAGGATCTCCCAGGCTTTACTTTCTTGGAGTCAAGGATCTCCTAGACTTTTCTGGAATCAAGGGTGTACTCAGCCTTGTTGGAATAAAAGATCTCCTCAACTTTATTGGGACCAAGGATCTCCCAGACTTTACTATCCTGGAGTCAAGGATCTCCTAGACTTTGCTAGAATTAAGGATGTGCCCAGTCTTGCTGAAATAAAGGATCTCCTCAGCTTTGTTGGGATTAAGGATCTCTTAGGCTTTGCTTCCTGGAGTCAAGGACCTCCTAGACTTGTTGGGATCATGGAACAACTCCAGTTTGCTAAATCCATGGGCAGAGCTAAGGAACTTGTCCATTTTGTTAACCTACGCCATATGATGTTATTATCAAGTTGCTGCAAAATTCTTTAGCCTCACAACGTGAGGCAATTGCTTTGCTATGTAATTTACATTTCATCAAGCCTCTTTGATTCGCTTACTTCTCTTTCTTTTTTTCAAAAAAAGAAATGAAACAATATTATGAAAAAAATTTTTTAAAAGAAAATAAATCAACCCCCCAAACGTGAGGCAATTGCTTTACTATGTAACTCATACAATCTTCATTTCATCAATCTCATTTTTTTTTTTTTAGCAATGAGACAACGTTTTGATTGTTAAAATATTATTACATGACCCCTCTTACCCCCCCTTTTGTAAAGAGTAGAGCAATGATCCATTATGTTCAAATTGTAAAATGGAGAAAATAATGACGCATAAAACTTATCTTGTGTTGGGAAGTTACCCAAATTCCATATAGAGTCTCTTGGTGGGACGTTCTTTGGAGGAACCCGCACTTTAAGAAGAACTTTCCTTCCTTCGGTGGCCACCGACCAAGCTCCGCCGACCAAGCTCCGCCGAACAAGCTTCGATGGCCGCCGACCAACAAGGTGACCCTTCAGCTTCGGTGGCCGCCAACCAAGCTCCAGCGGCCAGTTTGTGGCCGCCGAATTGGAAGGGCCTGATGAAGGTCTTACTGAGCTTGGATTGGGCTAATCTTGGTGTCCCTGGAAAGGTCTAGATATGTAGTTTCTATAACACTAAAGAAATCAGAAATCCAACGGTCAAATCAAAAGTTATGGCCTCGGGAAGTGAGCTGATGTGCTTTATATGGTTTTCAAGATATCTCAACTATTTTAAATCCGATTTTGATCCATTAATAGTCGTTGGAAAATGAATTCAATAATCTTTGCAATGCAGTTGGATCGAAATTAGGATTTTCAGGGCTCACAAGAGTCAACCTCGGGTCAAACTTGGTCAAAGTTGATGAAAATCACCGAGTGGCTTGGGTTTGATGTAAAAACATGAAAAATGTAGTTTCGGGATATTTTGACTAGTTTTGACTTCCGGTTAACCTAGGGCTGACCAAGGGCATTTTGGTCAATTTGACCTGAAATGACACTTTGAGAATTCCAATGCCCGAACGGGTTGCATCATGTCAATCTAGATGTTTCCACGGCCCCAAGGATGAAAGTTAATATTTTTGAGATTTTCGAGGTCCGTCATGCAAATCGAGGGTGAACAAAATACGATATCTACAGCCATGAAATTTGTGGGTTCCCTTTTTAAAAAAAACATGGGCACTTACTTATTGCTCACCAAAAAAATGTTTTTTTCCAAAGCCCTCTTTTCTCTAAAGAGTTAACCTAAAAAAATAAATAAATAAATAATCCTTTCTTTGAAAATAAAATCTTTTAAATTTTTTTTTCTATAAAAAAAAAACAAGGCAAACTTGCTCTTCTTCAAACAAACAACTTTTTTTGATAATTCATGCATCTTATCTTCTTTTTGGAATTTTTATTTGAAACTTTTTCTTAGAATTGCATCTTTAGAGATTTGTGCCTATGGTTCAATTTCATTGAACCAATTGGCACCAATTAAGCTTACATTATCCCTTCCTTCTTTTTGGCACCAATGTTTCCTCCTTTGCGTTTTTACATGATAAATGAGAAAATGTAGTGGATGACAACAAGGTGCTATTCTTCCTACTCCCTATCTTGTATTTTTACGTTGTATATATTCATGTTAAATAAGTATAGTAAATAAATATTCACATGTTATTGTATATTATTTCTTGCAACATGGTAAATGTTTCTCACATGCTATATATATATGTACACTTCATATGCTTTATTTGTACAAAACTTTTTCAAAACCAAAATGCCAAGTATCATATTTATTCACTAAAAAGATAACATTAGAATTAAAATAAAATGAGGTAGGTGGTTTGGGGTGCCTAATGCTTTCCCCACACGTAACCGAACTTCCAAGTTCAAGATCTTTGGTTTGAGACTTTTAGTTTACCTTAATTAATAAACCCTTAAAATTGGTTTAGTTAATTAGGTAATTTAAAATGAATTAGAAAAATAGGTGATCAATCACACCTAATACAAAACCAATGGTTGATAGCGACTCCTAAAATAAAAATAAGAAAAAGGGACTCACACACATACACATCATCCTAGAAATACATGGATACAAAGAGTCATGTTGCTAAGGACCCAATGTGTGATACCACCAAAAAAAAAAAAAATTTTTAGGTCGTCTAAACATATCGTTACTAGGCGTAGGGCCAGGGAACTCTTCATCTTGGAACCAATGGGAAGCCTAACCTTGAAAGTGCTAGTGTAGGTGCAAGCGTGTGGTAGGAGTGGCTTCCTCATAGGAAGTATGTTTCAGCCTAGAGTGGACAGGATGGAGGGAGTAAATAGAGTTACCACCTAGATTAGGTCTAGTAACCATATGTATAGCACCCTTGTGGAAGGACTGATCTTTACCAAAACGCATGTTTAGAGTTTAGGTATGGAGATGGGAAGCTGTTAGGCTCCCAACCCCACTCGACCTGTAGGTCAGCCTCCACTCATTGTGTTCCAAATCATAATCTCATCAAAGGGTCTTCTAACACGTTCATCTTATACTCACACACACTCTAACATGCATCTAACACACAACATGACATATTATCCCAAACTCAAACATGGCATAAGATCTTATCATTCATATAGCGCATGCACGCACACACACACACACACACACGTACAGCACAAACATCATAAGGTAGTAACACAATAAGGTAGTAGCATATGATCATGATATTCAAACAAAGCATATTCAATCATCCAAGCATGGTATCATAGCATTTAAGTATAATTATCAAGTTCATCAATCAACTCATGTTGAAGAATTCAAATAAATGTCCATATTCATATCCATGACTTACCTTACTTACCTCACTCATCATAGCACCCATGCATCAATGCATGTTCATGTTATTATTCAAGACACAAAAACCCTAATCATCCAACTAGGAATTAAAACAAATAAAATATGTTATCTCACTGCCCTAAAACCTAAACATGTAATAACTAGACTAAACAGAAGCTAAACATATGATAAAAGCAAAGAAAAATGAAGACAACAGTAAGAAAGGTAAATCTTGGTTTCTGGGCATGAACATGTGTGTGCATACATGGGGTATGCATGCGCATCCCATGAGTATGCGTATGAACGTTATGAGTATGCATGCACATGCATAAAGCATGTGCACACATACATGCCTAGAAACTTAAACCTAGAAACTAACAGTCAAAACAACAAGTCTAGCAACCTATCATGCTTCAAATATGAAAACTAAACAACGTAAACTAGAAACCAAGATATTAATGCAATAAAATATGAATAAAACCAAACAAACAAACAAGAATGAAAGAAACAAAGTTATTATTTTACATCAAACACTAGAAATCTTTTGAGCTTTTGATTTAACATTTGACTATTCCTCTCAGTCAATCTAATAATGACAAAACCAGAAGGTTAGTAAACTCGGAAACTTGAAGGATAAGACCAAAATGTCCTAACCAAGTAAAACTTTAAATTGAGGATATTTTAGCATAAAAACTCCCTCTTTGATTCAATATTTTCTAGTGAATTTGGCGGGTGTTTGGTAAAAGAACTGTAAACACTCGATTTTGCACCCATAGTTTAATCTTGGAAGATGGCTAGAGTGACCATTCATATACCCAAAAAATCATAGTTGCATTACATTAATTAATTCATTCATTGCATATCATAAAAATGATCTTGAGATTTTAACAGTCACGACAGTATGCCCAATTCCTAAATCAGACCATCAGATTGAAAAAAATTACATGATCAAATTTTCATGGTCTGCATGCATTTTGTTTGGGTGGAACCGACCACGCATGATTAATTTAAATTCATTCTAATTAGTTAGACAATTAAAATTAATTAAATAATTTTGTGATTGGTTGTTGGTTAGTGTAAAAAATAAGTCTGCTTGCATGGGAATAAAATGGATAATCAGATAACAAAGAAATTGTTGATAATTAAGTCCTTTTGGAATATTTATCTATCAGATAATTATTACTTTAAAGACTTGAATATCAAGAAAAAAGGATTAATTTTTAGAATATATTAAAAACACATCTAGGTGCAATTCCCGGCTAAGAAATCCTCAAAAAAATGAGTCCAAATCGAATTAAAATTGAAAAAAGGGCTCTGCACCCAAGACGGCCTGTCAACACTTTTGGAGTGCCGATTGGCCCAAATGCTCGACCCTACCTGGGAACTTCCTGATTAAGATAAAACCTATATTTTTCGAATTTTTAGAGATAAGGACGCGTTCCAATTCATATCTGATCTTATTCAACTTATTTTTCAAGCATCCCAACCTCTATAAATAAGGGAGGCCTCCCAACATTCAGCACCTTTTTCTGACCCCTCTTTCTGAGCCTTTTCTTTTTTGACTTCTTTGCTCCCCTCAGGTTAAAGACATTCTGGAAGTTTTGGCTTTAAGAACTTCTTTTTTGTAAGTGAAATATTTTAGATCTCAAAGAGGTGAAAATTTCTTTGACTTCTAAAATATTCTTCCATTGAAGGTCATATTCGTACAAGTATTTAATTTCATTCTTGTATTTGTTTTTTCTATTCTCTTAATTGATATGTTGTGTTGTTCATTGCATGGTTTTTGTTAATATGTTTTTTATTTCATTATGATCTTGTTCCCAATTCATATATGCCATGTTCACATGTTTGGTTGGGATTTTCTCTAATTGATTAACATGTTCGTGATTTAATTTTTCTTTAAATTCAAGATCTGCAATTAATCACCAAAGCTTTTTCTAAAAAAAAAGAACAATAATAAAAAGATCTGTATATTCATTAAATACATATCTGAAAATTTTTTTGAAATAGTTTTCTTCTTAAATAAAAAACTGCAGATTTTGAATTTTCAAAGAATGAATTAATAGTTAGGTTAAGTTTTTTTTTTTTTTTTTTATGTCATTCCATAAATATGCGATGCATGCATAATAGATTCGAATTATGAATATGGATCCTCTTTTAAAAATCTCATTTTTTCTCTTATAAAACAAATCTGATTTTTATTGACCAAATCTTTTTTTTTTTTTTTTTATCTCTTATAAAACAAATCTGATTTTTAATCAACCAAATCTCTCTTTTTTTTATCCCTTACAAAACAAATCTGATTTTTAATCAATGAAATCTCTTTTTTTTTTTTTTTTTAATCTCTTATAAAACAAATCTGATTTTTAATTAATCAAATCTCATTTTTTTTGTCCCTTACAAAACATATCTAATTTTTATTAACCAAATCCCTTTTTTTTTATCCCTTACAAAACAAATCTGATTTTTATTAACCAAATCCCTTTTTTTTTATCCCTTACAAAACAGAATTGATTTTTATTAACCAAATCCCTTCTTCTTTTTTTTTTTTTTATCTCTTACAAAACAAATTTGATTTTTGTTAATCTAATTTCATTTTTCTTAACTTTCCAAAAAACAAATCTGATTTTTCTTTGAGAAGAGGGCATATTCATAAGACGAATTTGTTTAAATTAATTTTGTTAAGTAAGTGTTTGTTACATGTATTATAGCATATCATTCAATATCATACAAAAGGGTATATAATGGTCATTAGAGTCTAGAAGACCAGACTCCATTTGGGCGGAATGGGAGCCTAACACCTTCCCATTTCGTAACCTAGCCCCTGAGCTTAGGTTTTTGGATAGTAGACTAGTGTTTTATCTTTTATTTTGGTAGATTGTAACTAGGATCAAAACTTTGTAATTTTTACATAGATTGTATTAGGACCAAAGCCTTGTAAAGTTATTCTAACAAGTTGTATTTGTATAATCAATTAATGAATTTGAGGTATTTTTGAACATGTGAATTGTATTTTATTCTAAAACCCTGCATGCATGCACATACTCCGGGTATGCATGTGCGTGTTTTCATTATGCATAGGCATGAACCAAACATGCGTTGGCATGAATGGAACATACGTGCATATACTTAGGTTTTTTTGTAAGTCTTTCTTCACCAAAACGTCCTTCAAAATAAATATTCACAAGGAAATAGGGGCTCAAGTCGCAAGGGGTAGAAAATGAGGTGTCTACAGTCGGAGGAAACTCCCCCATTGTTTCCCCCAATCTCATTATATAGCTCCCCATAGAGGGCAAAGTACGCTTTAAGAATCTCACCTTTCTTCATAGACATGGTGATCAATGAATCAAATGGCTTATCAATATCCTCAGAGAAGGGAGAACGAGAAATCTATTGCGGTGCCTTACTCATCGCATCATTCCCCATGTTAGGCAGGGGAGAAGGCTCACCTTAATTCTTAGGCATTCAGTATATTCTCGGAAAAGCTACTCCCTCCATGATTCAACGAGGGGAAAACTCTCTTTGCATATTCCTACATTGAGGGAAGTCCACTCTTTCTTTGAATCCACGAAGGGGGGAGACTAACCTTTCCCTATACCTAGGGAGCGAGAAGACTGGCCTCTCCCTATACCTATGAGGTAGGGAAATTGATCTTTCCCAATACCTCCAAGGCGGGGAGACTGACCTTTCCCAGCTTTGCTGCTAATGGCAAAGGGCGTTCCTGATCTCCGTCTCAGTGCCTTGCATCTCATTGTAAAGCCAAAACTTGAGCCCTTAAACAGTCCATCTCCCAATCCCTACTAGATTGGGAAGGTCCCCCAGAGTTTGTCATTGACCCCTTTTCTCACTGGGTAGGAGGTGCTAACTCCCTACTAAAACTTTGCTGAGGATTTGTTTGGTCCTCCATCCTCAGCTCTGATTGTATCCGCCTGTTTCCTGAGACTGACCCGACGGACATGCTCAGCTGAGGTGACCTAGGAGCCCCATTTCTTCCTCTACTATCCTAACTTCAACTATCTTCTAATCCTACTGCTTAGTGGATTTTCCCATAGATGGCGCCAATTGTGGGAGTCAAAAACTCAAGGATGGTAAAAAGCTCTTGATCAACACAATTAATTTCTAAGAAAGGGTAAAAATAAATCCACAATGGGATGACTAGGCAAACAATTAAAGGACAAAGATGGTTGAAAAAGATAATTTGATTAAGAAAAACTACTTCCCGAGGTACAATGTACAAAGTAAAAGCAAATACATATTTAGCTCTATCTTTTTCTCTCTCTTGTTCTTCTTTCTCAATTTTTCTAGATCCCCTCTCTTGTGGACTAACTCCTCCTTTTATCCTCACCCCCTTCCTCCTTTCCAGCTATGTATTTCTTGGTTGGAAGTCAGTAGATGCTTGTCCCATCAGACACCTCTTCTGCCATTCCTTGATCATGAAGAAAGACTTTTGGGATATCTCTACTGTTTAGATCAAGCATTCATCATTTAATGGGGCTAACGTTAGGTAGGAACACCTAATTAATGCGGAGGTGGTTGTTAATTTGGTCTCTATGTCATCGTCTTTGTGTTTCTCAGGAAAATGGTCGAGGTTGCTTCCTAAGTAAATCCGTTGGATCTTTCATCGGTTGGGTATTCCTTGGATTACCTCGGTATCCAATCCAAATCAACCCACTATTTCATGGACTTGGGCTCTTCAATGTTGAGGCTTGGGCTGATTTCCTATTTTGGGAATATCTCTACAGCATTCCTTCTTCGGTCCAAAACCCACGGGGTGGTTATGGTCCCTCCCAAAAATATGCTAGAAGGTTTAAATGAATTTTTTTTTAGAAAAACTGAGGTTTAAATAAAACATTTTAAAAGTTTAAGGTTTAAATAAAACATGCCTAGTCAAGAGTTTTTAGCTTAATTGGCACCTCCCTATACATAAAGTGTAAGGGGGTTTAGGAGAAAAAATGTTCGAGTTATAAGGTTAGCAACATACTATAACTATCTTAAAAGAAAATAAATAAGTAAATAAAATATGCCTAAAACTTTAAGGTTTAAAAGATAATTTACCCTGAATTTTATTTGTACGCTAAGAACTTTTGACTGAATAGTCAAGATATTTTTGGTTAAAGTTGATTATAGAGTTCTTTATTCCTTTAGGGAACAAATAATAAAATAATATAAAATAGTGAATAAAATCGAAAATGGTATTGAATAAATAAATCTATACATAAGATATAGATCACATATAGCTAGCTAGTTACAATCAAGTAGTTAATATTGTCTCAGTACTGGTTGCTAGCTAGTTACAATCAAGCCGTTAATATTGTCTCACTACTAGTTGTACTGGGTATATACTAACCATTAAATCAGTATTGGTAATCTTATAAAAATAATCAGATAAAATACCATGTTGTATCAACTATACTGGAGATTTCAAATGTTTCGAATGGTACAATAAATTTAATATTTTTTACCTCTTCACAAATCTATCAGTTTTTACCATGAATAGACTATTTATATTATCAATAATTATAACATTGGTAGTTTGTTCCCAACAAACTTGGGCTTTTGGGTCTGGCTCCTAATTTACTTGTATTCCGAGTTAGGCTTATCCCACAATGGGAGGTCCAAGAATGGCTTTACAGGTTACTGATGGAGTTGAAGTGTGTTTTTGGCCCTAAACTCTTTTGACCTTTGCTCAGCTAAGATGATGACTATGTAGCTGAGCCCTTTCCCTAAATCCGAACAAGATTTCTTAATTCCCAAGATGTGTCTTTCTTTACTACTCTCGTGTCTCACTTCCAAAAATTTTTCAACCCCCCATTCCTCCCTTTCATCCCCTATTTATATCCTACTCTTAGTGAGGTTATCATGATGAGGGGATCTTCCCCATGTCAGTGGGTACCTCTGTATCATATTGCTAATCAGAGGGGACCCACCTTCTACAGCTAATATGGCTTCCTAGTAACTTGTGCCTGACGCCGATTATTGCTCGGCGGATAGATTCCCCCAGGACATTATCTCTTGTTCACAGCATATCTTGGGGTACTAAGTTTGAATGTTCGGCCATGTCCATTTCAGTTCGGTTAAGTGGGCCAAGATGGGTTGAGACTACTCAATGAGTGGGCCTGAAGCTCAGGCTCGGACTGGTATTCCCGGTTCGTACAACAACTAATAATGATTTGATATCATATAAATATATTTACAAAATTCTTCAATCCAATCTCAAGTCTATATAATATTTTTTAAGACAAGTATACATATATATATATATATTATATAGTTAGATCAAGCCTCGTATTCACAAACTTGTGTATTAGCACATTTATTATATTTGAGCTTGGCTTGTTTAGTAGTTGAACCTAAACTTAAGCTTTGAGATTGGCTTGTTTGCTAAACAAATGAACAAAAAAATAAAAAAATAACATTTTTCCCAAACAAGCTTGAGTTTACAGCCCTAGCCAAAATGAGAATATCACGCCAGCATCAGGCTATTGAGGAAGGGAAAATGAGGGAGTGATTGATTCGGTTTGGCAATATTTTGGGTTGTTTATCTCTTGAACACCGCATTCAATTTAACATCATATTGAGGACAGAGTTATTTTATTTTATTTTTATGGATGAGTGAATCTTTTTTAATCATTCTTAATTTTAAAACTCTATTAGTAGAATAATGGCATGGTAAAATCAAAATCCTTATTATAAAGGAAATGTGTGAATTTAAAGGACTTTACTTAGTGATGTACTCAAAGAACTCTATAGGATCTTAATCTGACAACTTTTTGGCTTCATTATTAGTTACATAGACAATCATTTAATGCACTTTATTGTTCTCGTGAATGAGACCAAATTTACATATTAAGATAGGGATGTACCAAATTACATTTTTAAACACTATAATTTAGGGATGTAACAAATTAGGCCATATAGTTTTAATAATAACAAATTAAACCATGAAATTTAAAAAAATAAAAATAAATAATAACAAACCAAACTCTCAACCCATATAAGTTTCCAAACATACCTCAAGTTAACTGAATGAATTTTAATTTGTTATGTTTGATATTTTAGGATTTACACTATTGGTTTGAAATTATAGAATTTAATTTGTTATTCTTATATTATGGCCTTAAAATATAATTTACCCAGATAACAAATGTGTTGAGGGCATAGCTTGAATATTTTCAGGTGACTTTCTGATAATGCTAAAAAAATATCTACTAACTTTTTTTTTAACCATAATTAAATTCATATCCAGAGAAGCCATCATCAGGAGAAATTATACGGTCCTCTGGTAGACCACGTCACTTGTCCATCATTCCTCTAAAAGACTCCCACTTGTTTAAAATTACTGAGTCAGTAATCAGTTTCTATTTAAAAAAAAAAAAATTATCTCAGCAATTTTAAATAGGTGGAAGTCTTTTAGTGGAATGATGTGAATGCTCGAAAATGTGTGAAAACACAAGAGCTATTTAGACCCCCAAATTAAAGTTATGACTCGATTAATTTTACTCTAACTTAATACTAAGTGCAGAATAGAGTAAATGCGAGCGGATAAACAAACAAGCTACTCTAACCCATAAACATTATAACACAGCAGTAAAATGAAAGGTAAAAGAGTAGGGAAGAAGAATGCAAACACAAGATAACACGCCAATGTGTTATCGAAGAGGAAACCGAAGAACTCGACGAAAAACCTCTCCATTGCCCTCCAAGCGGTAATCGATCCACTAGACAATCAGTTGGGATACATGGATTAGCAAGAGACCCTCCAAGTCTAATATACTCGATGTACCTAAGCCCTCCAAGCTCCTACTCCAACAAGGCTTCTCGGAACCGTGTCTTGTCTAGCTCTCCGGATCCCGCAACAAGCTCCATGTTGCATCTGCCATCCTTGGCTTCTTCCAATGCTTCCCAACAACACCAAAACCTCACTGAACACTCTAAAAGGGTGTGGTAAGTGTTTGGGCTATCAACCTCTCAATGGTATGGAAATTGAGAGGTAGGAGTTGAGGAAAATCCATAAGCAATTGTGTAGAGAAATGTGGGTATAACAATCTCTAACTCTCAAGGTTTGTGGCTAGGGTTTTCTCTCTGAAGCACTCCTCAACTTTTGTGGGTAATGTGGGTATATATAGTGTGGGTATAGAAAGTGTGTATTAGATAGCACAGTCAAACAAAACAGAATGTTTCGCGAGTGTCTCGCGGGAAGGCTTACCCGCGAGCTACTCGCAAAACATAGCTGTCTCTATCTATCCTAACTCTTCACATTCCAGTCATGTGCAAGGCACATGCATCATTTTGCGGGATGCTTAGTCGTGAGCTACCCACGAAAACTCTTCTGTCTTCAATTGCTTAAGTCTTCACACTCTCTCTGTCTCTATCACACAACCCTTACACTTAAATCCCATAATAAATACAGGGTACAAAAGATGGAGTAAAATTACAATCAAATTTGGCACGGAATTAAAGCCAACAAAACATACAGTTGTAAATTACAACTTGACATGGTGGACCACGTCACTTGTTCACCATGAGGACCTTATAATTTCTTCATCATCAGAACTTTCACTTCCATACAACTTGCATTACGGCCGCAGCTAGCAATTTGAGCATTCAGATCAACTTATTATTATAATTTAACGATTCTCCCGTAGTTTGTTAACTGTATTATCTCTGGTTCAAGAAAAGAAACTTTATATTTGATTGTGTTCGATCGATCTCCATTATTTTCGAAGTACCAAGTAAAATAAAATTTCCTTCAATTGGGAAAAGTTCATTAATCAGAAATCTCGAAAAGGGATTGAAGTCAGTACTTGAAGTTAGGCATGCAAGTCTCATTGCTCAAAACTTTGCTACAGATAAGTTGCCCTAGTATTTTTTTTTTTTTTTTTTGGTGCACGTGAGGAAGATTGGTATGGTATATTGGTTAAACAAATAAATTCAACATTTTGATTTTAATAATTTAGCCTTTTCATACGATCAATAATTTTACTATTTTTATGCCATGATTTATGTGGCATAGAAATACTGAAATAGTGCTGATTTTTTCTTTTTTTCTTTTTTTTTTGAGGCATGTGCACTTCGGAAATAATTCTACAAATTTAACTTTTTTACAAATTTTTTTACAATAACTAAAAGTAATTGACTGAGAGTGATAGACATAATTGACACTTGTAAACTCTTGACTTTATTTTCATCACTTACCATCAATAACTTGAGCAGTTTTGAAATTTGTGCATTGTGAAACAAGTTTTTGTCGGTGACATTATTGGTCACTCTAATGTCGTCGTGCACTTTATTGCGATTTCCATGGCATCACAAGCTGAGAGTGGAGGGAAGGTGAAGCAGCTTTAGAAATTTAGGGGCTGTTTGGTTTATGTGTTTACATCATCCATAACTCTATTTCCATCACTCATAACTCAAAAATGGTGGGACCCACAGGGAGAAAGCTTGTTTGGATTTGTTTTCAAGTTTTGTTTCCATCACTCAATTCTCTGATTTTTGAGTGATGAGTTATGAAAACTGAAAAAACATTTTAGGTGTTTTCAAGTTATGGAAACAGAGTTATGATGGCATTTTTATAAATACACACACATTAAGGGACCCACGGTCAAAGGTCTAGCCACAAATTTTGACTTTTAATTCTTTTTGAAACAAAGCTACTGTTAGACTTTTAAATTTTTTAAGTTTTAAAAATGGGTCCCACATTTTTAAGTTTTTGAAGTTGAAAAACAGAATTGAGTTAGGTGTCAAACGGGTGGAGTTTGGGAAATTGGGGTATTTTAAGTGATGAGTGATGAGTGATGAGTGGCGAAAATTGAGTGATGAGTGAAGAGTGATGGTTTCCAAAAAACCAAACAGACCCTTAGCAAGCCTGCAGATTTTTAAGGACTAAATTATCAGGAAAATCAAAGGGGTTTGAAAAAAGCACTTGGAAAAAATCTCAAGCCCCTGGCTTAATGCCTTTGTGGGGCTAGGATAACGGTGGGTAAAGATAATATTAGTGCCTGAATAGGGAAGTCACCTGATCAGCATCTCTTAGAGCATTCCCATCAAGTGTTCTATAAATATGCCATTTTGACACACAAAAAAATCTACTTTATCATTTTAACACATCATTTTACAGTTTACCCTACATCACATGTTTTATTCTTCAATTCCATACATTAATATAATATATACAACACATTAAAATAATGTATTAACACAAAACTCAACCAATATACAAAACACAAATAGTGGCAATGGCCACCACCCAACGACCAACAACCATTGCCACAACCAGTGGCCACCAACCAACAACCACCACATCCTCCATAACCCAAAACACAACTCAAAACAAACCAAATAAATTCCAGCCAAATACCCACAACAAACCTACAGCCACAACTACCACAAATCAGATTAAAAATAAAAAGAAACAGGTAAGAAAGGTAAAGAGATCCGGCAGCGGTGGCTTTCTTTGTCAGCAGTGGTGGCTTTAGATCGGCGATAGTGGCTCAAATTGACTTTACGCCGTGGCTGAGATGCACATCAGACAAGCGGTGACTGCAGCTTCAGGCCGTGGCTGAGATGGGTTCAGATCGAGGCGGCATGGTAGCTTCAGACCGAGGTGGCAATGGCAGCTTCAGACCGGAGGCGATGGCGGCTTTAGACCTACGGTGATGGAGTCTTCAAACCAGAGACGATGGCAGCGGCTTGATCGGTGAGAGAGGCAAAGAGGAGAGAAGGGAAGAGCTAGAGAGACCAATCGGCGTGAAGAGAGAGAGAGAGATACAAAATATTTGAGGAGGGAATAATAAAATAATAGAAATTTTAGAATATGGCTACTGTACCGTCTCATATTTGAAATTGCACTGTAGACTAATGCTAAAAGTTTTGAGATTTGGAACATCTGATGAAGGTTGGTTTTTTGTGTTTGGTATGTTAAATGCTAAAAATTTAGCATTTAGCACACCTGATAAGAATGTTCTTATCCTTCTTTCACATTTATTTTTTTTTAAATATAAATAAAAGCCAAACATTTTATATTATTGCTGGCAAAGCGAACTGACTGTTAAATATATAATCTTTGACAAAACACAGCCTATAATGTACTCTCCCATGATTGTGTTCCTGTATGAAGATAGTTGGAAAAATTATTTGGCTGCCCCTATAAATAGAGTAATTCTTAGATTTTTATTTTTATTTTTTATTTTATTTATTTACTTAGAAACAAGTAGTTCTACTACATTACTTTTCTTTTTCTTTTTTTCTTTTTTTTTGATAGGAATACTGAGAATAATATTATTAAAACACTTAAAATGTTACATCGTGGATAAGAGCTTGCCCTAAAAAGCAAGGTGTCTCTTTAATCCATGCAATAAAATCAGTAATGCCAAGAGCATGTTTTGCTAACACATGAGCCGGCCTGTTCCCTTGTCTTTTAACATGGGAAAATTCCACCCTATTGAAGCCCATGCTGAGATCCAGAATGCCTTGTGTAACTGCAGAGACCACGGATGGAGGAGCAGAGGTACCTTTCAGAGCTTGGATCATGATCAAACAGTCACTTTCCACCACAATGTCCCGAATACCAATATCTTGTGCGAACGACAACCCTACCTCAATAGCCTTGGATTCGGTTTCAATGGCACCCAAGGGCGCATCCAAGTTTCTGCACATCGCAGCCTCCACCCTACCTAATTCGTCTCTGACAATCACACCCACACCTACCTTCCCAGTAGCTTTATCTACCACACCATCAACATTTATTTTAAACAAAAATCTTGGTGGTGGGGACCATTTCATGGCTCTCTAGATGATAGGCTCTAGGTTTGTTTGTGCTACTGTAGCAACATTATATTCCTTCATATAGGATGCTGCCCAACTAACCAATGCATTACTTGGCTTTCTCTGGGCTCCTATTCTTACTTCATTCCTATGATACCACATTGCCCATGCTAGAAGGTCCACCCGTGCCACCATGTCCACATCAACTTGGTCAATCATAACCATCCTCCACATCCGATCATAAAAGGAATTCATAGAAAAAGCTCCACCTGGCAACACTATTTTTGAGCATGCTCACACCTCATGTGCCCTCGGATAGGAGATGAAAGTGTGACCTATTGTTTCAACCTCCAACCTGCTACCATCATAGAGACTGTCTTAAATTGCCTTACACTTTAGGAGGTTTACCTTGGTGGGAAGTATGTCGCAACATGCTCACCATGCGAAGTGTCTAGAGGGAAGGGCCCATAACCTTTTCCAAAACTGCCGACTTGAACCCATATCCGAGCTAGTGCCATTATTGGGGTCTGAAGAAAGTCTTGTTGCTACTGTATAAGCACTACAAACACTAAACTTTCCATTAGATATTTCGGCCCACACTAGCTTATCCTCCAGAAAACGGGAGCTCAGTGGTATGCTTTGCATAATGTGACCCTCATACGGAAGGAATAAGGCAGCTAAGACTTATGTTTTCCACTGGACATTTTCATGGTCTATGAGCTCCCCCACTGGTGTATCCGGGCATAGAAATGACCTGGGAGAAGCCACTTTGTGAGTTGGGGTTGAAGGCAGCCACTTGTCACCCCATATCCGAATGCTATTACCATTGCCAACCCTCCATTTGATCCCCTCCGTAACTATATGTTGAGCAGCTATGATACTTCGCCACGTATATGACGAGTTGTTTCCCATAGATGCTTCAATGAACTCACATCTGGGAAAGTATTTGGCCTTGAGTACCCTATAAACCAAGGATGAGTGATCCGTTTGCGGCCGCCACCCTTGCTTGGCTAATAAGGCCAAGTTGAACTGTTTCAGCTTCTTAAAGCCCATTCCTCCACTTGATTTTGGTTCGCACATTTTCTCCCAGCTTAGCCAGGCAATCTTCTACCATGTAAATCTATAAATGTCCATAACTTCACCTAAGTGAAGAAATACCTTCACAAAGATATAAAAATCTACATTATTATTTTAGGTTCTCTGTATAGGTCCATAAGAGAGATGAGGCAATATCACTAAGTTAAGAGCATCCACATTGATAGTGGTAAAATTGCTAAAAAGCTATTCTAGCACCTCAAATAAATAAATAAAAACAAAAACAAAAACAAAAACAAAAAAAAAAAAACTCTCCTACATTAATGGTGCCATAGTTAAATATTTTTGGCTCACTATTATAGTAAACTGTTACTTGTAGCTGTTACTGTAGCTAATTGCCAAACATTAAAACTTAATTTTTTTTAATATCACTATAAAGTTGTGATTTACAACTATGTTTTATGTTGGCTTTATTCCATAACAAAAAGTGTTGTAATTACTTTAATTTTATTCCTTGTATTTTGTGGGATTTTATTGGCCTTGGGTTTAGTATTAAGTTGGTGAAGACTCAAGCTTAATTGAAGATCAACTGGATTTCGCGAGAAGCTCGCGAGAAGCTAACCCGCAAAAGAGCCATGTGAAAAGCACATGCTGGAAGCTGAAGAGTCATGCCAAGTTGTCGTTTTCACGAGTGTCTCGCGGGTAAGGCCTTCCCACAAGATACCCGCGAAACTCTCTGCCTGAAGGATTTTTTAAGTGTGACTTTCTTACCCTTCGCCCATATATACCCTCATTACCCACAAATGTAAAAGAGGCCATTTAGAGAGAAAACCCCTAGATAGGTTTTCTACAACACACACACCCATCTTTTTTAGAGAGAGCTACTCATCCTTAGTGAGAAATCATTCTAGCCTCTTCTCCATCCCTCTCCCATTGTCATACTTTGAGAGGAGATTTGTACCCAAACACAACCCACACATTTTCAGAGTGTAAAGAGTGTTTTGGAGCTTGGGAAGCTTTGGGGATTTGCCAAAAGAAGCCAGTGAGGCTTGGCGGATGCAATCGGGTATATTGCGGGATCTGGAAAGCTAGACAAGACACGGTTTTGAGAAGTCTTGTTGGAGTAGGAGCTTGGAAGGCTTAGGTGCATTGGGTAGATTAGGCTTGAAGGGTCTCTTGCTATTCGTAGATTAGGCTTGGAAGGTCTCTTGCTATTCGTGTATCCCAACTTATTGTCTAGTGGATCGATTTACCACTTGGAGGGCAACGAAGAGGTTTTTCGCTGAGTTCTTCGATTTCCTCTTCGATAACACATCGGCATGTTATCTTATGTTTGCATTCTCTCTTCCCTTACTCTTGTGCTTTAGTTTTATTACTTGTTGTTCATGCTTATGCACTAGAGTAGTTTTATTAGTTTATTGCACTTCATTTACTCTTGTTCCGCACTTAGATAAGTTAGAGTAAAAGCAATCTAGTCGTAATTTTTAATTGGGGATCTGAACAAACTCTTGTGTTTTAACACATTTTCGAGCTTTCAATCCCTAAGCCCTACGTTTTTCTCTCTTTCTTTTTTCATTTAGACCTAGCCGTCAGCCTCTTTCTCTCTCTCTCTCTCTCTCTCTCTCTCTCTCTCTCTCTCTCTCTCTCTCTCTCTCTCTCTCTTCATTCTTTACCCCTCTCTTTGCTTTGCTCTCTCGTGCCTCTCTAGGTTGTGGCGTTTATGGTGGGTTTTGGGTTTGGCTAGGTTTGCACGGTTGGGTTATGTTGGTTTTGGATGATTTGAATTGGTGGTTAGTGGTGGTGTGGCTATGGTATGGTTGGTGGTGGTGGATTTTGGCTATAGCAGTAGGTTTATGTAGTTTGGGGTTTGGCTGGGTTTCTAGTTTGTGTGGTTTTGAGATTAATGGTTAGTGGTGGTGGCAATGGATTTTGGCTGTGGCAGATGATTTTGGTTGTGGCAATGGGTGGGTTATGGCTGGTGGTGGCAGTGGCTAGTGGTGCTAGGTTGTTTTTGTTTGTTTGTTTTTCTTTTCTTTTCTTTTTTGTTTTTTTTTTTTTTTTTTGCTGTGGGCTATGGTTGCCACAGTAGTAGCTGTGGCTGGTGGAGGTAGTTGTTACTAGTTGCTAAAGTTTTTGTGATGGATGATTTTTTATTATTTTATTGATTTTTTATATTATTTTAATCGAAAGGGTAAAGTAATAAAATAATTTATATTAGGTGTGTTAAAATAAATAAAAGCAAATTTTTAAGATGCTAAGAGCATTCACGTCCGATCTTCCATATGCCATATGTTGGTATATTTTAGCACCAGGGCACAAAAATAGCACATTACTCGATCTTCCAATCCCAAAATTTTTTACAATTATGCTACAGTACCATCATAAATTTATGATGGTACTATAGCACCATTCTAAACATAAAAATTATATTTTATTCCAAATATCTTCTTCTTCTTCTTCTTCTTCTTCTTCTTCTCTCTCTCTCTCTCTCTCTTGTTCTGCTCTCTCATTTCTTCAAAGCCACCATGGTCGAACCCCCATCACCAAGCTGAGCTAGAGTCACACACCATTCCCTGACCCAAGTTCTCAAAATTTTCAATAAAATCCACTTTCTTCAAGCTTCCTAACGGCGAATCCACTTCCTTCGAGCTTTAACAAAATCGAGCTACCCAGCGACAAACTGAGCAATTCGGTTTTCATAATTTTTTGTTGTGTTTGTGGGTGAATATTGTGTGGCTTCGCAATGGTTAGCGATGGAGATCGTAGTGGGTTAGTGTTGGGTCGCGTGGGTTGTGTGGGTCAGGTAGGTTGTGATCTATGTGGGAATGGGTTTTGGGTCGGTGGGTGGCGGCGGTGTGGTGTGGTGGTTGTTACAGTGGGGTTTGGGTTTGTTGTGATTTGGGTGGCGCAACAGTGGTGGGGTGGTGGTTGTGTTGTTGATGATGGTGGTGGCAGGTTTTGTTGATGATGGTGGTGGCAGGTCGTGGGTCAAGTGGTGGGTTTGGATGGTGTGGGTTAGTTGGTGGCTACGTGGTGGGTCGTGTGGAGGTTATAGGTCGTGTTGTGGTGTGGGTTGATTTCAATATGTGTGATTTTGGTATGCAACGGCTTGGGTCTGGTGGTGCAACGACTTAGGTAGTAGGTGCAGTGGCATAGGTCTAGTGGTGCAGCGGTGTGGGCAGGTGGTTGCGCAACTTAGGTCTCATGGGTGGTGATTGGAAAGTTTTGGGTGGATCAGTTGGTGGTTATGTTGATGGTTGGGTTGATTTAGGTTTGGGAGGTGGTAGTGTTGTTGATGGTTGGGTTGAGTTTCTGTGCTGAGGGTTTTGGGTCTTTATAGTGGTGATGGAAGTGATGAGTGGTTGAGAGAGAAGAGAGAGGGGGGAGGAAGAGAGACAACTTAGAGAGAGAAAAATATATATTTTATTGTGTAGATATATTATTTTAATGTGTTGTGTAAGAAAATAAAAATTGGAATGTTGGGTATGATGTAAAATGATATAGTATAATAAATAAAGTAGTTTTGGAGATGGTAAAATGAAACCTTTTAAAAAAAGATGCAAATGCTCTAAAAGCTAAAAATTTTAACTCCATTGTGAAGGCTCTAAAATGCTTAGAGCACTTGTAGCAGTGGAGCTAAAAAGCTATATAGCTATTTTAGCTCCACCAAAACACAAAAATAACCATACAGCAGTGGAGCTAAAGCTATTTTTTTAGTTTCATTGCTACAGTGCACAACTATCTATGGCTGTGCACTGTAGCTTAGAGCTATAAAAAAAATAAATAAAATAAAATTATTCCCTGCCCGATTAAAATAATAAACGTTGGTTCATTTTTATTTTTTTTTCATTCTTTTATTCTCACACCGTGCCTCTCTCAGTCACTCTCATCTCTCTAATTTCTCTCAAGCTCACTCTCTCAAACTCTCACCTCTCTGTTTCACTTTCACCGCCGCCGGCCCAACTCATCCTCAACGTCGCCGCCACCATAGCTCGGTGTCACCAAACCCATCAGCCGTCCCAAGCCGCCGATTAGCCTTAGACCCACGCCACCATCCGCCTCAGACCCATGCCGCCGATCGCCTCAGACCCACTTCTCTTCCGCCAATCCACTTCAGGTTAGTTGTCTCTATCTTCTTCATGTGGATGCTTGGGATTTTTGATTTGGTTATAACATCAAAGAATGGGTATAACACCAAAGAATGTGGGATTTTTGATTTGGGTATAACATCAAAGAATGTGGTCAATGATTTCTTTTTCTTGTTCTTTCAGTTTATTATTTTAGATGCAATAATTTTTTTGCTATTCTTGCTCAATGAAAAGTTCTGTCATTTGATCTCAAAGCATCCATTTGTATTGATTTGTTTTGATTTAGAGCATCCATGAATGGACAGAATGTATTTGTATTGGAATGTATTGGGAATTTTCTGTTTGCAGGAATTTGTTGTGTGGTTTTCTTGTAATAGAAGTTCTTGTCCTAGTTTTATGTTCTGTTGCACAAAACCAGAAACAAAAGCACACAAAAGGATTTCTTGTGGTCATTTTAATGAGAAATTGTTAGTTTGGTTTTGAGATGCTCAAAAATGAATTTGTTGTTTTCTTTATCAGTGGGATTAAGCTACATTTCAAATTAAGTATTTATGCATAATCATTTTCTACTGTTATAATTCTAAGTATTTTAAGTTTTGATATAAATGTTAGTTTGGGAATTTTCTGTGTGCAAGGAAGTTTACTTTTTTTTTTCTAATTTTATGGAGTCACGTAGAGACACGGAGTTACGTAGAGACCTAACATATTTCACGGGTATCATGAATGGGGATATAGAAATTAACTCACAACTTTTGGGAACGTCTTAAAATACTCCTATGTCAATTTCTGATTCTCCACCTCCACCTCAAGTTGAAAATGCCTCTTCTACAAAAGGAAAATGGGGCTCTAACTTTAGTATAGAGGAAGATCAACTGCTAGTGTCAGCATGGCTCAATACTAGTGTTGATGCCATAAACAGTAATGAACAGACACTAAATACATTTCGTCAAAAAGTTTGGGAATATTTCACGCAGTACAATACATCCGATACCACACGTACTATTATCTCCTTGCTAAGTCATTGGAGAACAATTAATGAAAAGACAAATAAGTTTGCCAGGTGTATGGCTAAAGTTAACACACAACATCAAAGTGGTATAACCGAACAAGATAAGGTATAAATTATATTGCAATAGTGTTAACATACCCATTCACCAATAGTTTGAAGATATTAATCATGTTATATTTCTTTTGATTTTTTAGATTACCAATGCGAAGGCTTTGTATAAAGAGACGCACAAGAAATTCTTTCTTCTTGATCATTGTTGGCTCATGTTAAAGGACCAACCAAAGTTTGCTGATCCTAATGGAAGATCAAGAGCATCCGTGCCTCCAACTCCAGAGTCAACATCTATTGGTGAAGGGGATTGTGGGTCCGAACTTGGTGACAATTCCAATTTTGAGAGGCCAATTGGTAGGAAGGCCGAAAAGGTCATCCGTAAAAACAAAGCCATCGGAAAAGATGTAGGGGAATATTTGACCAAGAAATTGAAATTTATTGAGGATGTAACTCGATTGGAAGAGGAAAAAATGTTTATTGAGAGGGAAAAACTTGCAATTGAGAAGGAAAGAAGTGAAGAAAACTTAAGATTGAGAAGGAAAGAGTCATGATTGAGAAGAAAAAATTTGAGATGGAATATATGTTAGAGGAGGAGAGAATCATGATGAAAGATACAAGTGGCTTGACCGTAGCACAAAAAGCTTTTTATGAACAACTCCAAGAGGAAATCATGGCAAGACGAAGTTCACATAATTAATGGGTTTGATTGCATTTTGGATGTAGCTTAGGCTTTTATGTATTTTGTAGTGGCTTATGTAGGCCTTTATGTATTTTAGTAGTAACTTATGTATTTTTTTGTGGCTTATGTCACTTGACTTTAATCTTAAACTAGATGTATGTGTTTGTGTTGTGACTTGTGTGTGAATTGGTTATATTCATTTTGTTGTGGCTTATGTCACTTGACTTTAATCTTGCATCCATAGTAATTATTGCTTTCCAATTGTCCTGAAGGTTGCATCCATGAATCACTCTTTGTTTCACAAGTTGCTTTTTGATGACTCAGATGAGGATGAGATAATCAAAGAACTTGTTATGAAAACATCACAACCTAAACGTCGTCGCTCTATCCGACGTAATCATTTGGTAGGCCATGAAAGGATTTTTCTTGATTATTTTAGTCCCACACCAATATATCCACCTGCTTTATTTCGTAGGAGATTTCGGATGAAGCGTTCTCTTTTTCTTCGTATTCAATCTAAGGTAGAAGCTCATGACTCTTACTTTGTCCAAAAAAGAAATAATGCCAACAAACTTGGTTTATCTTCATTGCAAAAGATAACTGCTACACTTAGAATGCTTGTGTATGGAGTATCGGGTGATTTGATAGATGAATATGTGCGGATTGGAGAAACTACTACATTAGAAAGTTTGAAAAAATTTGTTACTACGGTAATTGATGTTTTCTCTAAGGAATACTTGAGAAAGCCAAATAATGAAGATATTGCTAGACTGTTAGC
The DNA here is from genome assembly GCA_028535165.1 of Quercus tomentella. Taxonomy (NCBI): domain Eukaryota; kingdom Viridiplantae; phylum Streptophyta; class Magnoliopsida; order Fagales; family Fagaceae; genus Quercus; species Quercus tomentella. The sequence goes on from JAPQVY010000089.1 coordinate 36,872,223, forward strand.
TCATGGCAAACATTGAGGTTTTCCAAGTATGTTAGGTTCAATTCATTGCATGCATTGGAAGTGGAAAAAATGTCCATCTGCATGGAAAGGTCAATATTGTGGTCATATTCTTGAGCCTACTATTATTTTGGAGGCATATGATCTTTGGATATGACATGCATTTTTTGGGTTACCTAGGTCAAATAATGATATTAATGTGTTAGAGCGGTCTCATGTATTTAATGAACTTGCTAAAGGATGTACTCCTGCAGTACATTACTCAATCAATGGTCATGACTACACAATGGGATATTACCTTACTGATGGTATATATCCAAAGTAGGCAACATTTGTGAAAACAATCCCATCTCCACAAGGACATAAGCGAAAATTATTTGCAGCAGCCAAAGAGGCGTGTAGGAAGGATGTTAAGCGTGCATGAAGGATGTTAAGCGTGCATTTGGAGTGCTTCAAGCACGTTTCGCAATTGTTCGTGGACCTGCACGATTTTTCCATCTTAAAACACTCCAAAAGATCATGAAAGCGTGCACAATTCTCCATAACATGATTGTTGAAGATGAGCGGGATGATAGTGAAGTGATAGACTTGGATTATGAACATATTGATGGAGTGGATAATCCTCCTATGCAAGTGTTACGTGAACAAAGTGATGGATTTATGTCATACATTGAGAAATATGGACGCATTAGAGACCAAGAAATTCATTTTCAACTCCAATAGGACCTCATTTAACATTTATGGCAATTGCAAGGCAAGTCGTAGGAACTTCCTTTTTTATATGTTGAGAAGCATGAGTCATAAGAACTTATGCGAGCATGTGAGTTTTATTGTAATTTGGTTTGAGTTATGTATGTGAGTAATCTATGGACTACATTGTTCTAACTATAATATGTGTTCTATTTTATATGTTTTCTTATAAAGTTCCTCCATTTCATAGTTCACATTGTTCCAAGATTGCTTCCGGACAATTGAGACGATAATAGGCTATCATGACGATTGAGAAATTTTTTTTTAGTCAAAAAATAAATTTGTATATATATAATTTGGGGTTAAAACAAAATATCATTGTTACTTTAGTTTCTTATTTGCTATCATGATGATTGAGAAATTGTTTTAGTAAAAAAAAAAATGTATAAGTATAATTTGGGTTAAAAAATTAAATCACATGTTAACACTAGACGATTATTTGCTATCATGTGGCGGTGGTGTCAGTGGAAGAGTTGGTGGCGGTGGCGGCGGCAGTGGTGTTGGCGGTGGAAGAGTCAGTGGCAGCGGCAATGGCATTGGCAGTGGAAGAGTCGGTGGCGGCAGTGGTAGCGGTTGTGGGTGGTTGTGATTGTTATTTATTGTAGTAGATATATTATTTTATTGTGGTAGATATATTATTTTATTGTGATGTTTATATTATTTAATTGTGTTGAAAGCTAAAATAGATCTACTGCTGCAACATATGTGTAAGTAAAATAGATAAAATAACTTTTTGTAATGCTGAATAGCTAAATTTTTAACTCTACTGTTATGGATGCTTCTAGCAGCAATAACATGTTTATGTTAGGCTGGATAGCACCACCAATATACACTTAAGTTCGTTTCATGCATTTGCACCTAAAAAAATGAACCAATACATGTCTTAAATATTATGGAAGTCAGAATCCAAGAAAAGAAATGAAGTGACTTCCCACTAAAAAGTAGCAAACAAGACAGTCCGGTACAAAGCAGTGAATGAGTCACTTATTATGGTACTAGAGCTTGAATTTAGATTTGAAATAAGCTGGAAACCACTATGACAAAGGAACAATTTATGGTTGCTTGAGGATGCTTCAAACTATAGTAGGTTTTGCGGGCATGTTGATTAAACCTCACTTCCATAAATGCAGACATGGTATCTCCTTTAAAGAACATTTGGCATCAGATTTAGGACATCAGATTCCATTTTAGGTGGGAGTGCAAACGTATCCACTCCATGATGAATTGGTGTGACAATTTTTGTGGTAACTTCTTGCTTGCAAGTATGAACAGGGATACTTGTGTCAGTTAGTATTATTTATTGGATTTTGTTAATGTGTGCCCTTAGGGCGCACAATAATTTCTTTTTTTGTAAAAATTGTTCTCGGGAATTGAAAAAGTACTCTTATTTATTTATAGTAGCTAGGACTTCCCTTGGAGTCAAACTAGGGGTGGCAAACTGTCAACTCAGCTTGCCTCGGCTATAGGTTTCTGTTTTTGAGCAAAATTTGAATTTAAAATAGGATTTTGCTAATGGGTGACTTAAAGGTACACAATAATTAATCATTTTTGAAAAAAAAAATTCTTGGGAATTGAAAAAACTATCAATACTTTTTTAATTCTCAAAAAAATGTTTTCAAAAATGGATGACTTAATGTGAGCACACATTAACCAGACTCTTTAAAATAATAGTCATGCACTGTGTGCTATGCCTACAAATTCTGACTAGTATGCAGGTTTCTATTAGCTATATCATGTGAGACCATGATATACTCTACCGAATTGGTGGTGCTATAGAGTATTTATCAAGAACATCAGAGGTACTCATCTCATCCTTGAAACAGGAAAAACTCTATCATGTTTCCAGTGCATGTTTCTTCTCCCTCACATGAGGGTGGATCACACAATATAACTTCTCCTGAAACAAGGTATTGAATTGATATGCCAGCTCAATGCTCGTCAGAGTTCTTGTGTAGTTGAGAGAACAGTTATGACTCGTTGGTTCTCTGTAATTGTAGACTCAAACCCAATAGATAAGATTCTACTATGACAACGTCCAAATAAGAAATTCCTGGTCATCCTTTCTTGCCCTTTTCTCCCAACAAGAAAACAAAAAATAAAAAAATAAAAAAAAATTATGAGCTAGTTAAACAACTCACAACAAATCAAATGTCATTACAAACATCTGAAACAAGAGATTATTATATATGTTGTTACTGTTTACTTTTTGATAAGGTGGACTTTTTGATGAAAAGATTAAGGAGAGACGATTCAGATGAGAAAGATCACTAATTAATGAAAATATCTGAGTTGATTCAAATTGAGAAAACAAAAACAGGGTCGATAAAGACCAAAAATATTAATAAAAATTTGGTATCAATTAATGAAGTAACAGAAAATATAATTACAAATAAATTAGATTGATAAAACAAAATACATGTGATCAATTCTAGCTAATCTATTGATGGTCAATAGCTGACTCAAAATTTTAGAACTAAAATTTGGTTATTGTTACTGATGCCTTTACAAATCTAAGCACTATTTTAACATGCTTGTCACTGTAATTGCAAACCATATAAGTGCGTGGCTGAAAAGTGTAATCCAACTAGCTAGCCACGCTTTTAAATTCCTATGTGCATTGATTGTGCAACATACTGCTTTTACACTTCATATTACATCAGCTGATATATGCCCTAGTTTCTTACTTTCTTCTCATCCCCTTTGCCTTTGGCATGGACAGCAAAGTAAATGGCTGATAAGACCGACACTATAGAGTTTACAATACACAATACGTACTGAGCCTCCATTATCTTCGTCAGGTGGGGGAAAGAGAGGAGAAAGGAAGAAAGAAAACAAAAAGAACGACAAAACATCCACTGACTTGTATGGAAGCAGAGTATATACTACTTATGGAAGAGCCTTTAAGAAGGCTTCAGCTAATAATACTATTCATACGCTCATTTTTATTCTCTCTTGATATCCACTATGTCGGAAATAGATTGAATTTTCAACCCTTTCTTCCCCAAGATAGCAAGACCATTAAAAAAAAGTGTTTAATATGCTAAAATAAATGTGAAAGCAGAAGAGTGTTACGCGGTTTGGTCTAACAACCTACATCCACCAAGAAAATTCTCAAGGTCTACATCTTTATAATAAGAGTAAAGTACAAATCATATGTTATAATAAACCCAACATGGGTATGTATAGTAAGCTAAACCCTAGATTAGCGATATGTTAATTATGGTTAATAGACTTGTAGTATAGGTATATAACTTGTCTTATACACAAAGTAAAATTGGGTTTAAGCCTACTATTGGGCTAATATATTTCTAACAAAAAGTAAGGGAAAATGTTTGAAAGATTATCAATAAGCTTAGAAAAACATTTGTGAACCTTACGCAGTAGTCATTCGATGAAGAAAGTTTACTTGTCCTTGTATTTTAAACTTAATATGGTGAGTTTTAAACACTCAAGGCCATATTGCTTGGGTCAATGTTTGTTTCATACAGCTAGTTGCACACATTTATACACATAGTCTTTGAAGTTGGTTTCGAAAACATAATTTTAACTAATGTGGTGCACACATTCCGTACACACCAGCGTGTAATAATCAATGCTCTATTAATTGTTTGTACGGCTAATTGTTTTTTCACACTACTACATGATGTACATTAGTTTACACAATGTCCACATTTTGCAAAGTAAGAAATCCCTGTGTTTTTAAGGATGCCCACACTATACACGGAGTGTGTACATGGTGATATTTATTAGGCAGTGTGCAATAATATTTGTTCTTCCCTGTACAACTTACCATTAGTGTGTTAAAGAGCAGAGTACGTAGTAGCGTTTATTAGGTAGTAGTGTACACGGTAGTTTTTACCCCCATATGGAATTTGCTTGACATATCTAACCCCTACAATTACTGCAGTTAAAGAGTAACCTTGACATACTAGATAAGAGAGATATTCTGTGAACCTCGGCAGACTTTCAAAATTAGAGCACTCAGGTCAACCAATCTAAAATAGAAAAGGTGGTCAATTTTACGTATCCAATCCCAAAAAGCACTCATATTAGTTGAGTTAAAAATGACAAATTTTCATTGTTACTACATTAATAGTGTGAATATACACAAGATTAATGTAGCTATGTAAATGAATAAAGAAATAATAAAGAATAAGATAGATATATATATATATATATATTTTGAGAATCAGATAGAGAGATATATGATTTGGAAGAATAATAAAAAATTGATAAATAAATAATATTTCAATAAATTTAATGTAAAATAGATAATCTAATGTGAAGTATTTTGAAAAGTGATTGTGTATAATAAGAAAAATAAGTTATTATACTAAAATAAACATAAATTTTTGCACAAACTGATATAGATGCTCTATAAATTAAAACATTTCCCACCAAGCTTAGCAAAACACCATTTTAGCAAAAGAAAATAGCTAAAGTGGCATCTCTTTTGCCTTCCTTTTCTTCATCTTTTTACCCTTTCACATTTTGTTTTATTGAAAAATTACTGAGACTTGTGTATGTACGGAAACTCTATAAAATGCTTAGCAAAATGCTTTGGCACCCAAACTCCTAAGCAAAATAAAAGCTTGACTGCATGGTACATTTTCACAGCTTAATTTTGCATCACGATGAAACAATTATGTTAGGACATATGTTATGTAAATTAGCTAATCCTTTGTTGAAATGTACTTTACTTGTAATTGGGTAGATCTAGGATAAGTTTAGTACTTCAAGGAACAAGAGTTCAAGTTTAGTATTGAAGCTATGCAAATCTGTCCAAGAAACAAGTGAAGAAGTGTTATTCATTAAAACTCAACAAAATCATATCTATCAAGGATTAATGTTAAAGCTTGACAGTAGCTCAACAAAAGCTGTATTTGTCAAGAATTACAAAATTAGCATTTCTAGATCTGATTTCACGCATATCCATATGTATTTGTGTAGGGTTTCTTTTCTCACAACCCTAAACATATATAAGGATTATTTTAAGGGTCATCACATGATAATGCAACTTGATGCAAAGTGATTATACATGCATATTGTGATCGGAGACAATTGCCCTAGTTCATCATATTCTCTCTAGAAGCTACTGCGTCTTTGTACCAAGGGTTTTGTAACCAAGGAACTTCTTGATCTTCATTGTTGGATGAATTGAAGAACTTTGCAACCAACATCTTCCTCAAGTTGGTGTGTTAGTCACGTACTAGGATCCGTGCATCATTGATTAGTCATATACTGGGAGCCGTGCATTGAAAAGAGAGATTGCCACTACATTATAAGTACAATTGGGTATTGGGGTAAGGGTTCAACTGTAGGATGGTATTAGATACTAGTATTCCTTTTACTTGTAATCGCTTATTTTGATAATAGTAGATTCTCAGGAGTAGTGATCTTAAATTCACCCGATAAAATTTTGCCTCAGTGGTTTTTTCGATTAGTAAACAAATCACCTGTGTCAAATTTATTTTCCGTTGCATTTAACTTAGTTGTTAATTTGTTTGTGCTACCACGCTTATTGCATGAAATTGAATATAATTAATTCACTTGGCTAATTAATTGATTAATTTACCAAATGGGTCAATACATTGCCTATCAAATTAGTGTGCATTTGGCTACAAATTAAAAAGCTAACTTATTTTATTATTCAGCTTATTTTTGCTACTATTTATGGGCCTCACTGCACTTTTTGATACTATTTGTGGGTCCCACTATACTATTTTAGCTAACTTTTATCTTTATCTACAGCACTTTCAACAAAAAAATTTCAGTTTCAACAAAATAAGTGGATCCCAAACAAACCCTTAGACCCAACACTGCCTAACAATCTTCGATTATGCACCTATACCTACTACTCCTACATTGTTTCAGGCTTTTAGCATTGCTATATACATAATAATATCATAATACAAACAAATGTACTTGGAGAAAATGGACTTTTGTCCTTATATTTTAAAATATCTAGCGATATGTCCCTATTTTGAAATTATATAAGAGCATGTCCCTATTTTGAAACTCGATTTTCTCAAAATTAAGTTTCAATGTAAAACTCGATTTGTAGAAAATCAAGTTATAGGCAATCAAACTTAAAAAAATAATAATAATAATAATTTATAAAACTCGAGTTCCTTGAATGATACTCGAGTTCTACATTGAAACTCGATTTTAAGAAAATTGAGTTTTAAAACATGAACATATAGCTATATAATTTCAAAACAGGAATATTGTGCTAGATATTTTAAAAAATAAGGGCAAAAGCCCATTTTCTCCGATGTACTTATACAATCATGCCTATATCCCAAATCTGCAGCCACATCTCATTTGGTGGTCAGTGGAGTTATTATACTATATTTGCTAATATTAAGGCAAACAAAATCCCATTCACAAAGATGACACCAACAAAATCAAAACAACAATCTAGCATAATCCAGAGTAAACCCATTGCAAGAGATAATAACACCTTTCACCAATAAAGTGACCAAATTCAGTGTAAATTCAGCAAAAGCTAATCACAAATACAGATATGATGCCCATTTAATTCTGCCATCAAATAACAGCCTCTTTCAGATATAAACAAAATACGAAAAAGGTGGAAGTGTTTCAGTTGACTAGTTGTATATCCAAGAGCTTGAGAGAGGCCTTGTTTAACCTGTGTTCCTCATTCCCGCTGCAATTCCATTTATAGTGATAAGCAACGCATCTCTTAGTTTATGATTAGCATCATCACATCTCAACCTTTTTAGTATCTCCACCTGCAACATGTTTATGGGATTGAGATAGGGAAGTCTGCTCTCTATCAGCCTCCTCAAGATCCGATTATTCTCAGACAGTTTTTCATGCCCACTAATCACCAGCACGTACTTCCCTGCTGCCAAAAGCTCCCTCCTTAGTTTGGAACCGAGTTCTCGCCTACTCTCCGACACAAGGACTTCATCATAGTGCTTGGCTATAGGAATGTCTGCTTTCCCTAAAACCATCTCTATAAGGTCTATGGTAGATTGGAAGAAAGGCCATTCTTCGTACATTGCTTTTAGGTCATCAGTATGGCCCTTCTCACAAACACCCTGCAGCCCTGCACCAACTCCAAGCCAAGCTGGAAGAACGAATCTGGTTTGGGTCCATGCAAAAACCCATGGTATGGCACGAAGATGTCCAATACCTGTAGAGCTCTTTCTTCTTGTTGGACGGCTTCCTATGTTTAGGAAACCAAGCTCAGCTTGAGGTGTAGCCTCATGGAAATAGGCAAGGAATTCTGGATTTTCATACACTACACTTCGATAATTCTGGCAACTAATTTTTGACATCTCCTCCATCAGATTTCTCCATTTTTCTTCTCGAGGTGGCTGTGGGGGGCGTAGGGTTGCAAGCAGCACAGCTGTTGTGTATATCTCCAGCTGTCTAACAGCCGTCTGTGGCAGCCCAAACTTAGCCTGTACCATTTCTCCTTGCTCAGTTGACCGAAGACTACCCTGCAGATCATTCAACAATGCCATTAGATATTATTCTCAAATATAAATCAATAGCTAATAATATAAGCACTCAATTTGTAAAAAACTGACTACTGAAACTTAATGGAAAAATTCACAAAAACTGAATACCATATCAAACTTGTATATTTTTATTTCAAATACATTCGTGGTAATTAAATAGCAGTTTGCAATAACTTAAAATCCAAAACAACATTTACAGAAGTTCCAATTTGGACAATTAAATGATATATAAAACACTTCGAATAAAAAATCAAGTTTGAAATAGAATCCAAAAAAATTAATTAAGCAAACTGGAGTACAGACTTTTGAATTTTGCATCTTTTTTTTTTTATCAATTAAATCATGATTTCATGTTTTTTATTTGTTTGTAAAGATTAAAATTCAAGATATATACTACTACTAATTGGAGAACAAGAATGGAATATTTTGAAGCACCACCAAGATCTAAATTTAATAGATGACTCACCATTACAGAGCCAGGTGGTTGGGATTGAATGGCAAGATATGTTGGGCCACCACCACGACCAATACTCCCTCCACGCCCATGAAACAGAGTAACTTTAATACCATACTCATTGCATCCTGCCACAACATCTTCTTGGGCTTTGTAAAGTTCCCATGCCGCAGTGAAACGCCCAGCATCTTTACCAGAATCGGAGTAACCAACCATAACCTGTCCACAATAACTTCCTGTTCTCCTCAAAGATTCATTGGGAACTTTATTATAACTTAAACGTTATATGCATTTTTGGAATGAATACCTCTTGATGACCGTTATGATTCTTTATGATGTGTTCACGGTACCAATCGATTGATAATAATTTCCTAATAACCGATCCAGCAGCTCTCAAGTCCTTCACAGTTTCAAATAAAGGAACCACCCGCAGCCTATTCCAGGATGTATACAAATATTTTGAGAATAAATGTGGCTAGTGCAATATGAACAGCAATTGTGTTGTGCCAAAGAGATGATACTTGCTTGAATCGACATGCAATATGATTCAATGCTTGCCATTCGTTTTCGACCACTTATCATAAAATGATCAACTTTTGGGTGTTTAGACACACACACATCTTTGTTGTGTGTTTATATACATAAATCACCAAGAATGATAAAATGAATGGAAATGACATCATTTCTGTGAAACTCTGATCAATGGTTCCATAATACAAATTAGACCAACTTTTACAATGGAAAGTAAAACAAATGGTAGAATTTTGTTTCATGTGCATCCAAACATTCCAATAAAAATGTGATTAGACAAATTTAATTGGAGTTGAATCAACATTGACGGGTGCAAACTTACGTTCCACCAGGACAAGGTCTTCCCAATTCCCCACTTACAGCAAGTCTTGCATCTTTCTGCAGCAGCTCAACGGCAAGGACATCACTTGCCTGCCAATTACCAAACATTTCTATTAATTCTATATTGACTGATATATAAAAAATAAAAAATAAAAAATAAATAAAAAAACTGTTGAAGAAGTCTTTTTAGCTTTGGTTTTGACTAATGAGCTTCAATGGCTAATTATAAAAGTAGAAGCAGTTAATCATACATTTGAAGCCATAGAAATCACATAGGCTCCAAGTGAATCACTCCCTAGCTCAGCAGCTACACGGAATGTGTCCAGGACTTCTTTAACATCTGGAGCAACCTGGAAAAGACCCAAGTGAGAACAGGTCTACAAATCAACCAAACGCAAATAACAGAAAAGCAACAATTGCTTTGCATTCATCATAAAAACTCCCAAGATCTCAAAAGGTTGCAAAAACTAGAGCAGAGAGCCAATACACAAAGTGCATAATTTATCAATGACAGTAAATTCTCTATTGGTGTGCATTGGGATGAGTTTATTTTCATCAACTTATTTTGTTTACTGTGTAAAGTACAGTTGTACCTTGAAAAACTGTGATGCTTTAAAAAGCTTTACATTCCCTTTTAATATGAAAATAAGCCCAACTAAACAGGTCCCCACCACATTCTCTATTTCTTTGAGGCAGAAAACTTATAATCCAATATCCCACAGTTGAAAATTGGAAAAATTAAAAATTATTCAGGCCAAATTAATTGAACAGATCATACATAGCTTCGATATTTTATGGCCCTTAACACAGATTATGACCTCTGGCAGTTTTAGTAATACAAGTCTGAAAGTCGTAAACATACTCAGGTTCAGCCTCCAATTTAGATTTTTCACAAACCAGTCCAAAGAAACTAATATTAACTTTTCTTAAAGGTAACTGGTAATAAGTCACTAATATGCCCGTCAAAGTACCCTGAATGTAATATTAAGAGCAGAATATTATGACCTGTATCAGTATAAAAGAAAATCAATTAATATGAATTGACGATGAAATACAAGATATACATCTAGTCACACCTTGACCATATTGTACCTCAATGAGTTTTTTGCGAGTATGACCAGCAAGGCATATCTACAGTCATGAAGAAACTGCTATATGTGGTCACACATACTAAGGACCAACAGAGATGTAATGGCATTTTATGAACTAATGACTTCATATAAAATTCAGGATAGATTCAAGTTAAACTTGATATAACTTCTCAATGTTCCACCATTTTAATACCATTGGTATGCACTAAATCCAAAGGCTGAGAAATACAGGGGTCCACATCAATCTTTTTTCAATACCAAATTCTCCTTTTTTTTCCCTCTGTCCCTCTCCACCCTCTGCTCCTTCAGGTCAGATGTTCTTAACACTGCCACAATGAAAACGATGCTCAATTCGCCGCAATGAAAACGATGCTCAATTCGTGCTTATTAGCGGCAAAAACAAACTTGTGATATTTATGTAGTTCTAAGCCAAAGGGTACCGAGGGAAATATTAGTTCTACAGGGTCCACTACATCCCTTACCAACACATCCCCATTCCTCACTCTTCATTCAAAATAGGTGGTGGTGGTAATGTTGCTCCATTAGGGAGGTCACCAATGCCAATGCCATTTTCACGGTGTGAATTCTGCCTTAATTTCATCTAAGTCTTTGAATGGTGGATGAGGTTATTTTGGGTGATTAGGAGTTGAGGGTATGGTGTTTGGAAGTGACCTTTCGTTTTTGGGAGATTTTGGAGGATTCTTTGTAAGGATTAGTTGTGATTACTTTTGTTATAGGCAATGGAAGAACAGATATAGAAGTAAAATTTTCTCAAAGGAATGGAGATTTCAAGCTTTGGAAATCACCCTTGGGATGGCAACATGTGGGAAGGCCTCCTGCTAAATAAAACCAAATTTGTCTCTCTATGTCAATCTCTTCCAATGTCATCCCATTGGGAAGCTTCCTTCGAAATGGTGAATGAGAGAAGGTAACAAGAAGCTGTTCTAACACCAAGCGCCATTCCTGGACAACTTCTACAATCATGGATATTTGAGTTTTGATGGGATTGGAAAGCCTTCAGACCAGAACACAGAAAAATGTGTGGGCTGATTTCTCGCTTATTACGGGAGTGAAGATTTTCAAGATGGAAACAGCTTATATTTCTCGATGACTGGACTGCAGGAAGTGGACCAAGGACCATAACTATATGGATACGAGTCACTTGTTCACTTTTTGCACATTTTTTGTCATTTTCCCAAAACAGAGGAGAATATTATTTTTGAATAGGGTGAGACAGAGAGAAAGGGAGGGTAGAGAGAGATGGAGAGCACAAATATCATTGACTAAAGTTCAAAGGGTGTAATATTTGAGAAGTTACATTAGGAGTAACTTGAACTTGAACCCATCTCATTAAATTCTCATAAACCAAGTTCTACAAATGTGGTCACACATGTGGCCAAACTCAATTAGTCTATTACGGATTCCATAAACGACTCAAAAAATTTTGGGACTAAAGCTTTGTTATTATGGTTGTGTTTATACACCTTTGTCAACTGAAGTCAACACACTTTGATAAATATTAGTTTTGATATCCCATAACTATTCCTTTACTGCTAGCTCATAGGAATTTTTTTTTTTTTTTTTTGGGATAAGTAAAATGCTAGGTTATATGTATTATTGCAAATGATATATCTTTGACCAGAAATTATCAGGAAAATTACATAAATCATAGACTAACTTAGTTCAGGATTTTAATAACATAAGGTTTTGGATTCCCCAGTAAGGCATTACATGATGCATATAATCATGGCATAAGGCTTTCATAAGCTTATTACTAGAGAACCAAGACATACCCCCCAAACTATTCTTTCACTCATACAATGATGAACTAACTTTTAAAATTATACTGAACAGTGAAAAAGAAAGTTGTTTTTAAACAATAATTCATAAAATTATTTTTCTTTTTTCTTTTTTTTTTCCCCCAACCAAGAGGAGCCTGGCTTTTTTTTTTCATCCCATATAGATTTTCTTTTGCAAAACCAGTGAATAGATCAGTGAAGTACAATCTAAACACCATACCTTAATATTTGGGGGAACTAGTGGCCTCTTTCCTTTCAGCTCTTTAGTTAAAAATTCCAGTTTCTTTTCTTCATCCCACTCACTATATGTGCCCATATCCAAATATCTGATAATTGCATCTAATGTATCAGCATGTCTACCAGATTCCTGATACATTGCAAAATTCGGTTAAAGCAGATAACAAAGCAAATAGCAGCCAGAACCACACACACACACACACACACCTGACGCAAGTCGAGCTTCATCAATCCCATCCCAAAAGTAGTAACTCTTCGGATTAGGTCAGCAAACCGACCATCAGCTAGCATCCCAGATCCACATGATTGCTGGAAATTGATAATAATATACATATCCATATTAATAAAACCACCATCAAAAGATTATTCATAAATTTTTGAGAGAGAGAGAGATTACCAAAGAGTCATAACACAGAAGGAGAGGTTCTAAAATTTGATCTGATGTTTCATAGTAGTCCCATGGATCATATTCACAAGGAAGATCCTCAAGAAGAAGCTCCAAACGTCTTTGTGTCTTCATAAGCTGAACAATGGGACATAATTAAATACTTGCACATATTACATAAATTTTAAATTTTACTAAAAAGTAGGAAGCCTCATCTAATGAATAAGCAATACCTTATCTTTTACATTTCCAAGAACAACTCTATAAGGAGCAATTCCAGGACTTTGAGAGGCTCTTGGTTCTAAAAGCTTCTGGAAGCTGGACCTGCCCATCTGTGATTCTGCAAATATTTTCCTCTGAGCAAGGAGTTGGCTAGAGTTAAAAGAAGTGGATCGTGGTGTCACAACAGAATGTGCACTGCTAGAATTAGCAGGATTTCCATTTGGTAATGACATGCACAGATTAGGACACGAATTCTGAAACGAAGAATCCAAACTAGAACTCTGACCATCCTACAAAAAGAGACAAATATCATAGAGATCATGCAAGTAATAGCTAGCTACAATGCAGAGTACGGAAAAAGAATCTACATAGCCGAACAAATAACATGCATGGATGTAAGCATCCTAGAATTTGCTTCACCTGACGATTCAGCAGCTTGTAATCGGTGCCATGCAATACTAGTCTAGGATACTGAGATCCACCATCACTGCATTCTACACACAGAAATTCAAAGATGAAATTATTAAATATTTGTTCACAATTATATTCGATGCTAATTCAAACAAACAATTTACAAAAACAAGGATTTTACAGATATAAAGAGAAAAAAGAATCACAAGTACCAATAGAGTGAATAAAGAGAAGATTTAGCAGATAATATTAATCATAGTCTTTTGATCAAAATTTAAATTGAGCTGATATCATTTCATGAATTATACTTTCTGTAGGTGCATTTCATAAGCATCATGGAAAGCATTACGTTTTGGATTGAGTTGGCATTCTACTCATAACAAACTTTGCAACTTGCCGTACGTTGAGTGAGGATGGTCACCAAGTGACCAAAACAATGATAACAACAACAGAACTAGAAAAGAATCAACCTTAAGGATGGTGATTGAATTATATGCATAAATAACGAAATGAAATAATTTTAAGCAGATAATCAAATATTTACCAGTGCAAGAGGGTAGATCAGCTCTAGGTGGAAGTTGAGTTGGAAGGGCTGGAGCTTGTTGGCTATGAAGCTTCATTTGACTTCTGCTCAGAGATTGATTCCAACTTTCATGCCGATCATCAGATGAAGTGTCTGATGAGAACTTTGAATTTGAGTCAAAAGGAAAAAATTGATTACTATATCCATAAGTATAACATCAGAGCTTCAAAAGAACTTAGACATGCAAAACCTTCTTCTAGAATTTCATTTGCCAGTTTTGACAATTGATCACTACACCGATTCATGGATAGTTCAAATCTGAGGCTGTCAACTTCACGAATGTAGAGGTCAATAGCCATCCACCGAGATAAAAGAGATACATCTCTTGTGACCTGAAGAAACAGAAAGAGATGCATTTGAGGTCATCATGTACTCATTAGAACAGCACCAAATGAAATTGGAGGCAGTTACAGTTAGATATTAAGCATAAATTTGCTTTGTAATCAGCACTACAGATTTTTTATAGAAGTAATTCTTTACAGACAAAGTACTCTTAAAAAATGGAGTAGCAAAGATAGCTTGTGCTACCTTATGTGGTTTTTCAAGAAATCATAAACTTCATAAATTGATGAAGAAACTTGGATCTTGCAATGGGTGTTCACTTTAAGTTCACCAACAATCAAATTTAAATAAGACCAAACAAATACGCACACATTAATCAGAGCAATGACTTCTGAAGTAGTCAATGAAACAGAGCTGATGTGATATGAGGGGGGAAAATTAATCAGGACTGAAGTGCAGACTTCTAGGAAAGACACAAGAACTAAAAAGTTCAGAACTACATAAAACCATTAGACAGAATTATATGCCAAAGGTCAAAGGAAAAATAATAAGTTTGTTCCGTATGTTCCTGACCTAAGACTCTTCCTCAATGAAGATAGATTATTTGCCATTGACCGAAGACTCTTCCTTAATCATGGGGAAGATATTATCTCATACAAGCAGGAGAATTTATTTCACGGATGAACGCCTCACCTTTGCAGTTACATTTGGATTTCCATCTCTATCACCCCCCATCCAAGACCCAAACTTTATAGGGGTGCAAGTTAATGGAAGAGGCCTTCCAGTGTGCTGTAAGTGAAAAAGAGAAGAGAACAAATAAGAAAGAAATCTGTATGGAAGAAAATATGTGCCTACAAAGAATCCAGTAGCTACCAAATATAATTTGAAGACAAACCTTCTTTAGAGCATTGCTGACACGACGTAAATAATGAGGTACAGCTTTCCAAAGGGATTGCTCCACAATGTTCAGGCCTAAGATAAATACAATCAATAAGTGCAGCTTGTAGATGCACACAATTTTCCCGAGAAACAAAAAATGAAATATCAAAAAGTTGTTAGCTTGGAGTAGTTTACCAGCCCTAGCTTCATCAACCGGTGTAGGTTGGTGGCGCCTAAGCTCGTCTGTCTGCCAGATTGATGTTATCTCTCTCATCTACACAAAAGCAAAAATTGAATCCATACTATATAACTCACATGCTATATTTATTTTGATAATTCACATGATGCCACATTTATTAAATTTTCACTCTTTATCTACAAACAAAGAGATTGAATCTATAAATGGCACAAAGACAAAGACAAAGAAAGCATACCAGATCTTCAATCAGCATTTCTCTATCTTCAACACCCAGATCAGGTCGGTCGTTGTAGTCTAAAAGATGCTGAAATTGAGCAAAATGGCATGTTAGAATTAAGACTTAAAGAGACAAGGAAGGAACTTAAACAGTGATTACAATTTAACATAAATATATGAACAACAAAAACAACTTACAGCAATTCTAATGTGCTTGTATTGTAAAGTACGACGATTAATTTGTGTGGGATGTGCAGTAAGAACAATTTCCACCTCCTGCATTGAACAACAATAACAATAAAGCCTTAATCCGAACTCGTCACATGTATTCTTTTCCTCCGTTGTATTCTATCAAAAGTCATTACTTCCTTAATTAACATATCTTTTTTCACTGCTTCAATATTTTTGATATTTCTCTAACATTATTGTTCCCTAAACTTGAATCAATAAACAGCTTCTTCTTCTTTTTTTGGTTTTTCGGAAAACGTGTACAGCAATACAGAACAATAACACTGAGAGAATCAACTGGAACCAAAACAAAAAACAAAAAAACAAAAAAACAAAAAAAAAGAAAAAAGAAAAAAAGAAGGCATTGCAAAACCTGTTTGCAAACAGTTTGATAAAGCTCATCTGGGGTCACTCCACCCTGCACAAGCTGATTAAAAATGTCGTCACAAGATTTAGACAAAGGCGCGACATTTCGAGCCTTACGAACTCTGTGATGGGTTTCGGCAATACCCATGAGATTAAGATAATGACTGAAAGCACGAGCAAGTGTGAAAGCTTCTTCCAAAGTCATATTGGAAATCTCAGAAGCCAACTGGTTATCCAAAAGCTGAGCAGTGTCTTCAACACCAGCCATCCTCAAGTTACAAGCACTCTGAGCAAGAGTACGGTCCCTCTCAAGCTTGTCCATGAATTTAGTACCAACCTCTCTCTGTAACACGTCGTTTAGCAGACTACAGAGTAATTTGCAGTCATCGTCGAAGCTCTGGAACGATATTTCCTCCGCTATGTCGTCGGTGGTGTCTGTCATTTTTCTTCTTCCAAATCTTTCTTTGTTCACAATTCACAAAAGAAAGAATTGCACAGAATTAGAATATACAGTAGTGTGTGTGTGTGTGAGAGAGAGAGAGAATATTAATGTGAATGTGAATGTACGGAAGGTGAGGGAATTTTGTGGGGTCCAGCTGGTTCTCCTTATTTCTATTAATAATGGGTTAATGACAAGTGGCAGTCAAGCGAGAGAGTTGGGTTTAGTTTTGGTCTTGCTTTCTTTGTGCCACTCAAAACTTTTCAGTTTTCATAGCCAATTTATGCCTTTAATAGAATATTTTACTCTCTCGTCATTTCATTCATTTTCCGAAAAAACTGTTGGACTTTCCACCAGATTTTTTTCGGATTATTCCCTTTTAGATTCTTTTTTTTTTTTTTGTGCGCATTTCAAACCAATACTACTCCTATTTATAAGATAAAAGGGATTGGAAATTAGTTTTAGTGTTAATCTTGAGCTAATTAAAATGGATAATGTTTGTTTTCAAAAGGTTCTGCATAAAAATATGAGTTTAAAAAAGTTTAAACCTTAATTGAGGTTAAACTTTTTACTTTTTTTTTCTTTGTTGTTTATGTTTTAAAAATCTTTCTTTTTTTATCTTTCATATGATTTTTATTATTTAGTCATGTGGATCCTTAAGCCAATAATAACATACATACATACATAAATAACTCTCGCGAGCATGATACTTTTGTTTACCCAATTACACAACAGTACAACACACTGCAGATTGTAAGTGCAGCACTCTCGGTAATCACGGAAGTGTATAAAGCAAAAACTAAAAAAGAGGAAATATTGTTCAATTTGAAAAACAAACTTGAACACTTCAAACTCTCAAAAAAAAAAAAAAAAAACTTGAACAATTTTGTTAAGACATATGTGAATCATGTTAGGAAGATATATCAATATTTTATGTAATTGACTAATCATTTGACAAAACACACTTTACTTGTAATTAGGTAGATCTAGAATATGTTTAATACTTCAAGAAATAAGGTTTCAAGTTCAAGTTTTAAAGCCATGCAATTTTTTTCAAGAAACAAGTGAAGAAGTGCTGGATTTTAAAACTCGACAACTAGCATCTATCGAGGTTTAAAAAGCTGCTGAAGCTTGAAACTCGACAGCTAGCTCGATAGATACCCTATCTGTCGAGGTTTATGGAATTCAGTTTTTCAGAGCTGATTTTCATCCAATCCGTGTATATATGTTTGGGCTTTCTTTTCTCACAACCCTAAACATATATAAGGATTATTTTAAGGGCCGTCAAAGGTTGCGCAAGTGGAAAACAAAGTTTTGTTCATGCAAATTGTGACCGGAGACAGAATTTGTCATAGAAGAAGCTGCTGTGTTTGTACACCTTAGGGTTTTGTGATCAATGAGCTTTAGGAGCTTCGTGATCTTCATCGTGTGATGAACTAAAGAACTTTGCAACCAACATATTTCTCAAGTTGGTGATTAAGTCGCGTACTGGAATCCGCGCATCTATTAGTTAGTCACATATTGGGAGCCATGCATTGAAAATGAGAGATTGTCATTACAGAACAAGTCCAATTGGGTATTGGGGTAAGGGTTCAATTGTAGGTTGGTATAAGGTACTGTGATTCCTTTACTTGAAACCACATATTTTGATAATAGTGGATTCTCGGAAGTGGTAACCTTAAAATCACCTGGTGGGGTTTTTGCCGTGTAGGTTTTCCCCATTTGTAAATAAATCACAATGTCAATTTATTTTCCACTGCACTTTAACTTAGTCAGTGATTTGTTTGTGGTACCACGCGTTTTATATGTTAATTGAATTAATTAATTAACTTGGCTAAATCAATTGATTAATTTCTCATAATAAGTCAATACATTCTTGACCTATCAACTTCAAAATTAATCTTATTTCTTGCCCCCAAAGAGAAGAAGCAATTTTTGAATCACCTTAATGTAATTACAAAAGTAGGTTCTAATTAGGGTTGTCCATGGGATGAATTGGAGCGGATTTGAAGGTTTTTTCAACCTAATCTGAGCTTGTTAGACTGCAAAATTTTCAAACCAACCCAACCTAACACACATTGGTGAATTAATTCTTACACCATGGTTCTTCTTATAAATGAGACCATATACTGCTATTGGATTACAATGCTCTTCACATTTTCTCTTTGATTGAAATAATAAGATAAATAGATAAAAATCACAATTATAAGCCTCAATTTACTCCCCCCAAAAAAAGAGTATTATAGGTATTTAGTTTGATTATTATTGTAAGAATTCTAATCAAGAACATCAAGGAACTTAACTATACATATGAGTGCGCAAACCCAGTGTTATGAAGAAAAATTGATTGTCCGAATTTGTTAATATTATCTTTTTCTCATTCATTTTATTCATCTATATACATTTTCTTATCATATATGTTAATTAATTTAAATATTATGTAATATAAGTTTAATCGCAATTTATTTGTAAAATCAACTTCACAATATTGATTCTTCTCCAAAATAAAAAATAAAAAACTTCACAATATTGATAAACTATAATAGGATGGTAGTCTGGACTCAAAATTAAGTAAATTTATAACAAAACTATAATAAAATAGTATGTAATATGTTCGAATACGATAGAAACTACTATAAGATGGCTACTAGTAGGACTGATATTGGGTCGGGTCGGGTCGGGTTTACTGTGACCTGAAACCCGACCCGGAAAATCGGGTCAGGTATCAGGTTGGACCTTTTATTTTTTTTTTATTTTTTTTTTTTTATTTACTGCTGCTTGTTTTCCATGAGCCTTTATACTAAATGTTACTATATTCTTTTTTGCAATTATAATCTCTCATTAAAAAAAAAAAAATCCAATATCAAATCATTAAAAAAAATCATACTATTTAACTATTTGAATTATTTAACTACTTGAATCTGCTATTAACAGTAGAAAATAAAAAGCTAAAATCTCCTCAGCAAGCCACATTTATGACTATTAAATGAATATACACAATAAAAACACAATTGCATGGTCCATCTCCGGTTACCCATCAGGTTGTGTAGGCTCCATTGAATCCATGACCTAGTACCACACAAAACAAATCAATCATTAAACAATGCATTCACAAAAGAAAAACATAGAGATATATATGTATAAAAGCGTAATCATTTGTTTATAGTTCTATTAGAGCAGTAGCAACTATTACAATTCATTAAAAAGAAAAAAGAAAAAAAAGAAACTCAAGAACTCCAAACACTTCAACTGATAGAAAATTACATAATCAAAAAATATGAGTCCTGTTCAATGTCTTAGGCAGCCTACTGCAATGTGAATCTAACCAGTTTGAGAACAGAGCACATGAAAACCAAATCTAGGAAATAAAAATTAAAAATAAATGGCAGTGATATTGGAGGAAGAAAAACCACATTGCATATTTATGTTTAGCACAATGGTAAGTTTTCACAGACACAAAATTAAGCACAAAAGTAACCCACTAGAGAGAGAGGATAAAAAGTCAATTTCTGCAGCCCCATTTTGGCATAGATCAGCAAGTCCACATTTTTCTTATAAAGTAAGCAAATAAGGACAAATGAATTTCCTATTACTAATTCTCAATTCCATTGTATGACAGAGCAAACTTAGAACACCAAAAAATAAATAAGGGACTTAGAATACATAGCTTCATTCTAGCTAGGAACATACGTAGCAGAAAATATAACCATATCGATAACTTGGATAAATGCCTTTATTCCTGAATTTGGAAATGAGACTAAACTAAAAATTAACCACATTGCATTTAACGCATGTACCTGCCCTATACAACAAGCTAACCAAGATGGACACTTTAACATAGTCATATGCAAAACTAAGACATGGATGAAAGGTTAGATTTTTTTTTTTTTTTTTTTTTTTTTTAAAAAAAAAAAAAAAAATTATTGAAATGAAGAGAACCTCATGTACAAATGACTCACCTAAAATTACAATTATTCAATGAACCCTACAACAGAACATGCATCAATGTGACCAAACCTATAGGACCACTCAAACAACGACCTTACAAACATTGATTTCAGCTCAATGATAGAGAGCTTCACATGACTAAAAGTACAATTATTTCATTCTCTCCATAATATTCACATTAAGCAAAGGAGGACTGCAATCCAAATAAGAGTATAAGACTCCCATGCTTATCACACCAATTCCTCCACCCATTTAACAGAAGCATTTATAGTTATGATGCTAACAAAATGTCTCAAGCTAAGCATTTACGCTAAAGGTTACTAATAATACTAGCATTTATGCTAAATGTCTCAAATTCATTACAATATAGTTGTTTCCCATGAACTAAAGCTAGAATAAGATATCTGTATCAAGAAAACTATTTCGTGTCTCCAAATCTGTAGTTTGGTCAAATCAACAAGACCCACATGAATTTTCTCAACCATATCACAGAATTTGAGAGATCAAAAGCCGTAACTCATAAATTAGAACTCTAATCATAATCAAAAACTCAAAAACAATTATAAATCACTGGATTTACTCCAATGCAAAAAGCTCAATATGTTTGGATCTCCTTGATTTTTTTTTTACTCAGTTTCATAATCAACCATCTATATCACAAATACAAAAGCCATCCTATCAGGCTTTTACAAATAACCATTCAAGTTACAACATAAATTCAAGTGAGGATAATAACACATAAAGGCTGGATCAAACAAGTAACAGACGAATAACAAAGTTCATAGATGATCAAGCAACTAACCAATGATAAACAACAACAAAAACCCACATACCCCATCAGATCAGAGCTCAAACTGAATAGAAAAACACAATAAAAAAAATTAAAAAACAAAGAAAACCCATTAAAATTATAAGAAATTAAGAACGACCCAGATCAAGAAACATGATCATAAATCAAAAAACATTTTTAAAAAATGACTTTGATTTTAGCAAATCCACAAGCAATAACAAAAACCCAGTTCCTAAAAACTGAAACAGAAGCAAACCCAGAAAGCACAAACGAGTAACACTAATACATTCACTAAACAAATATATATTTACATAAATTAATACAAGAGAGAGAGAAAGGAGGAGGCATACAAGTCCTCTTGCGAGCAGCGACCCTTCTGAAGATGGAAACTACGGCGGCCACACCTCACACACAGTGTGTGGGTCTTGTTCCTCCTCTTACCGATACTCCCTGTTCCCTTACCCTATTACCCATTTTCAAAACACACACAGATAAAAATATCAGACACACATAAACACAACAACACGGGAAGGATGACTTACACAGAGATAACCGAGCCCTAAGGGAGACGGAGAGCTAAGGGAGGCGGAGAGAGAACCACAAGGTCCACAACAGAGTAGGGTTTGATTCAAAAGAAAAAATTGAGTTCAGACTAGTATATTTATCTAACCCGACGCTCGACCCGATACCGACCCGAACTAGAAAATAACTCGAAATTAAGACCCGAAACCCGACCCGAATATTCTCAGACCCACCCAAAACCTCTCGAGTCGGGTCAGGTGTTCGGGTGGGCCGGGTCCTTGCTCAGTCCTAGCTACTAGATAAACTGATAGGCAATTGGCGATTTTTTAAATAGTATGGTAGACTTTTCGAACAATTTAAACTATTTGAATAATTGAAGGAGAACATATATGTGACAATAAATGATAACATATAAAATTAATACTTTTTCATTAAAAAAAGAAGTTTTTTATATATGAAATACATAAATGCTATATACCATTCAAATAGGACAAAATTTAGCTACAAAATTGCTTGTAACATTAGACTACAACCTTACTCAATATCTATTTATTGGAGGTAAATTTTGATAAATCCATTATTGGATTATATCTTCTTATATTCTCTATACTTGCAAAATTTTAAGAAAATTAAAGATTAATAGTTATGTCATCAATAAATTGTTTAAATTGTATGTTTTTGTAGTTTAAAATTATCCATAAAATATAAGCTTATAGATCATGTAAGGACACGATTTGGAACGACCCAAAACGATGCTGGGTTCGCACGTAAAAAGGGCCAAACAATATCATTTATAGAGCGTGGGTTTGAAAGGCTAGGCCTTGATCACAAGTCGGTGGTATTCCGTGGTGTTCATACATAAATAAATCGTGTTCATACATAAATAAATCGTGTACGCTCTGGGAGTTTTTCTCCTAGAGGTGGGCTGGGAGGCTCTGGTTTTGGCCATTTTTCCCAGCCTCTTCTATGGATTGCTTACTTTTCCTTTTATACTAGCCTGTGTTCCTTATCCTTCGTCCACGTGTAGGGTCGATTTTTCCAAGACTGATACTTGTCCCATCAGTCCACATCCAGAGTGGTTGGGGGTGGTTGTAAAAGCTGGGGAGTATGGCTCTGTCAGGTGCAGAGTATTGAATGGCAGTGAGGGCAGCTTTCCCTGGTCGTTATACTTTCCAGCATACCCCTCTCTTTTGACTTAGATATTTTTAGATTTTTTCCAAGCTGCTCCTATACCATTTTTACCCTTCCTTTTGGTGAGACCTTGGACATGCCGAGGACTGAATCGTCCTCGGCTATGTCCCAAGACTATTTCGTACCTGTATTACCGAGCCTGGGCTATAACCCTCCTCGGCTCGGGCCTTGGGCCCCAACGAATAAATGGGTCAGGGCCACAAATTACTGGGCCCCACAGATCATATAGTAAATAATATTCGATTGACACAAAATTTGACATGTGTATTAAGAGTGTAAAGAACAAGCAATTCAGTGGTTTGATTTTCAAAATATGTAGTGATTTTTATTTTGTCGAGTGAGGTTTTAGCTTTAGGTTACAATCAATTTTGTAGCTAAACTTTATCTTTTCAAATATAAGTGAAGATTTTAACCATTTAGCTTTAATAATTCATGCGACATATATAGTACTTTAATTTTTTTTCTTCCCTTTTTTTATAGATAAATATAAATGGTTTATACACATTTCAAATATAAGCAAAGATTTTAATCATTTAGCTTTAATAATTCATGCAAAATACTAAATATAAATAAATATATAGTACTTTAATTTTTTTCCCTTTTTTTATAGATAAATATAAATGGTTTATACACCTTTCAAATATAAGCAAAGATTTTAATCATTTAGCTTTAATAATTCATGCAAAATATAGAATATTTCATTCTTTTTTATTTGTTTGTACCTTCTATGTTAGGTTTTAGACCCCTCTAAACTAGATTGTTTAACCTAATTAATTAACCAAGTGAATACTTAGGTTATTATTCAGATCTAGGTTAAAACAATAAAGTCATATCATGTAAAGCAGCGGAAAATAAAGAACACAATGATATGATCACCCAGGAAAACCAAATCAGTAAAAAACCTAGGAGGATTTAACCTAGCTATCCTCAAGGTAAAAAAGCAAATCCACTAGAAAGAATTGAAGTTTACAATAAGACTTAGAGCAGTAACATCCTATTACTACCACATGTAGAACTTACTGACACGGACACGTGCAAGCTCTGAATGCACAGATTCCTTCTCTCCTTGGACTATGCACCAACACAAGCTCACCCGCTTTTGACTTTAAGACTCGATTCAAAGGTTTTAGATCTCCTTAGATATTGATCTTGTATGCAGCAACTTCTACAACACTGGATTTTGAGATTCTTCAAGGAATAACACAGGTAGAAGACTTTAAAGAGCTTTTGGGTACAAAACCCTAGATCTGCAAAAGAGGCATAAGATGCACTTTAATCTCTCTCTGAAAAGCCTTATAAAATCATGCTTAGGGTTTCCTTTATATACTTGAAGAAGTAGATCTGAAACCCTAATCTTTAATGGGCTTGAACTGTTGTTTGGGCTTAATTAAAATTCTACAGATACGACTCTTGATCGATTAAGCCTGTCTCTCGATCGGTCGAACCAAGCAAATTCTGAAATCTTCTTTCTATAGCTTACTTGTTCTTGAATCTTGACTCGAATCACCTTGAGCATTGTCTAATAATACCTATAGACTCTAGGATCTATATCTAGAGAAGTTTGTGTTCACGATTTGCAAATTGTTCTAAACTTTTAGAACCTAACAATTTCCCCCTTAGGCAATTCGTGACAAAACTTACATACAAAATGAAATGCTCAAATACAAGAACAACCCAATACAATAAAATGCCCAATTACATCACAAATCCCAATCTAAGACTTCTAACCTAGAAGTTGCAATAAGAGGTAG
Organism: Quercus tomentella; assembly: GCA_028535165.1. Classification (NCBI taxonomy): domain Eukaryota; kingdom Viridiplantae; phylum Streptophyta; class Magnoliopsida; order Fagales; family Fagaceae; genus Quercus; species Quercus tomentella. The sequence continues at coordinate 36,897,308 of JAPQVY010000089.1, forward strand.
AAGGTCTTGATCAGAATGTACTTGTCTTTCCTGAAAACACTAAAAAAAAAAAAAACACATCACCACATGTGTGGAAAGAAAGACATATAAACAATAATATGAAACACAATATAAAAACAAAAGTAAATTCTAACTCTCCCCCTATTTTAGATACATCAAAAAACTTTTCATATTCTCCCCTTTTCAAAAACAATTTTATCTCCCCCTAAACAAAACATTTTAAAAAACTTTTTAAATAGGATTCCCATATTTCATTTATTTCTCCCCCCTTTTTTGTCACGTATTGACAAAGACAACTCAAACAAAGAGTAAACAGAAAACATACGCAACAAAAATCAAGAGAAAATAGAGAATTAAGGAAACAAATGAATCCAGCTCTATAGAGAATAGAGGCAAATCCCCCTATGAAGAGCAACAACTCCCTCTAAGAACAACAAAGGTTAAAAAAAACTTTTCCCCTCCTATAAAAATAGGAAAAACAAAACATGTTTTGGGAAAAATAGATTTAGGGAAAATTTAGGAGGTGGGGGATAAACTAAAAGAAACATAAACCAAACTTAAAAACTAAGTTGAGAATACACATGAAGAAAAATATTCTCTCTTTCAATAAATGCAAACTTGACACTACGCAACCCATAAATAGATGGTGTTTGAACTCAAATCAAGCAAAGAAAATATTTGCACATTATTATCCATCATATCTCTTAAGAAAATATTTTCTGCAGTTCACAAAAAAAAAAAAAAAAAAATAGCATATACTAAAATGTACAAAGGACTTAAAAATTAATCAATCAATTTTTAAATCAAGTTAAGTACCCAATTTAGCAAAGTGTATGCATGTTATATGTGAAAACAATGAGAGATATGACTGCAAGATGGATACAGAAAATAATGCAATGCATGTGAATCCTAAACATAAATGATACATGAAAAAACAGATTTGGTCAAAAACTTAGAAACTGAAAATTTTTCAGTTTTGATCGATCGAGTATCGATCGAATGCCAATTGAGTCACGCAAAAAGTCATGATTAAAAATTAAGGGATTTTCGATCGGTCGAAAATCACATTCGATCAATCGAAATTCTGGAAATTTGAATTTTTTGAAAAACTGTAGATGATTGTGCAGAAACTACTCAAACTAAGTTATTTCATGAATGAAATGCATGAGAATGGGTTTAAAAGTTTTTCAAAAACATGATTTATTCAAACCAAAACTTCAAAACAAGATTTTCAATCCTTTTTACCTCAAAATTTTCAACCCTTAAACATATTTTGTATCAAAATAATAGAATATATAATCTTGGATGACCAAACCAAATCCACACACAATTTCATGTACTAAGTTTAGCAAAGAATAACTTGTGAAGTGTGTGCAACTAATAACAGCATGAGATACATATGAGGTGATATGTAAATAGTAATCAATAACAATTTCTACATTATTCATCACATAAATTTGAAAGTGACTATCACCTAAAGAGTTATATCATATAACTCTCACATATCCTAGTAAACAAGCTTGCAATCATGTATTTTTTATTTGGCCTTATTGTATACATGCATTTTTTTTTCCTTTGTTTGTTTGTTTGTTTTTTTTTTTTTTTAAATTTTTTTTTTTTTAATTTTAAGGCTACACCTTATTTTCTTTTTTGTGCATGTGCTACACTTTCTCGAACACAAAATCTTACGATATGCACTAAGGTGTTCATGATTAGCTAGTAAACAGTGGTGAGATGGTTATTTATGCCTTTCTCTTAGGAATTTTTAGTCCTTACAATCAAAAGCATGTAACTTCAAAATCAAGATCATGTGATCAAAAACTATAAACAACTCACACACAATATGCACTACATAGCTAGAACTAGCAAAGTGCAAAAAAAAAAAAGCTTATCTAAACTAAATAAGGTACACAATCATGTTATGCAAAGATAATAGGCCAACTTCAATTACATATTCATGATATGTAATACAAAAGAAATAAAAATCTTTTTGGTTTAAAAAAAAAATTATGACCAAAACTAAAAGCACACATTATGCTAAATGATTAAAAATGCAAATGTAATGCATGACAGTGCTTAACTAAGCTATAGAGGGTACACAAACAGGAAATATCAATTTCTTAATTAACCATTGAGTACATGTACAAACTAGTACATACTCACACAAAATCAGAAATAACTTAACACTTATATAACACATACTATTCAAGTTTCTCCACAATGTCAAGCATGTTCTAAATCAAGAGAGAGATATTATAACTCATGTAATCCTCAAAACAAATAAAACAAGACACAAAATAAAATATTTTTGTCTTTTTGAAAATTTTCAATGTTTTTGGATTTTTGAATAATCAAAACAACCTAAGAAAATAAAACAACAAAAAACTAAAAGTAAACATGTCCACAAATAATTGAAAGAATTAAATCAGGGACAATTCAGCAACACCACTTTAGAGAATCTTTTCTCACCCATATAGCACCAGTCTTTGGTTTTGTAGGTGAAAATCCATGAGAAGCAAAGTCTATTTGAGGGATTACACCAATCTTCTGGGAAAGATTGAAATCCTGCAAATTCCTTTCACAAGCTTAAAAAAGATTAACTGAAACAATTGTGTCATTTTTATTCAAAACATCACAATCAAAAATAGTAAGACACTTAAAATTATCCATGATAACAGGGATCAAGGATCAACTCTAGGTATAATAACCTAAATCAAGAGCTAACTCGCTCTGATACCACTTGTTAGGTTTTAGACCCCTGTAAACTAGATTATTTAACTTAATTAATAAACCAAGTGAATACTTGGGTTTATTATTCAGATCTAGGTTAAAACAATAAAGTCATATCATGTAAAGCAGCAGGAAAAAAAAAAAAAAAAAAAAAAACAAAAACAAAAAAGAACACAATGATATGATCATCTAGGAAAACCAAACCGGTAAGAAACTTGGGGATGATTTAACCTAGCTATCCTCAAGGTAAAAAAACAAATCCACTAGAAAGAATTGAAGTTTACAATAAGACTTAGACCACTAACGTCCTATTACTACCACATGTAGAACTTACTAACACAACCACGTGCAAGCTCCGAATCCATGGACTCCTTCTCTCTTTGGACTTTGCACCAACACAAGCTCACCTGCTTGTGACTTTGAGACTTCATTCAAAGGTTTTGGATCTCCTTAAATGTTGATCTTGTATGCAGCAACTTCTACAGCACCAAATATTGAGATTCTTCAAGGAATAACACCGGTAGAAAACTTTAGAGAGCTTTTGGGTAAAAACCCTAAATCTACAAAAGATGCACAAGCTGCACTCTAATCTCTCTCTGAAAAACCTTATAAAAACGTACTTAGCGTTTCCTTTATATACTAGAAGAAGTAGATTTAAAACCCTAATCCTTAATGGGCTTGAACTGCTGTTTGGGCTTAATTAAAATTCTGCAAATACGACTCTCAATCAATCGAGCCTGTCTCTCATTCGGTCGAACCAAGAAATTCTAAAATCTTCTTTCTGCAACTTACTTGTTCTTGAATCTTGACTTAAATCATCTTGAGCATTGTCTAATTTTACCTATAGATTATTGGATCTATATTTGGACAAGTTTGTGTTCATGATTTGCCAATTGTACTAAGCTTTTAAAACCTAACATTCTAGATAAGTGTAAATGGCTTGAATCCATAAGAAATTTGACCAATACATGTAAAAATAGCTAATAACCTATTAATGTTGATGAGCAAAGCTACTTTGTCATAGTTCATTTCTCTTAATATACTCATTTGTCACTACTAACCAATGGCTCTTGTAGCCTAATTTCTTCTTAATGCATGCCCATATTAAAAGTGTGTAAATTTCTTAGACCATGTAATAGGCACATATGACACAGGATTAATTATTCAATACTTCAAAAGCACAATAAATATATACTCCCCCTTTAAGATGAATAGTAGATCCCAGCTATTCATTTGAGAGGAATAGTAAGCATTTGCTTTATTTCGAAAGTACTAAATAATTACACAAGACATAGGTTCAAACAATATTTTCACATTAATTGATTGGTCTGTACAAACAAAAGTAAATTATCCAGAGTCCGTATTTCATATGCTTCAAACCCCGTTCAAGCCACCTTTTTCTCACTTTTTGCTATGAAAATGAAGGCAAATGAACAAGTAGCTATCAATATAGTATCCAAATAAATTTTTAAGAGACGTAGTGCCACTTGACAATGGTCCCATGCTTTTGTATATTGCAAAATCTAACAAAACATCTTTGTCTCAATCAAGACTAAAGAAGCACATGTCGCCACCTTTCACTCAATTTGTTGCTATATTGAAAGTAATGGTGTCGGGTAATTGGACGGACATCATATTAATATGACTAGAAATAGACAATAATGCAATCGTCCTTAGTCCCCACGTCAGCTAACACTTATCTTACACTGGGATCCACGTACTTCATGATGTATTATAGATTTTTTTTTTTCCTTCTTTTGAGAAATTGATTAAGGTATTATAGACTCTTACTCTACCTCAAAGGTCATGGTTCTACCTCAAAATTACATTTAATCAGTGGTTAATTCAAGTGTGACAAGGTAAAATGTTGACATGATTTTGTTGGAAAAACTAGTTTTGCATCTCATACAAAACACGTAGCGGAAGCAACACAAGAATCTACTTCATTCATGAGAGATAACATATAAACTTGAATTTTAGAACAAAGAACAGAAAATGTACCTTGATGCAGTAAAATTCAAAAACAAGACTTGAGAATACCTTCAATCTTCATCCCAATTCCACATGATGCCCAAGATGAGTGGTCTCTCAATCAGTTCTTAAGTACATTGATTTTCCAAAAGAAAAGTGTATTCAAAAGATACTACTGAGAAAAAACTGTTTTCTCTTCTTTTAATCATACGTACTTTTTAACTGCCTTAGTAGTTACTTTATTTAATAACTCTTATTATATAAAAACTGATTATTTAATTGGGTTAGTATTTTTGGGATGGGACCATGGGGACTAATAAGCCTCTAGCTCCAATGGATTTTAGACTTATCTGTCAACTCTTCACAAGTCCAAAGTTACCATTAATTATATAAAAAGTACCACTATAAAAATATAATTGCACTCTAGGCCTTATTAATAAATTTTGTCCCAAGACTCTAATATGATATCATTTGACCCATTCATGAAATATCCATTGTGAACAAAGTCGTAATAAACTGTCACTTTGTAAACAACTATTTTATTCATTGAATCCCTGATTTAATCTTTTAGTTATTCATATTTATGAAATCTAATTTCAATAAATATAAACTTTAGTAACTCTTTACTAAAGTGGCCGGCCCCGAATAACCTATTCCTATTAAACTTATTTCAAGAGGATATTTCGTATCTTTATAGAAAGAGATTATGGATTCCATCTTGAAAATATGTGTTCCCTCAACACTACGTGCAGTTACACAACATACTAAGATTTTGACCGTTAAATTAGATTTCACTCTTGATATATCAAAGTAACTTAAATTTCATAATCGGGTTCACTATTCTTTCAGGATTGAGAGTCTATGAAATTAGAAGTCATGAGATTTATTATTCAGGTGACAATTGTTAATTGAATAATTAATCTCACAGCGGTCTAGTTCAACATGTCTTACACACTTAAGACACATCAACAGATCAACTAGAAGTTTCCACTTCTATGATCAAGACAAACCATCTTAGTTGATGTGTTATAGTCTTCGCAAATGAAATGCCCAATTTCATCGCCGACTACGAACTACATTTTGAGTTTACAAGGAACTTGTGATTTATATCCTCTATAACTAAATCACATAAATCACATACAATGCATCTCAAGGACTATGATAATGTCCAATTAGTTCATTTACAAATAGTTTCATATAATTAAACAATTTAATTATTTATAACATGCCAATAAATTGGATTTTAGGGCATAAACCCTAACAGTTTTTTCATTCAAGAAAATTCGATAGTGTTGGATCTATTTATTATGAGTATTGTAAAAGGTCACACTTAGGTAAACATGGTAAATTTGGATCTGATCTAAACTCAAAGGAAAAATAACCAACTCAAATCCAAAATTTGTAACCTAGAGCAAAAATAGGTTGAACAGTGACTCGATCCCTCTTTTATGAGTTGACCCAACTAACCCATTACCCAACCTGTTTTTTAAAACTATTTTTTAAAAATAAAATAAAATAAAGACTTTGAAATGTCATTAACGTTGTTTGTGAAGAAGAAAGTGAACAAATTTGAAATCTAGCAAATAATTTTACAAATACTTATACTTCCTGGCAATGTAAAAGGTCCTCAAACAAAAGAGGCCTATTGTTATTGTTGTTGTTGCTGTCGTCGTCGTCGTCCTTTTGAGTTAGTTAATGTAGTTGGGGTGTAACCTATAAAAGTTTAGTTTATTAATTGACGTGTTTTTAACTAAAATGTAATTAAATTTAATCTCCAAAAAAATTAGTGGCTTTTCTAGGCTTGTATTATCTCCTTGATATGATGATAGAATGTTTTGGAAACTAATGTTAAACCAATATTTCTTCAGGGCTCATACTTATCCAGATAATGGATATCCATGAATCAATGTCCATGAAATTGTAATTAGAAATAAACAACTTTTTGGCTCATTGTTTTAACTTTCATTGAATTCAATAGCAACATAAAATTCAAGAATGAGATTTCATAAATTCTAATAAAAAATGTAGCATTATTATTGTTGAGAGGGGAGGGGGGGTGGATGTAAATCTGCCCTGAGGACCTAATCCCGAGAAGGAGATGGAATGGACTCGACTTAGAGTCCAACAAGAGACAAGAGGGACCTTTAATTGAAAGAGCACTTTTGGGCCCATAATTACCGAGATAACCCGTAGTACCCACTTTCCCCTGGGACCATTAGGGCTCATTACCGAGGTGTTCCCAAGAATCCTCCTTTACCAAGGACTCGAAGATTATCTGAGGAGTGACCTTCTTTTTATCCCAGGGCTACCCATCGTTCATTTCTCTCCCAAGGAACATGTCGAAGAAAATGCAGAGCCTAATGTAATAGTCACCTCCGCATTAATGAGCTCCCCCACCTAATGTCGGCCACATTAAATGTTGAATTACTAGCTTGAATAGTAAAAACATCCTCAAATGTCGTCCTTGATGACCAAGAAGTGGCAAGGCAAGAGGTTGATGGGATAAGTATCCCCCCAAATCCAGCTAAGATTAAGATTGTTGGAGGATGAAGGGGTATGGCTATAAAAGGAGGAAGATAGCAACAAGAAAGGGGATCTAGAAAAGTGAGGGAGGATGATAGTAAGAACAAGAGAGAGAAAGAAAGCTAGAACAATGGCTATTGTTCTATTTGATGAACACCCTTAGGCTTAAGTTACTAGAAAATCATTTCAGCAACAGAACAATGGCTCCCACTCCCTTCTTACACAAAATTAGACACGCTGAAACAATAGCCTAGACCTAAAAGGCCACCTAGGCACTGCGGGTGGAGAGATCCACATGAATGCATAATATTCTCTCATCATTACAGGTCCATTAACAGAATGGTATAAAAAAGAAGAATGGGCTGGTGAAAGGGCTTGGAACATTTTTTAGGGGAGAGAAACACGAGAGAAAGTGAGAAATAGTCAACTGATATTTAAGGAAGGTGACCTAGCTTGGGATGCCTAAAGAGTACTTCGGCTATCTAAAATCCTCCTCGGATAGTCAAATTCCTAGTAACAAACCACCTCAACACATTTATCTCTAACATCTTTTAGCCAAGTTTCTCTTGGGACCTCCCATTGTGGCTATACCTAAAACAACATTCAAATTAATTGGAGGTCCAAGCCCAATGATCCCTATATCATAGTAGGCCACACCAACACAAATTTCGATCCAATCAATCTCTTTAAAAACTCTATAATATTTTCAACTAAAATTTATTGTGACTTTTCACTCTTTCGTTTCCCAAAGGTCAACAAAATAGTAGAAAATAAGGGAAAAAAAACAATTATTTGAGTATTAAAGAAAATTACAGAAACTAAGCATATTGAACATATAGTTTGAAAAGTGTGTAAAGTTGTGATTTACAACTATGTTTTATGTTGGCTTTATTCCATGACAAAAAGTGTTGTAATTGCTTTAATTTTGTTCCTTGTATTTTGTGGGATTTTATTGTATTGGGTTTAGTATTAAGTTGGTGAAGACTCAAGCTTAATTGAAGATCAGTGCATTTCGCAACTAGCTCGCGAGAAGTTTGCAAGAAGGGTTAAGCTGAAGAGTCGTGCTAGCCTGTCAATTTCACGAGTATTTCGCGGGTAAGGCCTTCTCACGAGATACCCGCGAGACTCTCTCCCTGGAGGATTTTTAAGTGTGACTTTCTTACCCTTCACCCATACTATATATACCCTCATTACCCACAAATATAAAGGAGGCTATTCAGAGAGAAAAACCCTAGATAGGTTTTCTACAACACACACACCCATCTTTTAGAGAGAGAGCTACTCATCCTTAGTGAGAAATTATTGTAGCCTCTTCTCCTTCCCTCTCCCATTGACATACCTTGAGAGGAGATTTGTACTCAAACACAACTCACACCTTTTCAGAGTGTAGAGAGTGTTTTGGAGCTTGGGAAGCTTTGGGGATTTGCCAAAAGAAGCCGGTGAGGCTTGATGGATGCAATCGGGCGTATTACGGGATCCAGAAAGCTAGACAAGACACGGTTCCGAGAAGCCTTGTTGGAGTAGGAGCTTGGAGGGCTTAGGTTCATTGGGTAGATTAGGCTTGGAGGGTCTCTTGCCAACCCATGTATCCCAACTGATTGTCTAGTGGATCGATTACCGCTTGGAGGGCGGCGGAGAGGTTTTACGCCGAGTACTTCGGTTTCCTCTTCGATAACACATCAGAGTGTTATCTTGTATTTGCATTCTTCTTCCCTACTCTTTTAGCTTTCATATTACTGCTTTGTTATATTGAATATGGCTTAGAGTAGTTTATTTGTTTATCTGCTCGCATTTACTCTATTCCGCACTTAGTATAAGTTAGAGGAAAATCTATTGAGCCGTAATTTTTAATTTGGGGGTCTAAACAGCTCTTGTTTTTTTTTAACACATTTTCGAGCTTTCAAAATGTATGGAATTAGGACGATAAAAGCTAAAAGTCCTAAAACAACAATATAATATTTTAATTTTATTGCTCATACCAAATAAGTATATTATTTTGGATTTGACAACCAAATTTTCAATAACCTAATTTTATTATCAAAAAGATTATATTTAAGGCAGACTATAGAAAATTCTTTGCCATTTATTCTTAGCCCCAACCCCTTCACACCCCCCCTCCCTCCCACCCAAAAAAAAGGAGCTGCCATGTACTATTTCTTTAAGTGAAGCTTTTAAAAATATTGTATAATCTATTTGTAATATTATTATTTTTGAGAAACTGCAACATTTTTCTTTAATTTTTAAAAGATCATGAACACCTGCTAGCCTAAGCAGCTTAGAGTCAAACTAGCAATCACACAAGCATAAATAATCTCAACAGCAGCAAAAGGCAAATTAAATCCAAATGCACTACTACACAATAATTTCATACACAAACATGCAACATAGAATAATCAAAAATCAAAACCACACTAAAGCAACTCAATACATATCAATCAATTAATCAAATTCTTTGAATAATCAAAATATAAATTACAAATCTACATTACTTGAACCAAAAAAAAAAAAAAAAAACACATTTTACTTGAAGAAAATAATAGAATCAACAAAAATCCAATCCCTAAACTAACAAAATACCCAAACTTTTCCACCATAATTAATCCAGATTCTCTCACCAATAAATTCCAAAAAAACTCAAACAAGAAAAAAGCTTTAAACATAGAAATAGAGAAAGAGCTAGAATCTAAAGCTGATTAAATAGTAAACAAAACAAAAAAAAATTCAGCACCTAAAATCAGCAAATCTAGGAAGAGAAACTCATAGATCTAAACCTAAATTAAGAGAGAGAAATCTAAATCTGAAGTAGATGTGAGCTAGGGTTTGGAGATGATACCTTGAGAGAGAGAGAGAGAGAGAGAGAGAGAGAGAGAGAGAGAGAGAGAGAAGATTGTGAAGTGTAAAGCCGGCGAGGTGAGGGAGCTCCGGCGTGGTGGTGGTGGGGAGAGGGAGGGCCGACAAGGCTGTGGCGGAGTGAGGGAGGGCCGGTAATGATGTGGCAAGGTAAGGGAGCTCCAGCATGGTGGTGGTGAGGTGAGGGAAGGAGAGAGAGGATCGAAGGGAGAGAGAGGATCGAAGGTAGAGAGAGAGAGGGATTGATGAGAGGTGGCTTGAATGAAAAAGAGTTTGGCTGATAAAAACCCTAACTTAAGGCATTAGTGATGAAATTGGATTCGTCACTAAAATTATTTCAGCAAGAAAATAACATCTAGTTCTTTCCTTCACTAAAGGTTATTTTTTGCGACGAATTTGGTAGCAAGAAAATAACATCTAGTTCTTTCCTTCACTAAAGGTTATTTTCTTCGATGAATTTGGTTTCATCACCAAAAATATTCCAGCAGGCTTTTAGTGACGAACTATTTCATCGCTAAAGGGTATCTTCGGCGACGAATCTAGTTTCATCATAGAATATATTTCTAGCAAGTTTTTGGCGATGAAAACCTTTTGTCACTAAAGATTATATTTTTAGCAACGAATAGTTTTGTTGCTGTAGATCAAAAAAGTTCGAACCCTAGGTTTTTATTTGGCGCCTTACTTTTTAGCGACGAAATTGTATTTTCGTTGCTAAAAGTTATTTATTTATTTTTATAATTAGTGACGAAATTTAAATTTCGTTGCTATATGTTAGCTTTTAGAGACAAAAAATATTTCCTCACTAAATTTCGTTGCTAAAAATACATTTTGTTGTAGTGTTTCTAAGTTCCTTAAAGGACTATTTATTTTAGAGAGGCCTATCTAGAGCACTAGCGTCAAGTGTGTTAAATGCTAACATAATAAATCACCTTCATGAGGTGTGTTAAATGCCAGATGTATGCAAACTTTTTCTCTCCACTATTACTATTGTGAACAATAAAGTAAAAACAAAATAAGAATTAAAATGAATAAAGAAATAATATCTAAATAAAATTGTAAAAGAATAGAATATGTGATGTAAGGTGTATTGTAAAGTAGTGTGTAAAAATAAATAAAGTAATTTTTTGATGTGCCAAAATAACATTTTTTTTAGAACACCTGATGCTAATCAGTTATAAATTTTGGAGAGACCAAATTATTAAAAATTTTATTAATATATAACACAGGTAAATTATTAAGGATTATTTAAATTTTTTGGGGCTAGCGGATGTCTAGTCTAAATGGGGAAAAAAAAATCCTCTCCATTTCAAAACAAGTTCATTTCGTCATAATATTGTTATACCTCTAGTGAACCCTCATTCTAAAGGCATAATAATAATTATAGCCTAGCTCCATCATTTTCAAGGCATAATAATAATAATTAGCCTATAGCTTACACCGTTGACATGCATAATTAGTTGGAAAATGCTAAAAAACAATTTTCCACTAAGTCGAATTTTGTATTAAGTGACTTGCTTTTATTGATCATATTTCAAAAATATCTAATAAGTAATAATTACTTTAAAATTTTTCTTTAATGAATGGATAAAATTTGTATTAGGTGACATGCTTTTTCCTCAAAAAAGAAAAAAGAAAAAAAGGTGACATGCTTATATTGATAATGGAGTACCACCAAGATTCTAAGAAGATGGCCTTGGATAGAGTTAAAAGGAAAAATTGGATTCACATGCCATCTTACATGGATTGGATGAGGTACGATCTTTGATGAATTGATACCTGATAGTGAACAAATATAGCATGCGTATTTTTAGGTCTTTTTTTTTTTTGTTGGTAAGTTTAGGTCTAGTATTAGTCAAACAAGATCTGTACTTCCATGACCTTGAATTTTCTAGACACTTCACATAAAAATATGGAATGATGACATTATTTAAAGATCATTTTTGTTTTTTTTGTTTTTGTTTTTGTTTTTGTTTTTTATTTTTTTTATTTTTATTTATTTATTTCAGGGAAGAGCTTTGAGGAATGTGCTAGCAAAGAGTTGAAGGAGGAAACGGGATTCGACATAGCTCAAGTAGAGTTATTAACTATCACAAACAACCTCGTTCAGCCATTCTAGAGGAGCCAAAACCATCTCATTACATCACCATCTTCATGCGTGCAATCTTGGAAGATCCTCAACAAGTCCCCCAGAATCTTGAGCCACACAAGTGTAATGAATGGGATTGGTATGATTGGGATAACCTCCCTGCCATTAGAGAAAATGGTGCAAGATGGCTTTGATCCCTTCCCAATTAGCTAGAATTCATTGGGATATTACTATGTTTACTAATTCTACTCTCTCTCTCTCTCTCTCTCTCTCTCTCTCTCTCTCTATATATATATATATATATATATATATTTCTAGTGATGAGCCGAGTAATCACTTACGTAATATTTTTAGATGTTGGACCAATCAGCAAGTTAGGGCTTTCAATCTTCTCATCAATTTGGTTAAAAATGTTTTTGAATGCTCGAAAATGTGTGAAAACACAAGAGCTATTTAGACCCCCAAATTAAAGTTACGGCTCGATTGATTTTACTCTAACTTAATACTAAGTGTGGAATAGAGTAAATGCGAGCGGATAAACAAACAAGCTACTCAAACCCATAAACATTATAACACAGCAATAAAATGAAAGGTAAAAGAGTAAGGAAGAAGAATGCAAACACAAGATAACACACCGATGTGTTATCGAAGAGGAAACCGAAGAACTCGGTGAAAAACCTTTCCGCCGCCCTCCAAGCGGTAATCGATCTACTAGACAATCAGTTGGGATACATGGGTTAACAAGAGACCCTCCAAACCTAATCTACTCGATGTACCTAAGCCCTCCAAGCTCCTACTCCAACAAGACTTCTCGGAACTGTGTCTTGTCTAGCTTTCCAGATCTTGCAACAAGCACCATGTTGCATTTGCCATCCTTGGCTTCTTCCAATGCTTCCCATCAGCACCAAAACCTCACTTGACACTCTGAAAGGGTGTGGTAAGTGTTTGGGCTATCAACCTCTCAATGATATGGAAATGGAGAGGTAGGAGTTTAGGAAAATCCACAAGCAATTGTGTAGAGGATTGTGGGTATAACAATCTCTAACTCTCAAGGTTTGTGGCTAGGGTTTTCTCTCTGAAGCACTCTTCAACTTTTGTGGGTAATATGGGTATATATAGTGTGGGTACAGAAAGTGTGTATTAGATAGCACAGTCTGGCAAAACAGAATGTTTTGCGAGTGTCTCGCGGGAAGGCCTTACCCGCGAGCTACTCGCGAAACACAACTGTCTCCATCTATCCTGACTTTTCGCATTCCAATCATGTGCAGGGCATATGCATCATTTCGCGGGATGCTTAGTCACGAGCTACCCACGAAAACTCTTTTGTCTTCAATTGCTTGAGTCTTCACACTCTCTCTCTATCACACAACCCTTACAATTGAATCCCACAATAAATATAGGGTATAAAATATTGAATAAAATTACAATCAAATTTGGCACCGAATAAAAGCCAACAAAACACATAGTTGTAAATTACAACTTTACAGTTTTTCCTTTTCTCCTTTCATTAATCACGCCCTTCTTTTTTCCTCTTAGGCCAGTGATGTGATTTTCCTTTATTACTTTGTTGGCGATTTCATTTGGCAATGACTTATTTGGTTTTTCTTGATTGTTTTTTTTTCTAAGAGACTTAAGGGTGTTTAATTTTGCCATTTTGGCTAAACAAGGCTAGCAATTGCAACAAGGGAAAGATCTCACTTTTTTAGAGAGTTTTTAAGAATCAAAAACTTTCTTGAGGATGACTTCATAAATGTAAAAAAAAGGTCATCACCCATCATTCTCATGGAGGAGTATTTGGCCAACCTAATGGTTTTTCGACGAGATAAATTGGGGTTCCCCCAATGAAAGAGAGCTCCTGTGTGACAACAGAAGTCATGTGTGTGGGGACCTCTAAAAGTTAAGGATTGGTCCACAGAGTTGAAGAGTTTATTCGAGGAGGAGGACGAGAAGAGTGACATGCCCTAAAGGAGAGGAAGGGCAGAATTAATCATTGGGCAACTTAATAATTGGACTTGGGTTGGGTTTTCTGAGAATATGGGAAATAAATTTTGTAATGCAAGTTCCAATGTACTTTTCAACATTTTCAATAAGATGAATTCTGATTTGGCTTATTTTGATGTGTCTCATAATATTGAAATTTTGCACTTAAATGATTCCAATGAATTTGAAAATGAAATTAATAACAATTGGAAAAGAAAATTGAACCTATGGAACCAACTTTTGAAACTCTTAATTTGGGCAATAATGAGAATCCACGCTTAATTAAAATTGGCTCAACCCTAAATGAAAAGGAAAGAAAAGATCTCCAAGAGCTTTTCACAGAATTCCAAGCGGTGTTTGCATGGTCCTATGAAGACATGCCTAGAATTAACCTCGAGATAGCCCAACACCACATTGATATTCATGTTCACATGGTACCCGTCAAGCAGAAGTTGAGGCGTATAAGGACCGAGTGGCTCCTTAAGATTAAAGAAGAGGTCACTAAGCAACTACAAGCCGAATGGATAGCCAATGTCGTGCCCATACCCAAAAAGGATGGAAAGGTGAGGATGTGTGTGGACTTTAGAAACCGAAATAAGTCTTACCCTAAGGTCGACTTTCCCCTTCCTCACATAGATGTCTTTATGGATAATACCGCCGATAGTGCCTTGATGTCTTTCGTGGATGGATTCTCAAGATATAACCAAATCAAGATGGCTTATGAGGATATGAATAAGACTATCTTCACCACGGAATGGGGAATCTATTGCTACATTGCGATGCCATTTGGGCTCAAGAATGCAGATGCAACTTACCAAAGAATGGCTAAAGCTTTGTTACATGACATTATGCACAATGAGGTGAAGGTATATGTTGATGACATGATCATAAAGTTCAAAGATAGAAAAGGCCACATAGTTAACTTGAGGAAGTTTTTTGAAAGGATTAAGGAGTATAGATTGAGATTGAACCCACAAAAGTGTACCTTTGGAGTAATTGCGGGAAAATTGTTACGTTTCTTATAAGTGATAGAGGGATAGAAGTTGACCCATCAAAAATCAAAGCCATATTAGACATGCCTCCACCTAAGAGTGAGAAGGAAATAAGAGGATTTTTGGGATGATTATAGTACATCAGTCGATTCATTGCCAAACTCACTTCCACTTGTGAGTCGATCTACAAGCTTTTAAGGAAGAATGAACCCCATGCATGGAACGATAAGTGTTAGAAAGCCTTCGAGCTCATTAAAGAATATCTTCTCCATCCACGTATCCTAGTCCCCCCCGAAGCATGGAAAGCCGTTACTACTTTACCTCTCTATCATAGAAGATGCAATTGGGAGTATGCTTGCACAAGAGGATGATGATAAGAATGAAAGAGTCATTTACTACCTAAGTAAGAGATTCCATGATTATGAGACTAGATGCACACCCATAGAAAAGTCATGCTTTGCTCTCGTATAGGCCATGCAAAAATTGAGACATATCATCCTACCTTTCCAAGTATGGGTAGTAGCCCGAATGGACCCGTTGAAGTATCTATTTGAGAAGCTTGCCTTTAGTGGAAGGTTTTTGAGATGGTTGATCCTCTTGGCAGAATTTGATTTGAAGTATGTGGTTAGTAAAACCATTAAAGGGCTGTGTCAAAATTTTGTGCCAAGAACCCCATAGAAGGAGAGGATGGTAGAAAGGATTTTCCAGATGAGGATATTTTGGACATCGAACTAAGGGCATGGAAGATGTATTTCGATGGAGCGTGAACCAATATGGAAATGGGATTGGAGTATTTTTAATCACCTCTAATGGATCCTATGTACCTTTGGTTGTCAAGTTAAACTTCGAGGCAACCAACAATATGGCTGAATATGAGGCTTGTATCGCTGGAATGGAAGCTCTTTGAGAGTTAGGGTGAGGAAAGCAGAAGTCGTTGGAGATTCAATTTTGGTTATAGCTCAAGCATAGAAGCTGTGAAAGGTGAAAGAAGAGAACTTAAAACCTTATCAGCACTACTTGGAAGACTTAACCAAAACCTTTGATAAAATTGAATACACCATCATCCCTAGAGCTTAGAATCAATTTGTAGATGTCTTGGCTACGCTAGCCTCCATTGTTGAAATATCTGAAGGAGTATGGACATGACCCTTATAGATTGAACAAAGTTATGAGTTGGTACACAAAGGGAGAACAAAATCTTCAGTCATGACTATATAGGAAGAAGGAGTCCCTTGGTATTATGACATCATGAAATTCTTGGAATTGGGAGTATATCCTGACAGTGCTGATAAGAGAGAACGTTGTTTGAATAGGATGATGGCAATGCTATACATCCTATGTAGAAGTTAGCTCTATAGGAGATCCTATGATGGTATACACCTTCGTTGCTTGAGGAATGAAGAAGCTAAAAGAATCATGGAGGAAGTCCATCAAGGAGTTTGTGGTCCTCACATGAATGGGAGAATGTTAGAAAAGAAGATTCTAAGGATAGGGTACTATTGGAATTCAATGTAAATTGACTGTGTGGATTTTGTAAAAAGTTGCCACGATTGACAAACACATTCAAACTTGAATCATGTGCCACCTAGTGAGCTATACAACATGACCTCTCCTTAGCCTTTCTTAGTCTATGGCATAGATGTGATTGGAAGGATAGCCCTTAAGGCTTTGAATGGACATGAGTATATTTTGGTGGCAATTGACTACTTTACCAAGTGGGTGGAGGCAACCTCCTACTCCGTGCTAAAAGCCAAGCATGTGACCTGATTCATAGAGAATAACATCATTTGTCAATTTGGAGTACCACAAGATATCATCTCAAATGATGGCTCCCACTTTGAGGGGGAAATTTGAAGGATCATGGAGTTGTAAAATATTGAGCATCACATGCCTTCACTGTACCGTTCGCGGACTAATGGGATCGTAGAAGCAGCCAACAAGAACATCAAGAATATACTAGCCAAGATGATAGTGACATACAAGGATTGGGCCTAAAAGCTTTCGTTTACCCTATGGGGTTATAAAAATTCTATCCGTGCATCGACTGGGGCAACCCCTTACTCCCTGGTTTATGGGAGTGAAGCGGTGCTTCCCATTGAGGTGGAGATACAATCATTGGGGGTGCTAGTAGAAACCAAAGTCCTAGAAGAAGATTGGATGAGAGAAAGATATGAATAGTTGGCTTTGATAGATGAGAAAGGAGCTGGAGCACAATACCATGCACAAGGTTACCAAAAGAGGATTGCTAGAGCATTCAACAAGAAGGTAAAACCTAGAAACCTTAAGGAAGGAGATCTAGTCCTAAAGGTACTTAGAGATGAGACTTTTGACCCAAGAGGAAGGATAAAGCCAAGATGGTCTGGGCCTTTTATTATCAAGAAGATCATGTCAAGAGGCGCTACAAGAATTACAGATTTGGATGGAAAGGAGATGCTTCGCCCAATCAACATGGATAGGCTCCGAAGGTACAACATTAAAAGGAAAAAAAAAGCCTGCTAGGTTGAAAACCCAAGAAAGCAGCCTAGGCAAAAGTTATGACAAAGAAACCCTGCTAGGTTGAAAACTTAAAAGGGTGATCTAGGTAAAAGATAGGGGGAAAAACCACGGGCATGGCGAAAATTCTCACAAGGATGTTGTAAGGTTGAAATTATTCAATCATGTGTTAGCTTTATTCCGTGCCAAATTTGCTTGTAATTCAACATGTAGAAACCCTGTATTTAGGTGGGAATAATGTAAAGGTTGTGTGTGAGAGAATGTTAAGAAACTCAAGTTGTGTGCATTCAAGAGGAGTCTCGCGACTGGATCTCGCGATTAACTCGCGACTGGCAAGTAGCCAAAGTGCCACATGTGCGAAGCATGCAGGAAGCTGAAGGGTCACGATAGCTGGAGCACTACAAGACAAAAAGTACAGTCTGGCCTGGCAGTTAACTCGCGACTCGTTCCAGTTGCGAGGCCGAGTCGCTAGAATGCCCTGTTTTGTTGAAAACTGACTTTTTACATTCCTCTCATACCCTACTATAAATACCCTTATACCCACAAAATGTGAGGTGCTGAAAAAGGAGCCTATTGAGAGAAAAACCCTAAGAGAGGTTTCTACAACATACCCACCCTATTAGAGAGAGCTACTCATTCTTATAGAGAAATCTTTGTAGTCTTTTCTCATTCCCTCTCCCATTGCTATACCCATTGAAAGGAGATTTGTACTCATACACTACCCACACCCATTTAGAGTGTTAAGTGTTTTTGGAGCTTGGGAAATATTGGAAGATGCCAAGGATGGCAGATGCAATATGAAGCTTATTGCAGGATCCGGAAAGTTAGAGAAGACAAGGTTAGGCGTAACTCTGTTGGAGCAAGAAGCTTGGAGGGCTTAGGTGCATTGGGTAGATTAGGCTTGGAGGATCTTCTGCTATTCATGTATCCCAACTTTATTCTTTAGTGGATCATTTGACCGCTTAGAGGGCGGCGGGGAGGTTTTTCGCCGAGTTCTTCAGTTTCCTCTTCGATAACACGTGTCGGTGTTATCTTTGTGTTTGCATCTCTCTTCCCTTACTCTTTACCTTTTAATTGCTACTGTGTTTGTGATTAATTATGGTTTAGAGTGTTTTACCAATTTGGTTATAACTTATATTCATCATTCCGCACATATATTGTTTGTGTATAAGCTTGTGTTGGTATTGTAGGAATTGGGGGTCTAAACATTCATTAGTATTTTATACACTAATTGAACATTCAATTGATATTAGAGCAAGTACACTTGTTGTGGTTTAAATACCTAAGTGTGATCCTTGACCCCTTATGTTATTTGCCATGGATAATGCTTTGTATGTTTCTATGCATGTTTTGGATGTTGATGAATGTAACATGCCACGTGTTTGTGAAAATGCCTCTATAAGTGATAATCCTCATGATTGTGATACTATATTACATGAATCTTTGGTTGTTGTTGATATTCCTAATATCAAACTCTTGAAGAAAAATGCTAAGAAGTTTTATAAGAATTTGAGCAAGTTCATTTGTAAAAAGGATGATTTGATTGCTAAGCTCAATGAATCCAACAAATTGGTTGAGAAATATAAGAAACTTGCTGAAAATTCTCTTGAAAAGCTGAAAGAGTTTGAATGTTTAAATATGGACTTGGATGCTAAACTTGTTTTGTCTAACAAACCTGTTGATGAGCTAAAATGTGAAAATGAATCTCTTAAGATACATGCCAAGTGTGAGATTGCTGAACCTATTGCTAAGAGGGATGAAAATATTTGTTGCAATCATGTTGTGGTACCCGATTTTGTGCCTATTGTGTGTTCTACCTCAGTGTACATTCCTCCACATAAAAGAAATCAAAAGGTGGAGAGAAAGACTCTTAAGCCAAAGCCTCTGTTTAGGTCTTAACCTAAGGTTTTTGATGGATCTAAGTTTGTTCCAACTTGCCACCATTGTGGTGTGATTAGCCATATAAGACCTCAATGTCCAAAGTTGAGTAAACAAAACCATGTTGCTAGATCCCTTCCCAAAAAGCCTAGTGGACTTAAACACATTGTTTATCACCATTGTGGTGCCTTTGGTCATCTTAGACCTCATTGCTCTAAGTTTCAAGCTCTTAAAAGAATCAAAAGAAAAGAGAAACTTGAGTTTCTTGGAAGTTGTGCTATGAAAGCGAAACCGGATTTGGGGAAAATGGTAAGTTGTTGAAGAAAGTTTTTAATATTCTTACCTCCTTGTCTATGTGCATCTCCGGTTCTCATTCTTCCAACTCTCATCTCACTTCTCTTGAGACACTCATTCCAAACAATCGTTCCGTTTGGATGAGGAAGGGTTCCTATGGTTGAGCTTATGCTCTTTTGATCCTTGATCTAATTCTTTCGATCTTTGTAAGACCCCTCATGCATTGGTTGTCATGTCTTCATGCATTTTGTGCATCTTGCATTTCCATTATATGCATTGTTTTTCTTTTGATCTTACTTTTATGTTTTAGTTTTGTGTGAATAAAAATCCAAAACCACATAAAAAGTGAAAAATTCAAAAAGTTTGATCGTATATGTTTGTGCACATGTCACATGCATGTTTAGCCTTGTACCTTCGTACTAATGGCTTTGTGTATTTATGAGTTTAGCTTGTTCTCTATGCACTTATATCTTTGTGGGAAAAATCTTGATATCTATGTGTGATTGTTGTAAATCGATCTTCAAGTTTGTCATGAATGATTAGTCAATAGTCATGTTGGTTTTGATACATGCGTAGACTTGTGCCTATATCTCTTCCCACTCTTTTATTTTTGCTTAAAGAGCTCAACAAATGTCAAATCTCAAAAAGAGATAATGAGTTACAAAAACCATCACACATACTAGTATTTGGCTAGGAAAAAGGGAAAACAACTTGTTTTGAAAATGTATGATGCCCAAAAGCCAAAGGCTTGTTCATCAAATTGAAATATCAAAAATTTCAGGCATCGATCTCAAAAAGAGATATAAAGATCAAAAATGATAAAATGTTATGAATTGTAAAGAAGCCAAATGAAAAGCTTCAAAGATATGTAATCATTTTCTTATGGGAGGTCATATATGTTCATTTCTATAATTGAGATAGACCATTTGACTTAGTACTATGACTTGATTGAATTGATCATTGAAACTTCAGCCTAGACTAAGGACTATTCCACATTTGATACACACACACAACACACATGCCTAATGTTCAATGAATGCCTTAGTCATTTGTTCGATTGTACTTGTTTAAATGTGTGTGTGTGTGTCCTCAACTATATATGGATCAAACAAAAAGATTTTTGATCATTTTATATGTATTTGGAAGTGATTTTTATCACTCTTTGTGTACATATTTTATGGTTACTTTGTTTTTCATTGTTTTAAGCATGTTTTGTGTTGAAAAACAAGTGTCAGAATTTTTGGTTACTCGTTCTGGCTACTCTCACGAGTAGCGAGTTTTGGCTACTCGTTTTGGCGACTCGCCCAGTCGCGAAATGCAAGTTGTGAGTTCATCCAAAAGCTTTTGCGACTCACTCGCGACTCAACTCGCGACTTGCCAGTTGTGAAACGCCCAGAAATAGCTTTTTAAACCTATTTTAATCCTCTCCCGTCCTTTCTAAAACCCCTCTTTCAATATTTTTACATCAAAACCCAACCAATTTGAATGATTTTTCATTCCATTAACATCTCTAAGGTAATTTTAAACTCTTTTCATTGATTTGGATCCTTAGATTATGTTTTGGAGAGTTTTGTACTCTTGGTTGGGATTTTCATTATAGGGGTTGGGGAAATTTAATTTTTGTCAAATTTTTGTATAGGATTGGTTTCTGTTGATGATTTTCTTTGGATGTTGGCCCTTTATGGAAAAAAGAATATGTATTAAGGGTTGATTTCATGATGTTCATGCATTGTTTTACATTGTTGTTCATAGTGTGCATGCTAGGTGTTTGATAAAATGTCTCTTAAGTATTTTCTCACTTGTTTGGGGTTTCTCATGTTTCCTGATTAGGAACATGCTTGGATCATTGGTTGTGTATTTAACACGCCTTGCCCCATATGTTCTTTTTCCATGCATTGGTCATGCATTGCACATAGCCACCTCTTGCACACACCTTTGCTACCTTTGTCATGCATTAGTTTATACCTTGTTTCTTCATCCTAGCATGTCATGTTTACCTTATACTTTGTAGCGTTTTGTTTTGTCTTTTTTTTTTTTTAGCTTCATTTCTCATTCATTTTGCACCCCTCATGCATCATTCTCCTTGTTCATACCTTCATCTTTTGCTTTCATTTCTCCTTGACCCTTTTTCTATTCGTGTCAAAAAGGGGGAGAGTATAAGACTATATGACTCTTGTGCACACTTTTAGGGGGAGAGATATTCCATAAGGGAGATGCATATACCAAGGGGGAGAAGATATTGAGTTAATAAGAAAACTTTGTTATGTTTGTTTTCTTGTTTGCTTTATAGTGCTTTGAGTTATGTTTAGTATCTATGCTTTGTTATTCTCATTGCATCATGTTTGTGTTGGACTTGCATACATCTTTATGCTATTGTGCTTCATTGAACGCATGTTCGGATGATCATTTGCTTTGCTATGTGATCATTGTAGTCATTTCTATATGACTGTTTTGGTGTATGATCAAGTTGCTCATATGTTTCACATCAAGTTTACTTGATCTCAATTTACTTATTACATTATGCTTGTCCTTTTATTACTTGCTTTACCTTGAGAGTCTAATGTGTTTTGTGCAAGTGTTTTAGGTTACAGGTATATATGTTCCAAGTTCATCACAACTTCTAGCTTTAGGTATGAGTGACCTTTGCCATTATTCCCAAACTCACGTTTAAGTCTAGAGTTTGTTTTAGGGTGTTTTGTCATGAAATAGTCAAAGGGGGAGATTGTAAGGTTGAAATTATTCAATCATGTGTTGGCTTTATTCCGTGCCAAATTTGCTTGTAATTCAGCATGTAGAAACCCTGTATTTAGGTGGGAATAATGTAAGGGTTGTGTGTGAGAGAGTGTGAAGAAACTCAAGTTGTGTGCATTCAAGAGGAGTCTCGTGACTGGATCTCACGGTTGACTCGCGGCTGGCAAGTCACCAAAGTGCCACACATGTGAAGCATGCAGGAAGCTGAAGGGTCATGACAGCTGGAGCACTATAGGACAAAAAGTACAGTTTGGCCTGGCAGTTAACTCGCGACTCAAACTCACGACTCGTTATAGTTGCGAGGCCGAGTCGCTAAAGTGCCCTGTTTTGCTAAAAACTGACTTTTCACATTCCTCTCATACCCTACTATAAATACCCTTATACCCACGAAATGTGAGGTGCTGAAAAAGGAGCCTATTGGGAGAAAAACCCTAAGAGAGATTTCTACAACACACCCACCCTATTAGAGAGAGCTACTCATTCTTAAGAGAAATCTTTGTAGTCTCTTCTCATTCCCTCTCCCATTGTTATACCCATTGAGAGGAGATTTGTACCCATACACTATCCACACCCATTTAGAGTGTTGAGTGTTTTTGGAGCTTGGGAAGCATTGGAAGATGCCAAGGATGGCAGATGCAATAAGGTTAGGCGTAACCCTGTTGGAGCAAGAAGCTTGGAGGGCTTAGGTGCATTGGGTAGATTAGGCTTGGAGGGTCTTTCGCTATTCATGTATCTCAACTTTATTCTTTAGTGGATCATTTGACTGCTTGAAGGGTGGCGGAGAGGTTTTTCGCCGAGTTCTTCGGTTTTCTCTTCGATAACACGTGTCGGTGGTATCTTTGTGTTTGCATCTCTTTTCCCTTACTCTTTAACTTTTAATTGCTGCTGTGTTTGTGATTAATTATGCTTTAGAGTGTTTTACCAATTTGGTTATAGCTTATATTTATCATTCCGCACATATATTGTTTATGTATAAGCTTGTGTTGGTATTGTTGAAATTGGTTGTCTAAACATTCATTAGTGTTTTATACACTAATTGAACATTCAGATGTCATGGGCAAAAATTACATGGCACAGAAAAAAGAAAAGGAAAATAAAGAAAAGGAAAAATAAAGACAATAAGCAAAGATAATAAAATTGTTGATTATCTTATTGTTCAAATTAAAAGATAATAAAATTGTTTCCATAGGGGATTTGGAACATTCCAATCCTTTATTAAATTCAAAAGAAAAGACATGAGAATCATAAAGTGTAGAAAAGTAAAATTTGGGGCATATCAAGGTAGTTAGTCGGTCCTCTTCCTTTTGTTGGACTTTTGGTATTCTTTCTCTTCCATATGAACCGACCTCATATCAGCAGTCAACCAAGTCCTGTAACTCGAGGTAGGATGGAGAAACCGAGCAAAATAGATGTCCTTGGCCACCATCCTCTTCAAACAAGTCTCACGAATCCTACCCATTACCCTCTCAGTGAAGACCAAGATATGAAAGATGCCATCACCATTTGGAACTCCATGACGGTCACCAAATTGCCTTGCAATGTGGCCTAGGGAGTAGTAAGAATAACGACGAAGCCCAATCAAAGGAACACAGTTGTCTTTAAAGACACGATTGACCATGTCTGTAATGAGCCACTATTCCACCACCCATTGGATACCCAAGGGGGAAAGATGCTGTAAGAACTCAATGAACTCAGCAGGGTCCATCTGTTGGAAATATGCACGTATGCAGCGGAAAGTTAAACGGATCTACTTCATTCACAATCTATAACATGCACTATGTAAATTTTAGAATTCAAGTATAAGAGAGCGTACCTTGAAGCGGTGAATTTCAAAACAAAGATCGAAGCACTTGGGAATACTTTTAATTTTCACTCTAATTCCACTAACGCCCAAGAAGTGTGGACTCTCAATTGGTTACAAAGGAAGAATTAGAGAGTGACATACACTCACATACACCATTTCACAATGATGTTACACACACATATATTTCTGTACGTTTTTCCCTTTGTATTTAACCAATTATCTAATTGGGCTAGCCTTTTGGGCCTTTCCAATTGGGCTTAAGTGTGTGGCTTGGAGTGGGACCAAAAGGGACCAATAAGACACTAGCTCCAATGGGCCTTGGGCCTTTCTGTCAACTCTTGACAAGTCCAAAGTTACCATTAACTATTTTTAATACCACTATATAAATATAGTTGCACTTTAGGCCTTATCTATAAATTATATTCCAAGACTTTATTGTACATGCAACCCCTTCATAAAATATTCGTAGTAATACAAAGTCATAAATGTAGACTGTCACTTTGTAAATTACTACATCTTAATCCTTTTAAGTTATTCACCATATATTTATGAAATCCAATTTCATAAATATATACTTTAGTAATTTCTTACTAAAGTGGTTAGGCCTAACTCTCTGAATAACTAAACCCATTAAACTGATCTCAAGAGAATATTTTATATCTCCGTTAAGAGACTATGAATTCCATCTTGAGAATATATGTTCCATCAATACTAAATGTGGCTGCCCAATATATTGAGGTTTTGACCGTTACTTTAGATCTCACTCCTGATATATCAAAGCAACCTACACTTCATGATCAAGTCCATTATTCTCTCAGGATTAAGAGTTCATGCAAATATAAGTCGTGAGATTTATTATTCAATTGACAATCTTTACGAGAATAATAAATCTCACAGCGGTCCAGTTCAATATGTCTTAACTCTTAAAACATATCAACATATTAACTAGAAGTCACCACTTCCATGATCAAGACAAATCATCTTAGTTGATATGTTATAGTCTTCGTAGATGAAACGCCCAATTTCATCACCGACTACGAACTAAATTTTGAGTTTACAAAGAACTTGTGATTTATATCTTCTGTGACTTTTTCACATAAATCACAAACTATGCATCTCATGGACTATATGATAATGTCCAAATATTCATGTTACCATTATTTCAGATAATAATAAAACAAATTTATTAATTACAATATTAAGTCATACATCATGTCATACATAATGTCACACATAATATCATACATAGCATCATATAATAGGATTTAAGGGCACTAATCCTAACACCATCCCCTTGTCTTTGAGATTACGGTCACAATAATGCTTTAGTAGATATTGCTAGGAGGAACTGTGGGAGGATGAATCAATCAGAGCCTCTTATATAGCCATATCTGAAAAAGAAAAGAGAAAAGAGAAAGGAAGAGAGAAAAGGAAAGCATGAGTGTTGAGTGGAAAAAGGAGAGGTAAAAGAAAGAGAGTAAAATAATAAATACAAAGACGATATAAGAAGCCTTGATGGGTTGAAAATCGAAAGGTAATCCATGCAAAAATTAGAGGAATCCCACTAGGTTGAGAACCTAGGCAAAATATAGGGATTATACTTGAAGGAGGAGAGGACTCCCTGCAAAGAAAGTTGCTTCCCCTTTATGAACAGCATCCAAACTATTGAGAGTTTCAGCCAGGATCATGCCCACGAGACTTCCCCTCTCTATATTGATGATCATCGAAAGCATCCTTTGATCCACACGAGGTATCTCATGCACCAAGAAGTACCTCGCAAGAAGGCATAGATAGAAGGTGTAAGGTTGAATTTTATCAACCATCTTGTTGGCTTTATTCCGTGCCAAATTTGCTTGTATTTTAGCAATTAGTAACCTGTATTTAGGTGGGAATCATGTAAGGGTAGTGTGTGAGAGAGTGTGAAGAAATGCTCAAGTTTGTGCAAAGAAGCAGGGACTCGTGACTGGATCTCGCAGCTTGCAAGCAGTTAGAAGTTGCACACGTGCCAAACATGCCAGAAGCTGAAGAATCACGCCAGCTGTTGCACTACAGGACAAAAGTCCAAGGCTGGCCAGGCCGTTAGCTCGCAGCTTAAACTCGCGACTCAACCCAGTCGAGAGGTCAAGTCGCCAGAACACCCTGTTTGGGAAAAACTAACTTTTCACATTCCTTCTCACCTTATTATATATAGACCTTTATACCCACAATATTCAGAGAGCTTCTAGAGAGAATTTTGAGATAGAAACCCTAGAGAAAAACAAGATTGATTTATCCACAATCTTCACATAGAGACTCTTCAAATTCCTCTACACTCTTCAAATTCCTCTACTTTCTTCCTCTTCATTGTCAAATCCTTGAGAGGTACATTACCAAAACCTTTTCTCACCATACCCATATCTGTGAGGAGGCCATTTGGTGTTTGGGAAGCAGTTAAGAAGGGACCAACTTCATATTGGTTGATGCTATGGTCAAGTAGTGGAATCCGGGAAGCTAAAGAAGAAATAGGTTTGGCGTAACCTCGTTGGAGTAGGAGCTTGGAGGGCTTAGGTACATTGGGTAGATTAGGCTTGGAGGGTCTTCTGCTCTTCATGTATCCCAACTACATTCTTTAGTGGATTATTTACCGCTTGGAGAGTGGCGGAGAGGTTTTACGCCAATGGCTTCGGTTTCCTCTTCGATAACACATCGAGTGTTGTCCTTGTGTTTGCATCTCTCTTCCCTTAATCTTTTCCATTTAAATCTCTGCTGTGGATGTGATTTTATTTGGTTTAGATTGTTTATCAATTCTGTATTAAACTTATGTTCATATTCCGCACATTAATTGTTTGATATTAAGCTTGAATTGGTAATTTGTAAATTGGGGATCAAACAGTCAAGGTGTTTTATACACTTATTGAACTTTCAGAAGGCATTAAGATAGTGGGAGCATTGCACCCTGACCATGGGAACATTCTACTGAGAAAAGTATGTGAAAACCATGCGGATGTTCAACTTGTTAAGCATGCACCACCTTTGAGCCGTGCCAGAAATCCCTAAGGGTTGTTGAACTAGATCAGAAAAATCCTCATCAGTAGTAGGGAGAATAAGGGATCTAACATTAGCTTCGCCCATGATTACACTAAATTCTTCAAGAGTAGAGCATAACTCCACACCATTGAATTGGAAGACATGTCAAGTAAGGATCCAAAATTCAATAGCAGCAAAAGGGAGAGGTTCATCCACTTTGATTTGACAATAAGAAAAGATGCAAGAGAGACCGAGAGGGATGGAGCATCATTGAAATTAGGGCCAAGCTTCTTAATCCATGTTGAAACCACTAAATGAGTGAATTTTGCCATTGGGAAGCCTTGGGAGTTGTTTTCTAAGCTTAGAACACGTTTTGTGAAGAGGCCCCCAACGGCTATGTTATACTCAAAAGAGGTGACTAGAACCCAATCAATTTGAATGGTTTTTCATTCCTTAACATCTCTAAGGTAATTTTAAATTCTTTTCATTGATTTGGATGTTTAGATTATGTTTTGGAGAGTTTTGTGCTCTTGATTGGGATTTTCATCATAGGGGTTGGGAAAACTTAAATTTTTGCCAAATTTTTGTATGGGATTGGTTTCTTTTGATGATTTGCATTGGATGTGTGCCCCTTGTGGCAAAAAGAACATGTATTAAGGGTGGATTTCATGATGTTCATGCATTGTTTTACATTGTTGTTCATAGTGTGCACACTAGGTGTTTGATAAAATGCCTTTTGGGCATTTTCTCACTTGTTTGGACTTTGATGAGTACCAAACTCTAGGGTTTCTCATGTTTCCTTATTAGGAACATGTTTGGTTCATTGGTTGTGTATTTTACACACCTTGCCCCACATGTGCATTCTCCATGCTTTGGTCATGCATTGCACATAGCCACCTCTTGGACACACCTTTGCTACCCTTGTCATGCAATGGTCTATACCTTACTTCTTCATCCTAGCATGTCATGTTTACCTTATACTTTGTAGCTTTTTGTTTTGTCTTAGGTTTGAGCTTTATTTTCTCATTCATCTTGCACCCCTCATGCATCATTATCATTGGTTGTACCTTCATGTCTTGCCCTCGTTTCTCCTTGACCTTTTGTCTATTCATAACAAAAAAGGGAAGGGTATACTCTAGAGAGTATACAGAAGGGTTTTTGTCATTTCTGTATGACTCTTGTGCACATTCTTAGGGGGAGAAATTCTATTTCTCATGCACATTTGTAGGGGGAGAGATATTCCATACGGGAGATGCATATACCAAGGGGGAGAAGACATTGTGCTAATAAGAAAACTCTGTTCTATTTGTTTTCTTGTTGGCTTTATGGTGCTTTGAGTTATGATTTGTTGTTCTCATCGCATCATATTTGTATGTTGGACATGCATACTTCCTTATGCTATTGTGCTTCATTAATTGCATGTTCGGATGATCATTTGCTTTGCTATATGATCATTGTAGTCATTTCCATATGACTATCATGTGTTTGATCAAGTTACTCATATGTTTCACAACATGTTTACTTGATCGCATTTTACTTTTTACATTATACTTGTCCTTTTATTACTTGCTTTACCTTGAGGGTCTAATGTGTTTTGTGCAAGTGTTTCAGGTTATAGGTATATATGTTCCAAGTTCATCATAGCTCCTATGATTTATGATAAGGGGAGTGATATGATAAAGGGAGAAAAAGAGAAAGAGTTTTGTGTTATATTAACTATGTTTTTGCTTTGCTCATAGTTCATGATTATGCTTAGCTATTTAAAATGTTTGTTTTTGTACCCATGCTTTGTAGTGTAGTACTTGTTGATTAATGTTATGCATTTTCTTTAAGTACATCACTCTTGTGCCCTTTGTTGGATTTTATATCCTTAATACAATTACCTTGAGTTGTTGCATTGGTTGAGTGTTGGACATGCAAATGATACTTTGCATTGAGCTTATTAGCTTGTATGTTCGGATGTTCATTCCTTGTGTGAATGAGCATTGTGGTCACTATTTATAGTGATTGTTCATTTTTGCTTAATTCCATTTTGCTTGATCGCATTGTGCTTGCTCCATATGCATTACAAGTTTTCTAGATACAATGATCATATTGTGTTGTTGTTTTTCAGGAGATAGTTGTACTTATGGTTCAAGAGCTACACAGATTCTAGATTTAGGTATGAGTGAGTTTTGTTCAACTGTTCCCAACTCACATGTTAAGTCTAGAGTTTGTTTTGGGGTTTTGTCACGGAATAGCCAAAGGGGGAGATTGTAAGGTTGAATTTAATCAACCATTTTGTTGGCTTTATTCCGCGCCAATTTGCTTGTAATTCAGCATGTAGAAACCCTGTATTTAGGTGGGAATCTTGTAAGGGTAGTGTGTGAGAGAGTGTGAAGAAAAGCTTAGAAGTGTGCATTCTGTAGGGACTCGTGACTGGATCTCGCGAGTGGCTCGCGATTAGCAATTCGCCAAAAAAGGCACACGTGTGAAGCATGCAGAGGAGTTGAAGAGTCACGCTAGCTGTTGCACTACAGGACAAAAGTCCCAGGCTGGCTAAGCAATTAGCTCGCGACTTGACTCGCGACTCAGTGTAGTCGCGAGGCCAAGTCGCCAGACCACTCTGTTTGGGAAAAACTGACCTTTCGCATTCCAAACACATCAGTATAAATACCCCTTATACCCATATATTGTAGAGAGCTTTTAGAGAGAATTTTGAGAGAGAAACCTTAGAGAAAAACAAGATTGACTCGTCCATAATCTTTATCCTTTGATTCTCCAAATTCCTCTACTCTCACCATCTCCATTGTTACATCCTTGAGAGGCATATTAGCCAAAACCTTTTCTCACCATACCCATATCTGTGAGAAGGCTGTTTGGTGCTTGGGAAGCAGTTAGGAAGGGACCAATTGATATTGGTTGATGCTATGGGCTATAGCGAAATTCGGTAAGCTAGAGAAGAAAAAGGTTCGCCGTAACCTCGTTGGAGCAAGAAGCTTGGAGGGCTTAGGTACACTGGGTAGATTAGGCTTGGAGGGTATTCTGCTGTTCATGTATCCCAACTTCATTCTCTAGTGGATTATTGACCGCTTGGAGGGCGGCAGAGAGGTTTTACGTCGACGACTTCGGTTTCCTCTTCAATAACACATCGCTATGTTGTCTTTGTGTTTGTATCACTCTTCCCTTAATCTTTGCCATTTAATTTCTGTCGTGGTTGTGATTTTATTTGGTTTAGATTGTTTTATCAATTCTGCTTTAAGTTTATGTTCATATTCCGCACATACATTGTTTGATATTAAGCTTGAATTCGTAATTTGTAATTTGGGGGTCTAAACATTCAAGGTGTTTTACACACAATTTGAACATTCACTCTTTCCTCCACATCCTCCTGACTTTCCGTTTATCATATATTTTAATGAATTGTAGGTTTAAATTTTTTTAATTTAGGTTTTGAACGATAAAATAGACTTTGCAAAGTCTTACTACTTTTCTTCCATATCCAACGAGAGATATAGTACATGAGCCATGGGTGCACAAGGGATGTGCCCAGGGATGTTTTCTTTTCCACTATCTTTATGAAGTTATAATATTGATGTATTCGAGTAGAGCGGTTAGTTTCAACAAATCTCTTTTTTAGTTTTTATATTATTCATAGGTTTTTAGACATTTATATTAATTGAGTTTTATTTGATTTTAGGTCTTTTATTCTTTTGTGGACTAATTGGTCAGGGTTACTCTTTCGAGAGTAATCCTTCTTCTCCCTTAATCTGTTTTGTAGTTATATATTTTGGATTTGTATAAATAATTTGTGGGTTCTACTTCTATAGTTTTATAGTCCTTTGGAATTTTTAATATTTAAATTTTGAATTGTTTAGGTTCAATTTTTTTAAGTTTTCTTAAGGTACTTGAAGTTAAATATTTTGAAGGGTTTGTAACCTGCATGATTGGTAAATTGTAGGAATAATGTGCTTTGTGTGATGCTGATGTTCTGGGTGTGGCCAATGTCGACAAGTTGTACGGAGCTGGTATGATTAAGGCTCAAAACAGCTAAAGGAGTGGTAAGAGAATTTCTATCATTGCCTATAATGGGTCATACCTGTCATGGAATATCGATGTATGTGATGTTCATAGTTTGGCAAAATTTTATGCTAAATATATTAATTTCTTAGTTCACATCTATAACATAACTATGACACAATGACAAAACATTGGATCATAGGATAATGGACTATGCAGATGGTCGAAAGTCTATATTTATAATGGCAGGCATGCCACAAAGTGTAACTCATTAGTTTTTTAGTGTGTTTTTATTGTACCTATTAAGTATTAACCATTTTTTAACCCATTTATACATGCCGCCTATTCCTCACTACAAGTGTAGTGAATTAACCCATTTATTTTAACCTCATTACTTTTAGATGAATTATATAACCGTTATTTTGAACAAAATTATATTTTTTCTTTAATTTTCAAGTCGTATTACCTTCAAGCAAACTAAATATCAAGCAGGAAGGGAAGTTTTAATAAAGGCTGTGGTTCAAGCTATTCCCACTTACACAATGAGTTGTTTCAAACTCCCTGTGGGGTTGTTTAATGATATTGAAAGCCTTATTAGAAAGTTTTGGTGGGGATAGAAGGGTGACTGAAGGAAAGTTCATAAGGTTAAGTGGGAAACTCTATGTCAATCAAAATCTGTTAGAGGTATGGGCTTCAAAGACCTAGCTCTTTATAATGAAGCTCTACTAGCAAAGCAAGCATGGAGACTTTTACACAACAAAGACTCACTCTTTTATCAGGTTTTTAAATCCAAGTTTTTCCCTAGTTGCTCTATTATGGAGGCTTCTGATTCCAGTTCAGGTTCATATGCATGGCATAGCATCTTAAAACGCCATGATGTTCTCTTAAAAGGTGCAAAGTGGAGAGTTGTCTATGGGGATTCCATTGGAGTGTGGCTGGATTCATAGTTACCATCCTGTGATCATCCAGGAATTTATCTCCATTAATTGCAGGTTCGAAGATGCTAAAGTTGTTGATCTCACTGATCTGGTTTCAAGGGAGTGGGATGTTAATCTCCTACAAGGTCTGTTTAATCCTCATGAGGTTGAGTTGATAATGAGTATTCCCTTATGTCGTTCCTATGTTGAGGATAAGCTAGTCTAGCCTTTCACACCTTTGGGCACATACACAGTGAGGATAGGTTGTAGATTTCTTGAAAAAGAAAATTCAATCAATCTTGCTCCTCTAAATTCGAACCAAGACGATGGAGT
Organism: Quercus tomentella; assembly: GCA_028535165.1. NCBI lineage: Eukaryota > Viridiplantae > Streptophyta > Magnoliopsida > Fagales > Fagaceae > Quercus > Quercus tomentella. Next base: position 36,929,915 of record JAPQVY010000089.1, read on the forward strand.
TTGGAAGCATATTTGGGGATTGTTTGTTCCTAATAAAGTTAAAAACTCTATTTGGAGGTTTTGTAGAGATGCGTTGCCAAAAAAGAGTAACCTGAGGAGACATCAAATTTTGGTGGATGATGCCTGTGATCACTGCCAATCATCCCCAGAAATGGTATTGCATGCCGTTTGAGAATGCCCAGAAATCTCAAGAATGTGGGATACATATTTGGAACTTGTTTTTCATCGTACACTCTAGTTTTCATCCCTCACTAGTTTTCTTCCAACTCATTGAATATGGTTTTGATCTATGGATCTAGTGGTCCTATTTTTGCACAATCGTAAACATCATGACCCTAAGAGTTTCGCAATGGTTTGATCTTCTAGCCACATGCTTATTAATTGTAAAGTTGTGATTTACAACTAATTTGTGTTGGCTTTAATTCCGTGCCAAATTTAATTGTAATTTTGTTCAATCTTTTGTACCCTGTATTTTATGTGGGATTTCATTGTAAGGGTTGTGTGTGAGAGAGAGTGTGAAGACTCAAGGAAAATTGAAGACCAAAGAAGTTTTCGCGAGCTTAGCACATGACTAGAATGCGAAGAGTCATGACTGAAAGTTCAAAAACGTGTAAAAAAACACCTTTGAACGTTTAGACCCCCAACTTACAACTTAACCAATTCAAGCAATATGTCAAACAACAAGTGTGCGGAAACTTAACATATGCTATAATATGAAATTGGTTAAAAACTATCTAAGCCATAACAAAATAAAATCCACAGCAGATAATAAAAAGGCAAAGATAGAGAGGAAGGAAGATGCAAACACAAAGACAACACGCGATGTGTTATCGAAGAGGAAACCGAAGCCCTCGGCGTAAAACCTCTCCGCCGCCCTCCAAGCGGTCAATAATCCACTAGAAAATGTAGTTGGGATACAAGGACAGCAATAGACCCTCCAAGCCTAATCTACCCAGTGCACCTAAGCCCTCCAAGCTTCTTGCTCCAACGAGGTTGCGCCGAACCTTTTTCTTTTCTAGCTTCCCGGATTCCGCTACTAGACCATAGCATCAACCAATGAAGATTGGTTCCTTCCTAACTGCTTCCCAGAAATCCAAACAACTGTCTCACAGTGATGATGATGGTGAGAACCAGGTCTGGTATAATGCCTCTCAAGGATTTGACAATGGAGAGGAAGAGAGTTGGGGAATTTGGAGAGACTCTAAGGTATAGATTGTGGGTGACTCAATCTTGTTTTTCTTTAGGGTTTCTCTCTCAAAATTCTCTCTAGAAGCTCTCTCTCAATCGTGGGTAAAAGGGGTATTTATACTGGAGTGGGAGAGGAATGTGAAACGTCAGGTTTTACAAAACAGGGGTGGCTCGCGGCTTGACCTCGCGGCTTGACCAAGTCGCGAGATCCAGTCGCGAGATAACCGTATGGCCAGTTGTCCTGTTTTGTCCTGTAGTGCTCCAGCTGGCATGACTGTTCACCTTCCAGCATGCTTGGCACGTGTGCTGCGTCTGGCGGCTTGCAGCCGCGAGTCACCCGCGAGTCCCAGCCGCGAGTCCCTGTTTTCTTGCACACTCTTGAGCAAACTTCACTCTATCTCACTCACTACCCTTACATCAAACCCACCTAAATACAGGGTTACTAAATGCTGAATTACAGGCAAATTTGGCACGGAATAAAGCCAATTAGATGGTTGAATAAATTCAACCTTACAATCTCCCCCTTTGGCTATTCCGTGACAAAACCCTAAAACAGACTCTAGACTTAACATGTGAGTTGGGAACAGTTGAACAAAACCCACTCACACCTAACTCTAGAAACTGTGAAGCACTTGAATCATATGAACATAATACTCCTGAAACACAACAATACACCATGATCATTGTAAGCAGAAAATTATAAAATGCATATGAAACAGGCAATATGTGATCAAGCAAAGATGGAGTTAAGAAACAAGCCATGGCTTGATCAACCAAGTGAACACCACAAGGTAGTGATCACAGTGCTCATTCACACTTGGAATGAACACAAGGACATACAAGTTAACAAGCACAAGGCAAGACACTTGTATGTTCAACACTCAACCAATGCATAACACACAAGGTATATGCATCTAGGAACAATCCTACAAGGGCACAAGAGTGACAGTACATAAACCAAAATGCAGAACATTTAGATCAAAGTACTGATTTCAACATAGTATAAAGGCTGCAAATAGCAAGGTACATACCATAAAGCCTACAAACTATGCATAAAACATAAACCCTAAAAGCTTACAAAAGCACATGGGTACAAACTACAAAACATCCTGAATAACATCATCAAAATATGTTAAAGTTTAAACCAAGAGTATAGGTTAAGAGTTAAAAACAACTATACACCAAAACACAGTGTATCAAACCCATAAAAGACAAGTTTAGAGAATAAGACTTAAAACAAAAGTATGGCAAAAGTATGTGAGAACTCCCCCTATCACTATGCACACTTATGCTCACTTCCCTTTGAACTTTCTCCCCCTTACTGAATGCTCTCCCCCTTTTTGGCACGAATAGCTAAAGGCTCTCGTCCAACCTTTGTTGAATAGCATCTAGCTGATTCTCCATAGTCTCAAGACGCATTTGTACATGGTTGTTTGTGGAGTAGAGAAGTCCCACAAGCTCATCAATGCGTTTCTGAATATGCTCAAGTACACTGCTGACTCTATCAGTATGAGGAGCAGTCTGTGCTTGCGGAATACTAGCCGGTGAAGCTTCAGGAACAGCACGTGAAGTAGATGTGGTATGTGCAGGTGTTTCTGAGTCAGGGGCAGATGGAGTATCCGGAGAGATGTGAGCACTCCTTGGTGTGTTAGAGGAGTGACTTCTGCTAGCTTGAAGAGTGAACATGGAAATAGGACGCTGACGGGACAACATCTTTCCATCTGTAGGGGGAATAATGCCTTCACGAAGAATGAGCTTCATGATGAGACTGCAAAATGGGATGATTCCTCGAGCTGCAGTTCGACAAGTGGTCTTCCTCAAGGTGTAGTAGATGTGAGCACATATATCAATGGGGGCTCCAGTAATAAGATCACAAAGGAATAGAGCTCTCCCAAGATTGATGAATGTAGTGTTGGACAGTGGGTAGAGATTGGTGAACATGATCAACTTCAGTGTGGTCAGCTCTGGTGCAAACTTTGCAGTGCTGATGGATGTTCCTGCACTGGATACTTCATGATCGGATCCTAGGATTTGTAGGATTTCTCCAACTTCTGGAGTTCGTTCATCGTAAGGAGTTATATTCACATTCTGCGGTCTGGTGATGCCGAGAAGATCTGCAATGGAGTCTGGGGAAACACTAAACTGTGTTCCTCTGACCCAGAAAATGAGTTGAGGTCCAAGATCAGTTGCATTGGAGAAGCATTCTTTGACCAGCTCATCCATTGGATCATCAAAGTTCCCGAACAGGTTTGCCCAATCTCGTTTCTCAAAGATTCGAGGGATGAAAGTGGTCCCTAAGGTGTTAAACTCTACCACCTGTTCCACTATAGTGGTTGACTTGTCAAACACGTTTGAGTAGACGTGAGAGTTAAGCGGAAGTCTGAATCTATCCTCATTGGGATCTTGAGATGCTTGAGATGATAGTCGAGTCCTTTTAGCAACTGGTGTTGCTGGTTCGTCAGCAACAACGCCTTTACCCCTGGAAGATCGACGAGACATCTGCAAGATAACAGGCCCACAGCAAAGAACCAACAGCAGTACCACACAAGATAAATGTCAACAAGATTCAGTGCTAATAGAAAAAAAATCCAACACATAAATACAAACTGAAGATAGTGTAGACCCAACCAAACTTCCAATCAAAACAAAGGAGCACAAAATGACAGGTGCAGCAAAATGATGACAAAGCACAAAGCCATAGAGAGACAAAACAACTAACAAAACTGTCAATTAGACAGGTTACCATGACCATGATATGCAAACAGATACAGCATTCGAACATTAAGAACTGATAACATAAAAACACTCCACAAGAGATATGAACAATGGATAATATTTCAGCAAGAAGAAACAAATCATCTATACTAGGCCACATGGTTGAGAGACACACATTATGATATCATAACAACTTAGTAACCAATATCGAAATCCAACATCAATACTCAAGCAAGAGAAATGAGTAAATCAAATAAACACCAAACCCATGTAAGAAACGATTGTCAGACTCAACAATAGGCAAATATCAGAGCAATGAAAAAACACATTGTGACCGTTCTACATAAAAATAGATGAGAGCAATATCAAGCAAGACACGCCAAACCCATTACACAAAGAGAGAAGAATTTCGAACACAATATCAATCCAAACAGTAACAAAAATATGCAGGAAAAGGGAAAAATGAGATTGAGAAAGTAAAACCCATACCTTTTCTTGATGATTTGGATAAGAAATGAAGCACCAATGAGGTTTGAAAATGGATTCACTGAGTGTTTGGAGTGTTTGGAAAGGAGATATTTTAGAGAGAAAATGAACAGTTACAAAAGTTCGAGGGAAAACTGAAAAAGATTTAAAAACTGCTCCTGTTTCTGCCAAACACGCGATTTTCGCGACTTGATTAAGTCGCCACACAGTCGCCAGATCAAGCCGCCAAAACACTTAAGGACAAAAATTTGAAAAATTTTTCTAAGTGTTTTTCGCGACTAGAAGGTCTACCCGCGAATGAGTCGCGAGCTGAGCCGCGAAAATCTCTGAATAACCTCGCGACTGGACCTTTCACTCGCGAACAAGTCGCCAAAAATGACCAGCGAAGATGCGACTGAGGCTCGCGACTTGACATACCCGCGACTGAGCCGCCAAAACAGGGCAAAACTGGATTTTTGAAATTTTCAGATTTTTCAACCAAAATACTTTCCAAAAACACCTAAAACACTCAAAAATCTTTTTGTGCTTGATTTAACAAAGATTGAGCATGTGAAAACACATTTTATCAAGTACAATCACACAAATGAATATGGCATTTATTGAACATAAACTTGTGTGTTGTGTGTGGATATCAACAATGAGATAGTCCTTAGTCTAATGTGAAGCTTCAATGATCAATTCAACCAAGACATACACAATTAGCACTAGATCATGTGACCCATCTCAATTATAGAAGTATGTATATATGACCTCCCACAAAAACTTGATAACATGACTTGGAGCTTTACATTTGACTCCACTATTAATCAACATTTGATCTTTTTGATCTTTTGATGCAATCACCTCTCATTGTGAGAGTGATAGTCGACATTTCTTTTTGATGAACAAGCCTTTGGCTTTTTGAATAAACATTTCTCTTTAATTTTTGGTCGCTTTCCCTTTTTCCTAGTCGAATACTAGTATGTGCGACAGGCTTTTGCAGCTCAATATCTCTTTTCATTTGGAGATTTACATTTGGTGAGCTCTTTTTAGCAAAAAAAATAAAGAGTGGGAAGATATATAGACACAAGTCTATGCAAGTCTCAAGATCAACAAAACCATTCACTAATCATTCATGACAAGTTTGAAGATCTATTTACAACAATCACAAAGATTTCAAAATTTCTCCCACATAGATATGAGTGCATGAAGACAAGCAATGCTCGAAAATGCACAAAGCCATTAGCACAAAGGTACAAGGCAAAACAAGATTTGAGACAAAAACTCAACAAAGTCAATCAAGCTTTTTGATTTTCTAATTTTTATGTGATTTTTGGATTTTTGACACACGAAGCAAAAAGATTAATAAGACAAAAAAATATGCACAAGAAGACAAGCAAACATCCAATAGCAAAAACAGCAAGTAAAACAAACAAACATTGTCACAAAGCATAGGAAGTATTAATGCATGGACATGTTCTAATGCTTATGCATGAGTACCCTTTTTCACCCACACGTCACTTGCGTTTGGGGTGATTTCCTTATAGGATTGGGTACGGGAGTTAGGGCTTTCAAACCTTCGTGAGAAGCTTTCCAAGCAGTTGGTGAATGCACCAATCATCTTCATCACGTTCATCATTCCGGGATCACCATTCTGATCTCTAGATTGATCACCTGCCCAAATTCTTCTATCATTTCTAGGTCCTCCTGACCTTTGAGGAGTTGCACTGTTCTTTGCTCTTAGCTTTTGGCAATTTGGTCGAGTATGCCCTTGAAGTCCGCAATAATGACACACATAAGTCACTCTAGGACCTCTTTGTGGTCGTGGACGTGACTTGGCACGAGATTCAGACCTGCCCACAGATTGACTACGGGGATTCAGCATCCGTTGGTTCACCACATTCTTCTTCTCCTCCATCTTGAGTTTCTCATCAGTAAGGTCAGCTACAACTGGATCTTTAGCCTTAACAAACTTCACTTCTTTAGTGACATTTCCAGATGAGCTACTTCCTCCGGTATATCCCAATCCGGATTTGTCTGAAAAGCTCTTTTGAGATGAGATAACATCATCTAGCTTCTTGGTTGTGACCCTCTCTACTTTAGCATTTGCTTGCACAACCTCATTCTCAAGAAATCTTACTTTTGTGTAAGCTTCGGACAACTCACCATTCAAAGTTTCTATCTCGCATTTGGCCTCCCTATATCGGATTAGGAGACTTTTGTAGTCCTCCTCTGCCTTCTTCATTTTTCTCACAGCAGCCTTGGCCACCCTTGTGTACTCACCCGACTTTTCCAAGACTTCCTCCGGTATATCCCAATCCGGATTTGTCTGAAAAGCTCTTTTGAGATGAGATAACATCATCTAGCTTCTTGGTTGTGACCCTCTCTACTTTAGCATTTGCTTGCACAACCTCATTCTCAAGAAATCTTACTTTTGTGTAAGCTTCGGACAACTCACCATTCAAAGTTTCTATCTCGCATTTGGCCTCCCTATATCAGATTAGGAGACTTTTGTAGTCCTCCTCTGCCTTCTTCATTTTTCTCACAGCAGCCTTGGCCACCCTTATGTACTCACCCGACTTTTCCAAGAGTGAGTTATAATTCTCTTGAAGATTTGCTGTGCTTTCATCTTGTTCAGCATCTGATTCTTCAACAATTCCTAGTGATTCATCATCACTATGTTCTCCAAGGTCTTGTACAAGCAGATTCAACTCATCTGAAGACTCAACGTGAGCAATGGTCATAAAAGCTGAATAGTTCCCCTCTCCATCACAGCTTTCTTCTGATTCTGAGTCGGATGAATCCGAGTCACTTAATGTCGTGGCATACACCTTGCCTTTCGATTTCAAATAATTCGGACATTCTTTCTTAAAGTGTCCATGCCCGTTGCATTCGAAGCAAGTGACACCTGTGTAGGTTGGGATTCTTTACCATCTCTCTTTTTGATTTCCCTTTTCTCCCTTCCAGAACTTTGGAATTTTCCTTTATCACCAAATTTTCCATTATTCTTGAACTTCAAGAACTTTCGGAAATTTTTTACAAGGTATGCAACATCTTTATCAACCACATCGTCTTCCGATGAGTCATGGACTTCTACCTTCTCATTAATGGTCTTAAGAGCAAGGGATTTACTCTTCCGTTGATTGGGCAGCGACATTTCATAAGTCTGAAGAGAACCGACCAGCTTTTGGACTTTGATGTCATCTAGGTCCTTGCTCTCTTCAATCGCTGTCACTTTAGCACGAAAACTTTTCGGCAATGATCGAAGGATCTTCCTTACGATTTTAGAATTCTCCGTTTTCTCCCCCAAGTTGAACTTACTGACAACCACCTCATTTAGCTTCCCATAGAAAGAGTCAAAAGACTCATCCTCACTCATTTTGAGCTCCTCAAACCGGGTGGTCAGCATTTGTAACTTGGTGTCCTTCACTTTCTTCGTGCCTTCATAGGTAGTTTCCAATATCTCCCATGCTTCTTTGGCAACGGTGATGTGAGAAATCCTATGAAATTCATCTGGAGACACACCACAGAAAATAGCATTTAAAGCTTTACTGTTAGCATTAGATGCAGCGAGTGCTGCCTTATCCCATGTGGATTTGGCTGCCTCAGGTCTAGTCCAACCACTCTCAACTGCATCCCAAACAGATTCATCAATGGAGCACAGAAATGCTCTCATGCGAACCTTCCAAAAAGCATAATTACTACCATAAAAATATGGAGGTGCATTTAGGGATTGAGACCTATCCATCTCAAAAGGGAGTCAAGGATCACACAATGGTAATGAAACCAATAACAGTGTACCTGCTCTGATACCAATTGAAAGTTAAAAAACGTGTAAAAAAACACCTTTGAACGTTTAGACCCCCAACTTACAACTTAACCAATTCAAGCAATATGTCAAACAACAAGTGTGTGGAAACTTAACATATGCTATAATATGAAATTGGTTAAAAACTATCTAAGCCATAACAAAATAAAATCCATAGCAGATAATAAAAAGGCAAAGATAGAGAGGAAGGAAGACGTAAACACAAAGACAACACGCGATGTGTTATCGAAGAGGAAACTGAAGCCCTCGGCGTAAAACCTCTCCGCCGCCCTCCAAGCGGTCAATAATCCACTAGAAAATGTAGTTGGGATACAAGGACAGCAATAGACCCTCCAAGCCTAATCTACCCAGTGCACCTAAGCCCTCCAAGCTTCTTGCTCCAACGAGGTTGCGCTGAACCTTTTTCTTTTCTAGCTTCCCGGATTCCGCTACTAGACCATAGCATCAACCAATGAAGATTGGTTCCTTCCTAACTGCTTCCCAGAAATCCAAACAACTGTCTCACAGTGATGATGATGGTGAGAACCAGGTCTGGTATAATGCCTCTCAAGGATTTGACAATGGAGAGGAAGAGAGTTGGGGAATTTGGAGAGACTCTAAGGTATAGATTGTGGGTGACTCAATCTTGTTTTTCTTTAGGGTTTCTCTCTCAAAATTCTCTCTGGAAGCTCTCTCTCAATCGTGGGTAAAAGGGGTATTTATACTGGAGTGGGAGAGGAATGTGAAACGTCAGGTTTTACAAAACAGGGGTGGCTCGCGGCTTGACCAAGTCGCGAGATCCAGTCGCGAGATAACTGTATGGCCAGTTGTCCTGTTTTGTCCTGTAGTGCTCCAGCTAGCATGACTGTTCACCTTCCAGCATGCTTTGCACGTGTGCTGCGTCTGGCGGCTTGCAGCCGCAAGTCACCCGCGAGTCCCAGCCGCGAGTCTCTGTTTTCTTGCACACTCTTGAGCAAACTTCACTCTATCTCACTCACTACCCTTACATCAAACCCACCTAAATACAGGGTTACTAAATGCTGAATTACAAGCAAATTTGGCACGGAATAAAGCCAATTAGATGGTTGAATAAATTCAACCTTACAATGACAAATGGTGATAGCTGGTTTTCGCTAGTGTCTCACGGATAAGGCCTTCTCGTGAGATACTCGCGAAACATTCTGTTTTGCCAATTTGTCATATCTGATACACCAGGTCTCTACCTACACTATATATACCCACATTACCCACATATGTTAAGGAGTGCTTTTCAAAGAGAAAACCCTAACCACTACCCTTGAGAGTGAGAGATTGTTATACCCATAATTCTCTACACAATCCATTGTGGTTTTCCTCAACTCCTACCTTTCCATTTCCAAATCCTTGAGAGGTTGATAGCCCAAACACTTACCACACCTATCCTGAGTGTAAAGTGAGGTTTTGGTGCTACTGGGAAGCATTGGAAGAAGTCATTTGTTTGGTGGATGCAATCGGGTTGAATTGCATGATCTGGAGAACTAGAGAAGACAAGGCTTCGTTAAGTCAGTTGGTAGCAAGAGCTTGGAGGGCTCGAGTACATGGGGTAGACTAGGCTTGGAGGTTCTTTTGTTATTCGTGTGCTCCAACTTATTCTCTAGTGGATCGATTTACTGCTTAGAGGGCGGCGAAGAGGTTTTTTGCTAATTCTTCGGTTTCCTTTTCGATAACGCATTGCCGTGTTATCTTGTGTTTGCATTCTTCTTCCCTACTCTTTTAGCTTTCATTTTACTGCTGTGATTTGATGAATATGGCTTAGAGTAGTTATATTTTTTATCTGCTTGCATTTACTCTATTCCGCACTTAGTTTAAGTTAGAGTAAAATCAACCGAGCAGTAATTTTAATTTGGGGGTCTAAAAAGCTTTTATCTTTTCACAAAAATTTGAGCTTTCAATTAGTATTAGAGCAAGTACACTTGTTGTGGTTTCGTTACCTAAGTGTGATCCTAGACCCTGTTTGAGATGGACCTATCTCAATCGCTTAATGCTCCTCTATACTTTGATGGGAGCAATTATACTTTTTGGAAAGTCCGTATGAGGGCATTTCTATGTTCTATTGATGATAGTGTTTGGGACGCTGTCGAGATAGGATCTCTTGCGGCAGCTAATGCTAATAGCAAGGCTTTAAATGCTATTTTCTGTGGTGTTTCCCCTGATGAATTTCATAGGATCTCTCATGTCATAATTGCCAAGGAGGCGTGGTAAATCTTAGAGACGGCCTATGAAGGCACCAAAATGGTGAAGGACACCAAGTTGCAAATGCTTACCACACGCTTCGAGGAGTTGAAGATGAGTGAAGACGAGTCATTTGACTCATTTTATGGGAAGCTAAATGAAGTGGTGATTGGGAAATTCAACTTGGGAGAAAAGACGTAGGACTCCAAGATTGTGAGGAGGATTCTACGTTCATTGCCGGAGAGTTTCTCTGCAAAGGTCATTGCCATCGAAGAGAGCAAAGACCTTGATGAGATTAAAATTCAAGAACTCATCGGTTCTCTTCAAACCTATGAGCTATCTCTACCATCTCAAATGTAGAGAAAATCACTTGCTCTCAAGACAGTCAATGAGAGATTGGAAGCTCAAGACTCCTTGGATGAGGATGAGCTTGAAAGGGATGTGGCGTACCTCACCAAGAACTTCCGTAAGTTCCTAAAGTTCAAGAGAGATGGAAAGTCTTTTGAGAAGAGAAAATTTTCAAAGTTCAAGAAGGACAAGAAAGACTTCAAGAAGAAGGATTCAAGAGATTCCTCACCATCTGAAATGGTCACGTGCTTTAAGTGCAAAGGGCATAGGCATGTGAAGAAAGAATACCCCACATATTTGAAAGCGAAGGGTAAAGTCTTTGCAACTACCCTTAGTCATTTAGATGGTTCAAATTCTTATTCGGAAGAAAGCTGTGACAGAGAAGGAACTTACTTCGCATTTATGACCATTGCACCCGTGGACTCATCGGAAGATTTGAGCCTTCTAGTGGAAGAACTTGGTGAGCGCACTGAAGTAGAGTCTATAGGAATTGGGGAAGAATCGGATGATGAAGATGAAGGAACCAAGGACCTGCAAGAATCTGATAATTCTTTTCTCGAGAAAATCGGAGAGTATGCTAGAGTGGCTAAGGCAGCCATCAGAAAAATGAAGAAAGCTGAACAAGACTACAAGAGCATACTTGTAAGGTACAAGGAAACGAAGTGTGAAGTTGAGGCGTTGAATGGAGAACTAAACGAGGCCTACTCCAAGATCAAGTTTCTTGAGCTTGAAGTGATTCAAGCTGATGCCAAGGTGGAGCGTGTTGCCTCCAAGAAACTTGACGAAGTGCTTGCACATCAAAAGCTTTCTTCTAACAAAAGTGGCTTGGGATATTTTGGATAGAGTAGTTCAAGTGCCAATGTGTCCAAGGAGATGAAATTTGTAGCAACCAATGGTGATGTGATAAAGATAATTGATACCATCACTTCTTGTTTGGCAAGCTTTAGTCAAAGGTTTGAGAATCACAGCTCTAGTACCCAATCCTCTAGGGATATCACCCCAAACGCACATGCCATGTGGGTGAAGAAAGGTACACATGCATAAGCATTTGACCATGTCCATGCATCAATTCTTCCTATATGTTGCGACTTTGAATTGGTTGTTTTCTTATGTTTTACGTTCTAGCATGTTTCTTTTCAAGTTTGTTTTGTACTTGTTGTTTTTGTTGATCTTACTTTACATGTTCTGTTTTTTAGTGTGTTGAAAAATTCAAAAACCCATAAAAATTGAAAAATCTCTAAAAAGTTTGATCACTTGTGTTGTGTATATCACATGTGAGTTTGGCCTAGTACCTTCGTACTAATGGTGTAGTGCATTTACGAGCTTAGCTTGTTATGTATGCACATTTAACTTTGTGGGAAAAAATCTTGAAATATATGTGTGACTGTTGTAAATCGATCTTCAAGCTTGTCATGAATGATTGGTCAATAGTCTTGATGGTTTTGATACATGCATAGACTTGTGCCTGTATATCTTCCCACACTTTTTATGTTTTTGCTTTATAGCTCAACAAATGTCAAATTTTGAAAAGAGAAAATGAGTTGCAAAAGCCATCGCAGATACTAGTATTTGACTAGGAAAATGGGAAAGTGACTTGTATTGAAATGTACGGTGCCCAAAAAGCCAAAGGCTTATTCTCAATGTTGAAATATAAAAAATTTCAGGCACCAATCTCAAAATAAGATGTATTGTTCAAAAATGATCAAATCTTATGAATTTTAAAGAAGCCAAATGAAAAGCTTCAAAGATATGTAATCATTCTCTTGTGGGAGGTCATATATGTTCATTTCTATAATTGAGATAGACCACTTGACTTAGTACCAGTTGTATATGACTTGATTGAATTGATCATTGAAGCTTCACTCTAGACTAAGGACTATTCCACATTTGATACTCACACACAACACACAAGACTTTTGTTCAATGAATGCTTATTTCATTTGTGTGATTGTACATGATCAAATGTGATGTGTATACTCAATTGCTTGTCGATCAAACCCAAAAATATTTTTGAGTATTTTATATGTTTTTGAAAGTGTTTTTATGCTTTCATGTTTTGAGTTTTTGTTTATATTGCATTTTTCATGTTTTTCATCAAAAACTTCTTCAGAGGGATTTTCGTGAGAAGCTCACGACTAAGCACTTCTCGCGAAAATGGGTTAAGGCTAACTGTGAAAACACAGAATTTCAGACAGAAACTTTAGTGATTGGCTCACGAGTAATGCTCACCCGCAAAACGTTTTTTGCTTTAGAGGCATTTTTCGCGAGTAACTTCGCATGAAGCTAACCCACAAAAAATGCTTGTTTTCAGTTTTAAAAGGCTGATGTAGATAGTTTTTCAAACACATCATATTTCCCTCTTTTTGCCTCCCTCGTGCCTCTATCTACCCTAAACCTATTTTCACTTAAAAACCCAACCAAATCTCAAAAGGAAACCTCTTCAAATTTGTTCTAAGGTATGTTCATCCAATATTTTCTATCTATTTCCTTAGATTATGTAGAAAATGTTAGGTTTTACTTGGTTTGGGTATTTTTATAAAAAGGGTTGGGAACTTTAAATTTTGTCAAAAAATTTTCAATCTCTTGATTGGGCTTTGTCCCATTTGGTTTGCCTGTGTTTGTGTTGGCCAATTGTGCCAATTTAACATGTATTTCGGCAAGATTCACCCATGTTCATGCATTGCCCACATGTTAGTTTTATAGGTGCATATCAAGTGTTTAATAAAATGCCCAAATGGCATTTTGGTGTTGTTTTGGACTCCAATGAGTTCCAAACTTTGGGGATTACCATGATTGGACTTGTTTATCATGTTTTGATCATTAGTTGTGTGTTTTACACACTTTGACCCAAATGTGCTTAGTCATGCCTTGCACATGCATCACATATGCACACCACATGCACACTTGAAGCACACACTTGCACAATTGTCAATTGTCTTGCATTTCATTGATATTACATGCTTTAGCACTTATAACATGATTGTGTAACATTTTTTTTGTTCCTTTTTAAGATTTTGTGCTTATTTTATGGACTAACTTGGTACTAATCAAGTTTGTGTTCCTGTTTGTGTTTTTGCACTTGTTTCTCTGCTTTGTGTCTGTTTGTGCAGATGTATCGCTGCTCCTCTCACAGTAAAGAACCTGTGATTGACCTTATGTCATCCCCTGTATCAAAGAGAACCCAGCATTCGTCCGAAGTCTCCAACAGCGGGAGGCTCAAATGCTAGATTCACCAGAGATGAACTAAACTGCTAGGTGCGAGGAAAGGAATTCATCATCACTCCGGACTACCTTGCAAAGATCCTTCGCATCACTCGACCAGCAAATGTGGACATCTCTCCATATGATGATAGACTTCCTCCAGTGACAGATATTCTTCAAATTCTTGGAGTTGATCGTGAGGTTCCAACCAAAGGAACATCCATTGGAACTGTGAAGTTTGAACCTAAACTAAAGACACTCACATTGATCATGTTCTCCAATCTCTATCCACTATCTAACATGGGGTTCATCAATCTTGGAAGAGCACAGTTCTTGTGTGATCTCCTTACAAGAGCTCCGATTGATATTTGCACTCACATCTTTCAAACTATGGGGAAAACAATTGCACGAACAGCAGCACGGATGTATCTTCCTTTCTGCAGTCTTATCATGAAAATCATGGTACTTAAAGGTGTTCATCCGCCAAGAGATGGAACGATCCTAGTACATCAACGCCCAATATCCGTGGTTTCCCTTCAAATGAGAAAAAGTCACTCTTTTACTAAACAAGAAATACAAAATCTGTCCAAAACACCAAAGAGTGAATCTGTTCGACATGTCACTCCTTCCAGTCATGGCTCAGTTGCTCACACTACCCCTGGACATATCGAGATTGCATCTCCTCACATTCCTAAGACGCGGACTACTAGCACTTAGCTAGGATAATCTAGCTCTCATGTTGACAGGCTGACTATTTTGGTTGAGGGTCTGCATGAGCGTATTTCAGGACTTGCAAATGTCATCTACTCCACCAATAGCCAGGTTCAAATGCGTCTCACAACCATTGAGACACGGTTAGATGCAATTCAACGCAAACTAAAGGAGAGCCTTTATTTATTCGTGCCAAAAAGGGGGAGAGCAACTCACTGTATAGATTGGACGATAGCTTATAGTAAGGGGGAGAGCATCATAAGAAGGGAAGTGTGCATATTGAAAGGGGGAGTTTTGTGAGCTCTAAAGGAGAAAGCTGACGCATACTTTTGGATAGTCTAACCATTGTTTGGCTAGTCTAGTTTACAACTTATTAGTTTTATGGCTAGACATTTTTTTTTTTTTACCTTTATAGTTTTTATAACTCTTGGATATTTACATTATTTTCTTTTAAAGCCTTAAGTACTTTGGTTTAAAAACTTTCAGTTTATTTTCAGTACTTTGTTTTTATATCCTTGTTTTGTTGCATTTTTTTTAAGTACTTTTAGATTTTATTGCATTATCTTGAGTACTACACACTTATGCCCTTGTTGGATCTTATATCCTTGATGCAAATACTTCTTGTACTTCGCATTGGTTGTGTGTTGGACATGCAATTGATTTCTGCATTGCTTTTAATTGCATTGCATGTCCGGATGATCATTTACTAGCTAAATGCTCATTGTAGTCATTCTTTAATGACTGTTCCTGTCTGATCAAGATATTGATCGGTGCAAAACTGCAAGTGCACAGTATCGTAGTTTTATAGTAAAGTGATGAGAAGAGTATCGTCCTCAGGGATTGGTAACTTACTTTTGACAAATACCAAAATTATGCTAATCTCGATTTTATCTAGAGAAGTCACTAAGGTTTTTGTAATTGGAATTCAAAATAAAATCAATTTAAATAAAAGATACGCAGTGGAAAAGAAAGATGTTGCTTGAAAATCAACTTAATGAGAAAGAAACTTCTAGGAAATCGATTTCACCTAATCCCTCACTATGCTTTACTCATCTAACTAATTGAATTTAATTCTCCCTGTTTGTTAGCAATCTCCAAACTCATCCAAAAGCCTCTTTCAATAGTCAATTGGAAACAATCTTGTTCATTATTTTACAAAAGAGTATGCAATTTAATAAAGCAAAAAAGCATTAAGACCAATGATTTTAATACTACATAGGTTCATACAAGTCTTTCGATCTCTATATTTACCTATGCTGAAATATTCAAGATCTATCCTATAATCCCCTCTTTCGACAGCAAATCACAAGATTAAAATCATCTAATTAATGGCCAGTTAATTAGAAGCAATAAGCTTAGAATAAATCAGACAAACATGAAGAGAAATTTGTTCAAATTAACATAGAAAAGCAAGCATAGTTCGAAACTAGATTACATCGTTTTCCTAGAATGAAGAAAGTTTAGTTCATGCTAAAAATTAAATCCAACACAAACGAGTTCACCATAATTTTTCTGAGAAGATTTGAAGGAAAAATTGAACGCAAAAGAATCTTTTTCAGTGTCTTTTCTGCTTCAGCCCTCTTTCTTTCTGTTCAGCCCTCTTTCTTTTCTGTTTCAGCACACCATTCTTTATTTTCTGTTTCGGCTGCCTTCTTTTCTGCCTCAGCGTTCTTTTTTTGCTTTTTCTTTTTGCCCTACGTTTTTAAAGTCCAGCCTTTTACTTGTTGCAGCCTAACACAGCCTAAAAAGCCCAAACGTTTTTCAGTTTTTCAGCCCAAACGTTTTTGCTTCAGTTCAGCCACTCTTTCTTCTTCTTTTTTCTACTTTGTTCTTTTCTGGTTCAGCCCAAAAATATTACATTCAGCCCAAAACGTTTTTTTCTTCAGCCCAAAATGCTTTTTCAGTTCAGCCCAAAAATCTCTCCCTGTTTGTGGTTCAGCGCCTCCTTCTTTTTGTTTCTTTTTTTCTGCCTTTCTTTTCTGCCTTTAGCCACTACGTATTGCGCTTTTTCAGCCCAAGTGTTCAGCTCAAAACCTTTTTTCAGCTGCTTCATGTCTCTTTGTTTGAGTAAATCTTCATTTTCTTGAAATCTGAAATAAAATTTAAATAACAATAATGAAGTCTAAAATCAACAAAAAAAATAAATAAAATTAGACTAAAGTTTAAAGTTGAGAAGTGATAAATTACACTCAATTATGCAAGTCATCAAACACCCCCAAACTTAGAACTTTGTTTGTCCTCAAACAAAAAGAAAATAAAATAAAAGACAACTTTAGACACTATCAGCTAGACCCCATAGAGTAATATCATCACTCACCAAGCCATGATCTGAATTTAGATTTCAACACTAGTAACTTACTCTTTTAACATCAAAGATGGCAGGAAAATCAATCAAAAATTTAGCAATTTGTCAAGCCTCAGCATTTGCTTCAACCTAAAGCTAAGTCCTTGAGTGTGTGTGAAATAGTCAATTTAACTCCAAACCACCAGCAAATTCAGATAACAGTAGAACAACTGAAATCATAAGAATTCTCTCAAAACTTAACCCCAAAGTCCAATTTTCAGAAATCCTCTCCACTAATGTAATCAAACACCAAAATTAGAGATCAAAAGGTCTTTAATCAAGGTTGTAATGACAGGCCATAGGGTGAGGGCTAAGAAAGAATTGGATATGGAAAATCAAAGCAAACTGGGAAAATACTTGGTAGAAAGAACAATAAAAGAGATCTCCACAGGATTTACACCATAGCTCTTTCTTGACAATATGCTCATATGATGACAATATTACTGCTATACTCAAAAGTGGAGTGATTTTTTTTTTTTTTTTTTTGATTTTTTGATTTTTTTGATTTTTGATATTTGATTTTTGATTTTTTTTTTTGATTTTTTTTTTTTTTGACATGAATTTGACACCTGTAGCCTTTTCAAATTTTCAACCACTTTAACCCTTTTCCGATTCTTGCCTTTCACTTTCTCCTTAAATGCAAATTTCCACTAAAGTATTTTCTCAAAATGTAAGGTAAATTCATTGTTTTTCAGGCTTAGAACGGGAATGGTTTATGTAGTTAAAAGAACAAATAAAGGCTTATGTAAAATAAGGCTCAAGGGGGTTGACTATGGAAATACACCATGAAATGATGGCGTGATAATCAGGACGGCTGGGAAAGCTCTTTTGGTTGTGACAAAAAAATTGCCTAGATCCTTTCTCTAATATTTGGTATCAACTAGGATTTCGCCTCAAGGATCCATCAACGGATTCTAGAGCAAAGCAAGATTGAACTTCCTTGACCCAGTTAATTCAACTCCTTCTCTTTATAAGCAAAATGTGTAAGGTTGAAATTTATTCAACCATCTAATTGGCTTTATTCCGTGCCAAATTTGCTTGTATTTCAGCATTTAGTAACCTTGTATTTAGGTGGGCTTGTTGTAAGGGTAGTGAGTGAGATAGAGTGAAGATTGCTCAAGAGTGTGCAAGAAAACAGAGTCTCGCGGCTGGGTCTCGCGGGTGACTCACGGCTTCAAGCCACCAAAAGCAGCACACGTGCCAAGCATGCCGGAAGGTGAACAGTCATGCCAGCTGGAGCACTACAGGACAAAACAGGACAACTGGCCATACGGTTAACTCGCGACTGGATCTCGCGACTCAGTCAAGCCGCGAGGTCAAGCCGCGAGCCAGCCCTATTTTGAAAAACCTGACGTTTCACATTCCTTTCTCACCTCAGTATAAATACCCCTTATACCCACAAATGAAAGAGAGCTTCCAGAGAGAATTTTGAGAGAGAAACCCTAGAGCAAAACAAGATTGAACCATCCACAATCTTTACATTAGAGTCTTTTCAAATTCCTCAACTCTCTTCCTCTCCATTGCCAAATCCTTGAGAGACCTTTTTACCATAACCTTGTTCTCACCATATCCATTACTGTGAGAGGGTTGTTTGGTGTTCTGGGAAGCAGTTAGGAAGGAACCAATATTCATTGGTTGATGCTATGGTCTAGTAGCGAAATCCGGGAAGCTAGAAAAGAAATAGGTTCGGCGCAACCTCGTTGGAGCAAGAAGCTTGGAGGGCTTAGGTACATCGGGTAGATTAGGCTTGGAGGGTCTATTGCTGTTCATGTATCCCAACTACATTTTCTAGTGGATTATTGACCGCTTGGAGGGCGGCGGAGAGGTTTTACGCCGAGGGCTTCGGTTTCCTCTTCGATAACACATCGCGTGTTGTCCTTGTGTTTGCATCTTCCTTCCCTTTATCTTTGCCTTTTATTTTCTACTGTGGATGTGATTTTAATTGGCTTAGATTGTTTACCAATTCTGTATTATGCTTTAGTTCATGTTCCGCACATTAATTGTTTGATTTAAAGCTTGAATTGGTGATTTGTTAATTGGGGGTCTAAACGTTCAAGGGTGTTTTTACACATATTTGAACTTTCAATTGGTATCAGAGCAAGTACACTTGTTGTGGTTTTGTTACCTAAGTGTGATCCTAGACCCCTGTGTTGTGGTAGTTGTTATGGAAAATACCATGCTGAATTGTAGCTTAAGTGTTTGTAAAAATGACTCTATGCATATGTCTGAAGGGTGTTTTAACAATGATCTTGTAGGGTTGTTAAAAATTGAGAAACATGCTAGAGTATTTGTTCACATGCTAGAATATTTTGATAATCAGAATCATGTCTTGCACAGCAGCATATCTGAAGCTAAATCATTGATTAAGAAATATAAAAGAAAGAATAGAATGTTGTGTGAGATGATTGAGAGTCTGAAAATGAAAAATCAATCTGAAAGAAGCATGAAAACTGATAATGAGTTTGGGTTTGAAGGTCAAAAATGTTTGTCACATGTGAGCTTATTTGTGCATACCTCATTGAAGGTGTTTAATGCATGTTTGTGGTATCTTGACAGTGGGTGTTCTCGCCATATGACAGGGGATAAGTCACTGTTTAAGACACTCAAAGAAAAGGTTGGAGACTATGTGACCTTTGGTGATGGAAGTCATGCTCAAGTCCTAGGCAAAGGAACCATTGAGATACCTGGATTACCACTGTTGAAAGATGTGTTATACATAAAAGGGCTGAAGGCAAATCTGCTGAGCATCACTCAAATTTGTGATGATGATTTTCTGGTACAATTCTCTAAGAAGGGATGCTTGATCATCAATGAAGATGGGATTCAGGTTTTGGAGGGAAATCGGACTACAGATAACTGTTATGGAATAGTTCCCACGACACCCATATCGTGTAGAAGTGCTCGTGTGGATATGTTAGAGCTGTGGCATCACAGATTTGGACATGCCAACTTCAAACAAGTAGCAAAAGTGTCCAAACTTGAAGCAGTTGAGGGACTTCCGAAGTTTGGAAAGGTGAAGAAGACCGTTTGTGGTGCATGTCAAATGGGTAAGCAAACAAAGGCAAGTCATCACAAGGTGAATGTGATTGCTACTTCTCGGTGTTTGGAGTTACTTCATGTTGATCTAATGGGGCCTACCAGAACTGAAAGCCTAGGGGGAAAGAGATACATTATGGTCATTGTGGATGATTACTCAAGATATACTTGGGTTGAATTCCTTAGAGAAAAATCAGAAGCATGTGAGAGGTTGGAGATTCTGTGCAAGAAACTACAAAACGAAAAAGGGGTCCCTATTGCCAAAATTAGAAGTGATCATGGGAGGGAATTTGAGAATGCAAGATTCGAGTCTTTCTGTGAAAAGAATGGAATCAAAAGAGAATTTTCAGCCCCCAAAACTCCACAACAAAATGGAGTGGTAGAGAGAAAAAATCGGGTGATTCAGGAAATGGCAAGAGTCATGTTGCTTAACAAACAAATACCTCAAAAATTTTTGGGAGAAGCTGTCAACACCTCGTGTCACATTGGCAATAGAATATTTTTCCGAGTAGGAACAAAGAAGACCGCCTATGAGATTTGGAATGGAAAGAAGCCTAGAGTAAAGTATTTCCGGGTGTTTGGAAGTACATGCTATATCCTAAATGATCGGGAGAATCTTGGGAAGTTTGATGCGAGAAGTGATGAGGGTATCTTCCTTGGATACTCTACTACGAGTCGAGCGTATAGAGTTTTTAACAAAAGAACTAAGACAGTGATGGAGTCCATAAATGTCAAGATTGATGATGCCTTATCCAAGGTGGAGATGATTGATGATGGAGAAGGGCCGAGCTCCAAAGAGCCCAATGGTGAAGTAGAAGCTCTGGATATAGAAAGTGAAGAACCTACACCAGAAGTAGAATCGACTCCCATCAATCCAAGAATGGAAACGAGATTGATGTCTAGAACATCAAGCCCTCTTACTCCTCCGGAAGTTCATCCTCCTATCTCTCGAAGTGATGAAGTCTCCACATCAAAGAAGCCATCTTCAAGAGTAATTAAGAACCATCCGGAAAGCAACATCATAGGGTCTCTAGATGAAGGTCTTCGCCTCAGAAAAGGAAACATCCTGTTAGCCAATCATGTAACATATCACTGCTATCTTGCGCAGTTTGAACCAAAAAGGGTTGAAGAGGCTCTTCAAGATGAGAATTGGGTTGAGTCAATGCATGAAGAGCTGAATCAGTTTGTGAGGAATGATGTGTGGGAGCTTGCTCCAAGGCCTGAAAACGTTCATGTTATAGGCACAAAATGGATTTTCAAAAACAAAACTGATGAAGATGGAGAGATAATTCGAAACAAATCTCAGTTAGTAGCTCAAGGATACACTCAAGTAGAAGGAATAGATTTTGATGAATCCTTCGCTCCTGTGGCAAGACTCGAATCCATTCGAATTCTCATATCCATTGCATGCACTTTGAATTTCAAACTCTATCAAATGGATGTCAAGTGTGCATTTCTGAATGGATATCTAAATGAAGAAGTGTTTGTTGAGCAACCAGAAGGATTTGAGGATCCTCACTTTCCAGATCATGTATTGAGATTGAAGAAAGCGCTTTATGGCTTAAAGCAAGTTCCTAGAGCCTGGTATGATAGGCTTACACATTACCTTCTAGACAGAGGATTCAAAAGGGGATATGCTGACCGAACTCTGTTTGTCAAAAATGCTGAAGATTATCTCCTTGTGGCACAAGTTTATGTTGATGACATAGTGTTTGGGGCAACCATTGAAGATCGTGCTATTGAATTTTCTGAGGAGATGAAGAAGGAATTTGAGATGAGTATGGTGGGGGAACTCACATTTTTCTTGGGTCTTCAAGTCAAACAACAGAAGGAGGGTATATTTGTATCACAAGAGAAGTATGCTAGAAACATTGTCAAGAAGTTTGGACTAGACTCCAAAAAACATGCCTCCACTCCCATGAGCTCATCCACTAAACTGAATGTTGATTCCTCTGGAGTAGAAGTAAGTCCTACCTTATATAGGAGCATCATTGGGAGTTTACTCTATCTTACAGCTAGTAGACCGGACATTGCATTCAGTGTTGGCATTTGTGCCAGATACCAAGCTAATCCGAAGGAATCTCACTTGACTGCTGCTAAGCGAATCATTCGATATGTGAATGGTACTTCAAACTATGGTCTGTGGTATTCAAAAGACTCAAATGCTTGTCTTGCCGGGTATTCAGATGCTGACTAGGCTGGAAGTGTAGACGATCGGAAAAGTACTTCAGGCGGCTGTTTCTACCTTGGTAACAATCTTGTCTCGTGGATGAGCAAGAAACAAAATTCCGTGTCTCTATCTACTGCTGAAGCAGAATACATCGCCGCTGGAAGTTGCTGCACTCAGCTTCTTTGGATGAAGAAACTACTTCATGACTATGGAATTCCTCAAGAAACAATGTGTGTCTTCTGTGACAACACCAGTGCCATCAATCTTTCCAAGAATCCTGTCCAGCACTCAAAATCTAAACACATAGAGATTCGTTATCATTTCATTCGGGATCTGGTAGAGGAAAGAGTTATGTGTCTTGAGTTCATACACACCGACAATCAAAAGGCGGACATCTTCACCAAGCCTCTCGATGGTCCACGGTTTGAATCACTCCGTAAGACCATTGGTGTTGGTACAATTCCTTGACTCTCTTGTGTGATGTGTGCTTCACATATTTATAATATGATAAGCTTATTTGTGTTGGGGCACACACTACTTTGTCAACTCTTTGTGCAGCATGATTATTGTTTGCTTGTCTACTTGTGCATATTTTTTTGTTGTTTTGTTTTCAATCAATCTTTTTCTTCTTATGTGTCAAAAATCCAAAAATCACATAAAAATTAGAAAATCAAAAGTTTGATTGACATTGTTGAGCTTTTGTCTCAAAACATGTTTTGCCTTGTACCTTTGTGCTAATGGCTTTGTGCATTTTCGAGCATTGCTTGTTTCCTTGCACTCATATCTCTGTGGGAAAAATCTTGAAATCAATGTGTTTGTTGTAAATAGATCTTCAAACTTGTCATGAATGATGAGTGAATGGTTATGTTGATCTTGAGACATGCATAGACTTGTGTCTATATATCTTCCCACTCTTTATTTTTGTTATTGCTAAAAAGAGCTCACTAAATTTAAATCTCCAAATGAAAAGAGATATTGAGCTGCAAAAGCCTGTCGCACATACTAGTATTCGACTAGGAAAAAGGGAAAGCGACCAAAAATTAAAGAGAAATGTTTATTCAAAAGGCCAAAGGCTTGTTCCTTAAAGAGATTTATCAAATATCACTCTCACAATGAGAGGTGTTGTCTCAAAAGGATCAAAAAGATCAAATGTTATGATTGAAAGTGGAGTCAAATGTAAAGCTTCAAGTCATGTTATCAAGTTTTGTGGGAGGTCATATATACATATTTCTATAAGTGAGATAGATCACATGATCTAGTGCTAATTGTGTATGCCTTGGTTGAATTGATCATTGAAGCTTCACATTAGACTAAGGACTATCTCATTGTTGATATCCACACACAACACACAAGTTTATGTTCAATGAATGCCATAATCATTTGTGTAATTGTACTTGATAAAATATGTTTTTCACATGCTCAATCTTTGTTGTTTCAAGCACAAAAAGATTTTTGAGTGTTTTAGGTGTTTTTGGAAAGTATTTTGTTCTTCAAAAATGAAAATTTCAAAAAAAAATTTTTGCCCTGTTTTGGCGACTCAGTCGCGGGTATGTCAAGTCGCGAGCCTCAGTCGCGTGTTCGCGGGTCCATTTTGGCGACTTGTTCGCGAGTGAAAGGTCCAGTCGCGAGGTTATTCAGAGATTTTCGTGGCTTAGCTCGCGACTCCCTCGCGGGTAGACCTTCCAGTCGCGAAAAACACTTAGAAAATTTTTTTCAAAATTTTTCCTTTGAGGGCCTTGGCGGCTCAACCTGGCGACTTGCTGGCGACTCACTTCAGTCGCGAAAAACGTGTGTTTGGCAAAAATAGGGACAGTTTTTAAAAGCGTTTTTTCCAGTTTTTCCCTTGAACTCTTGTGACTGTTCATTGTCTCTCTAAACTGTTCTTACCCATATACATTGTTTCTCCATTTTCGAACTCCCTTATTGCTTCCTTTCTGTTCGGAATCTTCAAATAACAGGTATGGGTTTTCTTTCTTGAACCTTATTTCACTTGATTCTGTGTTTTTCCCTCTCGATTATTCGCATCTGTTTGTGATTCTGAGATGGGTTTTAAGCTCGGCTATTACTCTTTGTCCATGCTTATTTTGTGGTAGCTTTTGTTTCAGTTTTGAGCTTTATTAAAATGTTGGTTTAATTCCTCATCATGTGCGTATCTAGGGTTAGTTATTTGTTTGGTTGCTCATCTTGCCTGATCCATTGTTGTTGTGCTGTTTCAAAATGTTCATGTGTTGACTGTTTTTTTTTTAAGCTGAATGTGTGGTTTTGATCTGACCTACTCCTCTGTGTAGCTACATTTGGGCCATTTCTGTCCCTCATTGCTATTTTCTGGTTATTTTCATCCAGCTATTAGGGTTTCTCCATTATCCCTAAATTTCCCCTAACCCTCTGCTAATCATGTCTATTGGATTGTGTTCTGTCATTTCTTCTATTCCTGATTCAGATTAGACATGTCACCATTCAAGAAAGCAGCTGTGAAAGGAGGCAGTTCAAAAGGGAAGGAACATGTCATTGATATTGATGATTATCCACCTCAAACAAAAGAGACTCGTTCTTCATCAAAGAGATTCGATCCCAACAAGTTCAGATCCTATGCAGCATATCAGTCTCATGAGAATTATTTCCAAAAAGCTAAACCATTACTGGAAAGACCTGTGGATCAATCAACACTTCATGACACTGACATTCCGAAATGGTTTGCTCACAAGGACTGGAATTACCTTCTCTCTGATCTGGATGACGCGTATGAAGATTTGGTAAAGGAATTTTATGCCAACGCGATTGTGGAAGGAGATGAACTTAAGTGCTGGGTTAGGAAAAAGAGCTTTTCAGTCTCTCCTGCATATCTAGCAGAAATTCTTCACATCAACAGACCAATATTCCGACACTCACCAGTTTATGATGATCTTTGTCCAGATGAAGAGCTTCTCAAAGAAAGTCTTGGACAAGACCTGGAGTTCTCACCCAATGGGAAATCCATCAGTGTTTCCTCTCTTCCTCCAAAACTGAGAGTACTTACAATTGTGATGTTTCACAATTTGTATCCTTTATCAAGCACTGGGTATATGAACCTCGGACGTGCTTTGTTTCTTCATGATCTAATATCTGATGTTGAAATTGACATCTGTGCACATATCTTTCATGTTCTGCGCAAAACGGTTCTAAGAACTGAGTCCAGATCATGCATTCCTTTTTGCTGTCTCATCTCAAGGATCTTGAAGCTCAAGGGAATCTATCCAACGGCAGAAGAATCTCCTCTCTCAAAACCGAGTCCAATCAACATGCGTACATTCAATGCAAGCATTGGACATAGTCGGAAGAGAGTCAAACCAGAAACTTCCGCCTCTAACAGTGGCTCTCATTTCAGCACTCTCTCCCTCGATGAAAAGCTTGATCACATTGTATCCTCTGTACAAGAGTTGCATTCAACAATGTCTGGTCTCACATCTACTCTACATCATCACAGCACTCGATGGGATATGAAGTTTGCTTCACTTCAAACTCAATTGGATCAAATTCAGAGAAGGCTAGAAGAGGATGTATAGCCTATTCCATGACAAAAAGGGGGAGTGATAGGCCTGATCAGAGGGGGAGGATATTACCTACGGGGGAGTGTCTTTGCAATCTTCTTCAGTTTGAATTGTTATCTTTTATATATATATTACTGTTGATGTTCTTCAGGATTGTATTGTTGCTTGTACCCATGTTGCTTTTGTAAGCTTTTAGGGTTATGTTTTATGCATACTTTGTAGGCTTTTTGGTTTGTACCATGCTTTATGCAGCCTTTTTATACTTTGTTTAAATCAGTACTTCTATTTATATGTATTGAATTTTCTTTAAGTACTGTCACTCTTGTGCCCTTGTAGGATTGTTCCTAGATGCATATACGTAGTGTATTATGCATTGGTTGAGTGTTTGGGACGCAAGTGACTTGCATTGAGCTTGTTACCTTGTATGTCCTAGTGTTCATTCCAAGTGTGAATGAACATTGTGGTCACTGCCTTGTAGTGATTACTTGATTGATCAAGCCATGGTTTGTTTCTTAACTCCATCTTTGTTTGATCACATATTGCCTGTTTCATATGCATTTTGCGATTTTCTGCTTACAATGATCATGGTGTATTGTTGTGTTTCAGGAGTCTTTTGTTCATATGATTCAAGTGCTTCACAGCTTCTAGAGTTAGGTGTGAGTGAGTTTTGATCAACTGTTCCCAACTCACATGTTAAGTCTAGAGTCTGTTTTAGGGTTTTGTCACGGAATAGCCAAAGGGGGAGATTGTAAGGTTGAAATTTATTCAACCATCTAATTGGCTTTATTCCGTGCCAAATTTGCTTGTATTTCAGCATTTAGTAACCCTGTATTTAGGTGGGCTTGTTGTAAGGGTAGTGAGTGAGATAGAGTGAAGATTGCTCAAGAGTGTGCAAGAAAACAGAGTCTCGCGGCTGGGTCTCGCGGGTGACTCGCGGCTTCAAGCCGCCAAAAGCAGTACACGTGCCAAGCATGCCGGAAGGTGAACAGTCATGCCAGCTGGAGCACTACAGGACAAAACAGGACAACTAGCCATACGGTTAACTCGCGACTGGATCTCGCGACTCAGTCAAGCCGCGAGGTCAACCCGCGAGACAGTCCTGTTTTGAAAAACCTGACGTTTCACATTCCTCTCTCACCTCAGTATAAATACCCCTTATACCCACAAATGAAAGAGAGCTTCCAGAGAGAATTTTGAGAGAGAAACCCTAGAGCAAAACAAAATTGAACCATCCACAATCTTTACATTAGAGTCTCTTCAAATTCCTCAACTCTCTTCC